>JAZAVI010000071.1:0-391149 GCA_036326025.1 Chrosomus eos
CCAATGAGGCTGCGATAAAACACACACACACACACACACACACACACACACACACACACACACACACACACACACACACACACACACACACACACACACACACACAGGCCTCTGTATTCTGACGTGCTCTGTGCTTGGCGCTGCGGATTGAGGCGTTGTAGTTGGTGCTGAGGGCACGCAAGGTCTCTCGCTCTCTGCCGCGCGCTGCACGGTTTGGAGCACATACAGTATGTTCTGTCTCGCACGCGCGGCTCTAGAGATTTGAACAGGCCGGTGACACAGTGTCCGTTTTTATTTCGGCTCCCATGTTAACAGGTGAGCTTGCACACTGCCTGCGTGACACGCGCGTCTCATGCTAGAAATAGAACCGACGCCTATTTTTCACGCGACATGCAAGCGTGTGGGAAGCGTTTCCAGGCAAAATACAATAGGAAAATATGTTTCTATGTTATTTTGTACACGAATACATATTAATAAACTACATTTTTGACAAATTCAGATATAAATATAGGCCTCATTTAAAAATAAATAAATAAATAGGCCTAATTATCAATTTTCAAATATTGCACCTGTCAATACAGAACGAAATATTCTGTAGTCTATTTTGCTGTCAATACTGCTGTGCTGAGATTGTCTTTATCAGTAGGCTTTATGCTTAACACGAAGTATAGGGCTTCCACAACTCTCTCCCATATGTTGAACAAGGGTGATGCGTGTCAGCAGCGCCGCGTCAGACACGCTTCTGATGTGCAAAGACACAGAAAACGCGACGCAGCCGCCACGCAGCTGACACGCAACAGAAACGCCACGCTCACGCCACGCAGCCAGTGTGTCACCGGCCTAATTTAGGGGAATCAGAGAGCCGCTATCATTATGCGGGCTTTTTATAGGTTATTTTTTTTCAACAATTCAGCGCAACTCCAAAAAGGAGGACAAATGAGTGTCCGGCTTGAGGCTGCGCCGGACGCCGGACAGGGGGCTTAAAATCCGGACTGTCCGGCCAAAATCCGGACGTATGGCCACCCTAATTGAGGAACGCGCTGATTATAACAAGAGGGGGTGAAGCCAAAGTCATATGTTTTGTGTGCAAAGGCAAGCGTGTATTTAAAGTACACGCTTAATGGCCCAATGAAAAATAATGAAAACCAGGACATTTTCATCACTTTTTAAAAAACAGGCAGGACGGCCAGGACAGGATGTGAAAACAGGACATGTCCTGGGAAAACAGGACGTTTGGTCACCCTAGCCTAATGTATATAACACAACTTACACTTTCACATTAAAAATATGACGCAAGGCAGGACCATGTCAACAGAGTAGCTTAGTACCGCTGCATATGAACTGTTTTCTTCCAATTGAAATCACTATTTCTCTAAGCTAATACATTATCTAGGCTAATCCATACTCTAGTAACACTAAAGGTTTATTAAAAAGAACCATAGCCAATGTGAGTTATACATTTTAATTAAAAAAACAATTAATATGAACAGTTTTACACTCAAAGCTCTGTGGATTCAGCGATCTCCTCCAGAAGAAAATGGCATTGCTGAGATTCGCGATAGCATTATAGGACTCTATATCTGTTTCAATCGGCGCACAGCGAGAGCACTGACGGCGCCAGTCTGCCCCAGCTCGAGTCTGGCCGGGCTCAGGTCTCGCTCCGGCCGCCTCTTGTTCCTCCGTCTCCCGCAACTGTTTATCACTGTATTGCAGCTCGTACAGGTCTCGCTCCGGCTGCCTCTTGTTCCTCCATCTCCCGCAACTGTTCATCGCGGTAATTCGAAAATACTACTGGTTTTCTACTGATACAAAGCTTAATGCTAAATCCTGAAGTATCCCTTTAAAGGCGTCATATAATGCCATTTTTGTACAAGTTAATATGAATCTTTAGGGTCTAAATGAAAACTTTGTAATGTACTTTTATAAAAAATTCTCATTATGATTTTAAGAAAACACTCAATTTAACTGGTCAAAAACAGCTCTGTTGTCAGCACGCCGTTTCAGTGCATATGCCTTTAAATGATAATGAGCTTTGCTGACTCCGCCACTCTGCGTACACAGTTTTTAATAACACAATAGCCATAACGCGTTGTTCATTATAAACGTGGGATTATGAATTATATTGATAATGTCGTAATGTTACATAGAATACATGCCGTAATGTACTCTGAGTGTAAACATTAGCCACATTCATCGTGAAGCGTGCAGGCGATTTGCAAAGATTAATATTTAAAGGTTAATAAAATGTTACACTCACTTCTTCTGGAGGTGCAGCAGGAACACGTATAGTTGGTACCGATTCTTTTTTCAGGAGCAGCTTAATAGTAAAACAGTCCCTCCAAGATTTCACGATTTTTTTGTGTGATTTTTGCGATCAAAATGACTGATTTTGTGGTGGTAATTTCCAGAAATTTGTGGAAAAATTTGCGATTTTTATATTTTATAATAAAGGACATCACATTTATCATAATAGTATTATGTCAGATGCAAAATAGTCATACATCACACAAATCACAAACAAAATGCATAAAGCTTGTTTATTTTGGTCTAATCAAATTCTCATCAAATTAACTTTTAAAACAACCTATGGGCAATTTTTCTACCTAACCTATGTAAATATAAACATTAATTGTTGTTGCTTGATTAACATTAACAACACTGGCAACAGCAGGTAAATTAGGTTACTGTGACTTTAAGACCCACTACAGTAGCCTACTGACAAATATCCCAATCAGTTATTACTGATTGACTGTTTTACGTAAATACTCGCCAAGATGAATATTTTGAAGTAAGTGTAGCTATGTGTATTTGTTCAAGCGCTATAAAGAGAATTCAATACTCTAGCGCTGACAGGCGGTGGACGTCAGTCAGTCACACACACACACACACACACACACAAACTGCAGCAGTCACTCAGTTAGAGACAGACTGTCACTCGACTGGCTGAAAAAAGTTCTCTTTCGCAGTATAGGCTACTGCGCTTTTAATAATTCTTTTTAGTACCATTGAAGCATATCATATTTTTTGTGATGTCATTCAATCATGTGAAACGCGTTAATAAGTTTGCCGAAGCCTACTGCAGTGCCCAATGAAAACTGTTCGGATATCGGCTGATTCAGCTAAAGGTAAAAGCTAAAAGGTAATCTTTAGCGATTTGACACTTAAATCGGTCATTGGCGCTTATGTGAGAGGGCAGGTGAGACGCATTTTCTTTTGCCATGTTTCTGACAGACCGCTTACAGACATAAAACGTGCATCAAACATCTGCTATCCATGTAAAAATGCATTGAAACTTTAAGCTAGAGATATTTCAATTGGGTGATTATAATTTAATGTTTTGTGACGTCTTTTTCATTTTTGTGATTATTTTGCGGTTAAATTAGGAATTATGCAGGATCGCAAAAAAATGCGGCATTTTGTTGATTTTGCGTTGTATTCAGCGATCGCGGAATCGCGAAAAACTGGAGGGACTGGTAAAACCAGCTTTATATTGACCCTCGTTTATAAAGCAGTCTGGTGAGAAATGATTCGCGCAAACATGAAAGCATTTACGTTGATCGTGGATAATATTTCCTTCGAAAACAAAACTCAGCCACTGCGTCTTTAGCGGTTCGATTTAGGAACATTAAAATGACTGCTGTGTTCCTTATTACACCCAGGAACAGAACACCACAATCGCTAAGACTCCATTCTGCTCCAGTGTAAACAATGACGGACCATGAGGACAGCTCGCTCAGGGCCAGAGTATGTGAGCGGAGTGGAGCGGCAACAATGTTCTCTCCGCGCTCCAAGCATTTTATAATCACTCCGCTCCAGCTCCGCTCCGGGTTCACCATTTAACGCTCCCCGCTCCACTCCTCGCTCACTGATATCAGAAACACGCTCCGTCTTCGCTCCCCGAGGAAATTGCGAATAAAGTATTTAAGTGCTTTGAAATCTCACAAAATCTCTCCTCATTATAATATATAGGCATATTAAATATATATTTTTAAAACATCATTAGGAGAATAGTTTCAATGTGGTTTATTGGATAGTGTGCAAACTTTTCCTGTACGACATGCTATGCTTATTACATTATCAGCATTAGGCCTATAAGTTAAATATCATTGCTGCTTTTTGCAGAGCATATTTTGTTTGGAAAGAAGAAAATAACGTTTTCATCAGTTATTTTATCTACGGGTCACTACATTTCTTACAGATTTCTGCTCGTTCGAAATCAAACCGAGCACTGTAAGATTACATTTGTTTGAATGCAATGCATTGAGACTCAATCGTGAGAAAGCGATTGCGTGTGTGAAACTGTGAACAAGTGTTACCTGTTTAAAATGTCCTTCACCCGATCCAGCTCGATCACATGAAAGTGCGTATCTAGCAGTAGCACACATTTTATGTCTCGTACCATTTATAGCCTACACCAAAAACTTGTTTTTGCTTGCATAGCCTATGATAAGCAGTTTTCGCGTGCATATGATACGCACTTTATGGCGTTCACGCACTTCACACACCTTTAACCAGGGGTTTAGTGCATTTCATTTGCACGCAAAAACTATTTTTTGCTGTATAAATGGCACAAGAAATAAAATGTGTGCTATAGATACGCACTTTCATGAGAATGTGTTGCGCCGCCCGATCATATCCAGTATAACTAAAACCTCCCGCAGCCACTCATGTCCATCGGCGTCATATCCTTCACATTTTTTTCTGATTTGAGTGATCCATCTGTATCATGCTAGAGTAATGTGTTTAACGTGTGGATCCTTACTAAAAATGCAGTTCTATAATGAGCCGTTGGCATGAATTGTACTCGTGATGGAGCGGCAGTGGAGCGCTCTCGGAGCGAGTGAAAACCACGACGCTCCGACTTTTAAAAAATCCGCTCCGCGCTCCATTCAAAATCACACCGCTCCACTCCTCGCTCCGCTCCCACTCCGCTCCGCTCACATACTCTGCTCAGGGCGGGTCTGTGTTGAAACGCTGCTGTCAATCAACAATCGTGGGAGGGGCATCCGTTTTATCTAAGTCACAAAAACGAACGGCTCAATTTGAGGCAGGGGAAAACATATAAGGAGATTAAAGCAAAAACACTGGATGGATTTTTATCATTATATGATGGTTGTGTACAGGCACTGCCAACACACATTTCAGTACAATCAACTTGAAAAAGTGCATGTACCATGATATGACCCCTTTAAGGAGAAAATACTCAGCAATGCTGTCGACTTATTAATTTGCACATGGTTTGTCTTGAAGCATATTAAAAAATACTACATAGACATATGAACAACATTAAAAGCTTGACTTTAAGGCAGTAACTGCACATTCATTGAACTATTTTAAAAGGCTGAAATAAGAGCACCAATATACAAAAGCAATACTGTTTATCAGTCAAATTTATTTAAATTCAACCGGTATGAAATAAGATCAGTAAGAGAAAAACACTGTTAATGAGAAGATGTGCACAGGACTGCGGTAGGTTAGTGGAGAAATAATTATATTAATTAATCAGAATGCACATTTGGAAGGGAAATCAATTTATTTCTTTATTAGATCAGCAATTTATTTCCAGAAGTCTCATTAGTTTTATTATCATGTACAGTAGGATGCAAGATGGCATTGAAGCTTCACTTCTTGCACGTAAAAAGTGCCATTAAATGAATATTCATCAGAGCCAAGTTAACCTTAGGAGACAGGTTTCTCAAGACAAAATACATACTTCTAAACTTATGGATCCCATGTTCAGAAGCCCAGGCTATTCGAGGTTTCAGAAGACAATGAAAGAGAAAATGTGTATCTGAAGAGATTTGGAAAAGAATCAGCCAGTGATGTAATACATTGGTGGCCATTCCACTACTCTGTAATTTGGCATTAAGAGACGCACACATTTCTTAGGTTCACGACTTTCTCTCACCAAAGCATAAGCTGACCTAAGATGGCCTATTTAACACCTATTTAACAGTGGAGAGACTACTTGAGCAGCGCTGGCCCATTACTGCCACACTTTCTGATTCTGAGGGGAATCCAAGGGGTAAATATTACTCTGACATGAAACCTGATTAGAGGTCACTCCTTGAAAAGCTGATCCAAGGCCTGTGCCACTGAGTTTCGTAGTAGTCAAGAGTATACAACACCGTCATGCCTTCCTCAACTGGCAAGAGGTCTGTGCAACAATCCCTTAGCTTTGAAACAACACCTGGAAAAGCTTCTTTAGCCAAAACATCTAAAGAGTTAACAGAGAGGTGGGGGGACATCAGCACTTTCTTCAAGGACAGACAACCCAGTTCTTCTGTCAGCAGCCCTAGTGTGAGGGCTGTTCTCCCCGAGGCCTGGAAGCGTTTCCTTCCAAAGGACAACATGGGACAACAAGGTGTATGGGTCGCTCCTCCGACACTAGGGTGGAAAGGCAGTGCAGACAGATAACCTGCAGATGTGGAGTTACCAGTACAGTATCATCAGCCTCCAGATCTGTTCTTTACCTGGCCTACTGGATGTGGTCCTACAAGCTGATCTGCAGCTCTGGTCAGCAACTGACATATTGTGGCCTTGATCAGTGTTGCCAACTCCGCAGTAAGAAAAATAGCTATTGGCTTTCCTAAAAGTCGCTAAATGATGTCATTACCTAATTTGCATAATTGACCATGTGTATTGTGCATGTAATTGTGATGGACGCTGTAGGAGAGAGGAATTACTTCGCTGGAGAGATAAAAGGTGAGTAATAAAACACCTTAAATATGTTTAGAACAACAAATGAACTTTCTTCTGTCGATTCTTCCTTTTTTTTTTTACGTCACAATTCCAACCCTCCTCCTTTATCCAGGCTTGGGACCGGCAAAAGTGACCCAAAAGAGACACTCTGGCGGAGTTTTACATTTTTTTTAACACTTAAAAAAAAAAGTATACAATCTAGATTAACAATCTAAATGGACCAAAAAGAGATAATAGAAAAAAAAACTGTCAATGGCAATCTGAGAAAATGGTAACTAGTCTGGCCCTAATTCAGGTTAATTGTATTTTTTTCAGACCCCCCTCCACATAAACACAGGCTGTGCTGGCTCATAGAAAGAGTGGGTCAAGAGCAGGTTCAGCAACTGAGGGATGAATTAAATGAGTAAGCGGCTGATGCTCATAGCAAGCCTCTGTCATGGAGTTAAGGGTCTGCAAGGACATCCGATTTCTAAACTTGCTTTTTACCACACTCATCAGGCTGAATACTCTCTCGACTTCAGCATTCGAGTGTGGTAAGGAAAACACAGACCCAGCAGCCATGGCAAGTTTTTGAAACGGGTTGATATCAGCTGCATCTCTGAACTTTCAAATCTCACTCCAGAAACCCAGTGTGTTTTTTGTCTCATTCCATTTACTAAGATGGATGGCACGCCATTGCTGGACAATCTTGTCTATCTCCGCAGGGGATAGTGTTGTCACGGTACCAAAATTTCAGTATTCGGTACCAATACCAGTAAAAATCCACGGTTCTCGGTACCAATTTCGGTACCATGGCTTAATTTAGATTAAATTAACATATATTAAAGTGTATATCACGTTTACAAAGATGGAAACTGTAGTATTAAAAACACTTTACAATAGGATTCTATTTGTTAGATAACATTAGATAAAATGACCTAACAATAAACCATAGTTAGCCTATATACTGTAGCAATTATTCATTATTAATTTAAAAATATACTAATACATTTTTAAAATCAAAAGTTTTATCTGTTAACATAATTTAATGCACAATGAATGAAGTGAACAAACATGAACAATCAAGTGTTTGTATTAAATAACATTCACAAACATGAATTAATGTTGTAAAAAGATATTGTTCACTCAATGTGTTGATGTTAGATAACACATTAAGTAATGTTAATGAATGGTATATTATTGTAGTGTTACCAAACTATACAGGAGATAAAACATTTTATTTGACTTAACTGTAGGCTACTTTTATTTAATCCAAAACTGCCAAAAACGTCACTCTTGCCTGATGTCTTCAAAACTTGAGAACCCTGTAGCTGATTTCTAATGCAAGGGCTAATCAATGAATTCTTTGCTGACACTTCCTCGTCATCATGGAGAGTGCAGTTTGCACCGCTTTCTCCTTCTCTCCACAAGCGCTCGCTCTCGCGTGTCTCCGCTATGCAACCATAAACAGTGACGCGCCTGGAAAAACAAGCTCGCTTCCCGCGCACCTACATTTGAAATTTGCACGCGCAAAAAACGTGCTATGTGAACGGCCCTTTATGGCAACTCTTTCCTTCTTTCTTGTCAACAAGTGGATTCAGTGCCGCCGCATCAGCAGCGCCGGTCGCCGTGTCTCAGTGTTTTTATGAAGAGGACGCACTCGCAGTCACGCAACTGTGCACCTTTCAGACAGCGCGTCAAGGACCGGATGAACCCGGTAGGCCTACTCGGTACCTAGAAAAGCTGGTACCGTAACCGTTATTTTTTTTTAGTACCGACTTGGTACCGAAGTACCGAGTTTTTTGACAACACTAGCAGGGGAGTAGCCGAGGAGCTTGGCTATTTTTCTATATCTCCAGGGCTCTTATTGTGCTTTAAAGGTTCCTCCACATTGAAAACTGACATGTACTGCAATGCTTCGATGTTGTCCGGCAGTCTCACCCTCAACTCATTAGTGAGAGAGATGGTGAAGGCTACACACCACTTTTGGACATTGTTTTCATCCTCAGGCACAAGGTGGAGCTCAGCTGCCTTTGACTCAAAAAGGTAACCAAGGTACGGTTTGGGACTGATCTATCCATCTATTGGCCCTTTAAGTACATCAACATTTGCCAGTGGATTCAGCCCCCTGCTGCTCACAGACTTGATCAGGCTAACCAAGCTGTCAAGTAGCTTAAGAGGATCTACTTGCTCTCCCTCAAAAGCCTTGATGGCCAACTGTACCTCACCCAGCACCGACTTCTCAGCCATGTAGCAGTGTTCACTGGACTTGGTGACTGAGAAATGAGCATAAGCTCCTCCCACTGGTCCAAAATGCGTGAAACTGCAGGTTCAATGAAGAGCCAACGTGTGGCACACACCTTGGTTATCTGTAAAGGTTTTTCCCCACAGTTGATGGTCTCATATATGGCCTTGTAGACCTCCCTGCACTTTGGAGACACTGAAAACCAGTTATAAGTCTCTCGTACCAAGTACTCCACACTACGGGGGGTGGTGTCATTGGAAGCATGACTTACAGCAAGCTGCAGAGAGTGGCACACACAGCGAATAACAACCAGATATTTGAGGCCATATTCTTCCTTCAGCACTTTATGGACCCTTATTGTAAATCCCCGTCATAACAGGGGCATTGTCTGTCCCTATTGTGGCAAAGCGGGAGAGGAGGGAGGCGCTCTCGCCTCTTAGAGCAAAATTGAAGCTCTATAAGAACAACGGTCGACTACGCCACCCCAGAATACTGGGGACTAACCACCCTAAGGGCACACAGGTTCGTTATCTAATTTGTGGGTGAAGAGACGTGGGGCACACATAAGAAAAATATACACTTTTATTTTTTCTATACATTTACATGATAAATAATTAACAGGTCACAATACTCTTAAAGTCAATCTTACAGTAACGTGCAAAATCTGTATCAGACACACAAACAAACCCAGATTTCAATGTGGACAAATTGGACCGGAGCGGCGGTACCTGGAGGTACAGGCTAGCTGCCAAGTTAATAGGAGCCCATAACCCCATACACACGCCCACACGTGAAGATTTGGATATAAGAAGAGACACGGCATAGGTGTAATCACCACACACACACCATGGCAGCTAGCCACCCATCTCCAGAAACCTCCAGCTCCTGCAAATAAAGTCACACAGAGAAACAATAATCAAAATTAACCACATTATAGGCTCACACACACAGAAAAACATGCAATCACTTCTCTCCTAAAAGAGAACAAATTAAGAGCACATGGTTCACTCAGACTATCAACATTGGTAATCCCGATGCCCAGAGTGAACTGTGAAGGATAACGAAACAATCACAAACATTCATATAAACATCAACTCCATCCACTAATGCACCATCACAGAATCAAGCAGGTGGCCGCGGGTGAAGACAGACCAACCAGCCAGTCGCACTGCAACGACGTGCGCACAGTCACTATGAGATTAAAACCATAGAGGCAAAAGAGCAACGTAGTCACTCAGACGTTTCCCATTCTAATATTGATGCTCACTCCCGTTAGGTAGACAGAAAGAGCCCTCAGATCTCCAGATAACCCTGCCGAACATAACATGTTAAAGAGAGTAACATTACTAACGTCAACAGAGCTATAATTGTACATACCGCGAGATGGACAATGTAAACAACCCGGTCATGGTCACGCACCATGCGGGGGATACAGTCGTTCAGTCCGAAAACGTGCCGCTGTAAATGACAGACGATAAATATTTCGCTGAAAGCAGCAAAACAGACAACACTTGTCTAACACGGCTGAACAAAATAATACCTGAGGAAAGTCGGTCGCGAGCGCGCAGCAGACAGGAAGACCAGGCCGCAGGTTAACCCTTCGGCGGCCACAGATGACGTGACATCACGACACTGCCAAGACGCATATCCGGTCCCCAAAACCACCTTCCTTTATACGCCATACAAGGCCGTCAATAAACACACGCATGCGTACAGTCTCCAAATAGGTGGAATTATTCCATCCTGCTACACTATCCCCAGGAGTTTCTCTTTTTTAAGACCACACTTCTCGGGGAAAGCCACAACAGCACGGGCTATAGATCTGGCATCTCCTCCCTCCAATTCAACAAGCCCTAGAAACGTTGAGACAATTGTCTGGTTGGTGTCACTAAAGTACCTTATAACATCCCCCAGGTATTTAGAAACACTTACATCCCTGGACTCATCGAAGAGGAGGCTGAAACGCTGGTCACCCACATCTGCGACCAACTTTTTCAGAAATGATGGTGCTAGAAAAACATTAATCATAATACATGCTTCTCCAATGTGATCACATGCCAGCATGGAACAGTGTTCAGCGATAGCTAATGCCATGGTGGCCTCAGCCTTTTTAGCAGAGTAATTTTTTTTAAGCGTAAATGGCAGGTTTTTTTGGGAGGAACTATCATAAGGCTTAACCTTTTGAGTGTGTTTTTGAGTTGTCTTGTGTTTTTTTTTCATCGCTAAGTTTGGCGTAGAAATCAGCCTTTGAATTCAGGGTTTGATTCCCACTCCTTTCTGTATTTTTGAGTGTACAGTTTAGACTGAGACATGATGAGCTAGCCAGCTAGTTTAGCTTATGTCACAGAGAGGCACACACACAGTGACTGAGGCTGTGTGAGTCATGAAAGCAGTGATTTATTTTTGTGCAGTGTTTTAATTATTTTAGACAAAGAACATTTTACATCCCGTGCTGAATGTAAGCCAGGGCGAGATCAGCCAGCGATTCATTTGCAGGCTGGACGCGGAGGGGTGAACATCTCCTGCTTTGACTGCAGTGCGAGGACTGGGCCACCTGTGAGTGCTTTGGAACGGGGGTGGGGTCCACGTTCAGCACCCGCTGCTCTTTGAGAAGAGTAAGAACGATATGTGCTTTCACGTCAGAGAGTTTACAAAAGTCTCCAATAACATCAGAAAAAGTCGTTCGATTTGTCGCTAGTCGCTTTTTTGAAAATGTGTCACTGAGAGGTCTGAATACTCGTTAAATATAGCGGCGAAGGTGCTAATTTGGCAATAATTAATTAAATATTAATAACTAATTAATGTTATAGAGAGAGCGAACACTTGCTTCTGTCACTGCTGTGAACTGACCACTGTATATAATATGAAAAATATGAATATCTAAACCAGCCATGTCAAAGATTATCTAATTATTCTCAACAACACTTTAAAAATATCGAGACATATTTTTGTCAATATTGGACACCCCTAATGCACGGTATTCATTTTGATTTCTTCAGGTCTTAAAAAGCCTTAAATTTGCCTTTTAAAAGTGTGCAGCAACCCTGGTCCTGAAAATGTATAGTCAAAACAATTTATTACCTGTCTGTAAGTATCTCTTCATTATAACCTGACCCTTACCAGCATTTACCGCTTGGCCTCTGTGGATACATGCGTCTGCGGTATGACCAGGTCTATCGTGCTGTCTACTGCATGTTGTAAGTACAAGTTGGCTTATTTGCAGTCTATGTGCTGAAGATCATTGCATGTAAAGTATCTTATCTGTTGTGTTGTTCTGTGTCTTGAATTTCTTGTCCTTTGACATGGCAATAGGTGCTGAGCTCTTAACGAGGTTAATTGTTCTGTATGAGGTGGTGGTGTTATTTTGTGTTAGTATATTGCACATCGCCACTTACTGGTCTGGATGTTTATTATTTTTCATGTGAAAGTAACCTGGACAGAGAATTTAACACTATATAATGCAAAATGGTAGTTTAAATATTTGGCTTTAGTTAAAATTGAGATTTTTAATCACTAAATGTAGTAAACAGTTGTGAAGACAACGTGTTTCTGAAGGAGTAATTTGAGGAAAATATTGTTACATTGAATATTGCTGTTGAACTTTTCATTTGTGTTCTTCAGAATAAGACACTTTTTGAACATGAAAGAACACATAATCGTAAGAAGTTTTACAATTTCATAATTTGAATGAAAATTTGCTTTATTGCAAGGTAAAATTATAACTGGAAAAATAATGTTTAAATAGAAGTTACAATAACACTATAAATCAAAGTGTAACAATTACAGTGACTGAACCAAAAACTTTGTACATAAATAGGTAAACAATTCCAAACACAATTGATTTGAAAAGGTAAAAAAAAGCATTCAGATTTTACAATAACATAAGCAAACTATTCCAAATTTACTTATAGAAAATGATAATGATTTACTCAATTAGAATGATAAAGGTTACTTTGAGTCTTTGAGGGGGTCGTGTTTGTTTGGCATCTTTGTCGTTTTCAGGCCTTATTTCACCTGGGTTAGACTGATTGGACGTTGAAGTTAATGAGACTGCGTCTGTGATTGAACAAAGTTCTTGCTCGTGGTCAGGCGTCTCATCTGAGTTGAGTTCAGTACTGCACATTGCTTTATTGATTTCAATCACATGGTTATCATTAGTGTAGTTAACAGTCACAGGCCCACAGGTATGTCCTGTGCATCAATGAATCTCTTTTTCTTTTTTAAGAAATTTTGTCAGGACCGAATTTGGGATGGCCAGTGACAGCTCATCCTCTTCAATTTTAAATATCTACGATCCATTACATTTTGTGATGTAACTTGATTGTTTGCGGAGAATTTTGCAGGTTTTGCACCTGTGGAAGTTTTCTTTAGTGTTAATCGATTGCTGTGTTCTGTGTCACTTGGGACACAGTTTTTTTATTGTGATTGTGCTGTCTTCAAGTGGTTGTGTTAATGTGTTTGTTTGAATTTCCAAATCGTTTGTGTTTGTGTTGGGCGATGTGATTGTTGAGCTGCTTTATATGATGGTTGGGTTGCGGGTGGTTGTCTGGTTGCTTTTCCCATTAAAGGATCTTGTTGACAAGTTTTTAAACGTGTATATTTTACCCAACTTTACATGGTCTATTTGACTGTCCCACAAGGACAGTTGAATTGTCCCTGTCAGGTCTCCAATTTGGCAGGACTTGACCTCACTTTCTGAGTCCCGAACGGTTACCATGCTGCTTGCCCTGTCCATGTTGGAAACCGTTGCTATGAGTTTCAAAACCTGTAAAGAAGATTAAATGGTTAATAAAATGTTTTATTATTTTATAGCAATGCTCATCTTTTAATTTTTTAATTTTAAAAATGTTTTAAGCTCATGTTTTAAATTTTAACATTTGGGAATTAAATAATTTTATTTTAAAATAAATGTAGCTCTTGTGTTTTATGTGGACTGCCGTGCAAAGGCAAAATACCGTAACTTTGTTTTTGGTCAAAAATTAGTTATTGATATTTTTGGCACATTCAAGACCTCCTTTATCATGTGGATAAGTATCGTGAGTCAATTCCATTGTTTTTCGAGAAAATATTGGGTTGTCTTAACCGTAACTTCAAAAAGCCCATGAGAAACCAAGGCAGAACACCTAACACCAGTTACCACTCTTTGGCTTTGTTTTGGAGCGCTCATTTTGAGTTACGGCACTCTGCCTTTATTTAGCCGTGCGTCAATATGAAGTTACTGTGCTGGCGTTCTATCAAATAATGCTACTTATCAGATTATATGGTGTTCTGCCTTACAGCTGCCATCAGTCCCTGTAACTTCTGATGTCCTCAGAGCAACGTCCTGCACTAATGCGGTCAGAACATTTATGCTCTTAACCCACTCCCATCGACAAACGTGCGATATCGATCGCAAAGGATATGCAGAGTTGACAGAAAAATCTTACACATGCCATAGCAGGTGAATACAACAAAGAACTAAAGCCAGGTACCGGACCTGATTGAAACAATCATGCATCCAGCTGGCAGAGTGCCAAAACGCCTCGCCGCCTTCAGCAACGTCCTGAACATGGTTGAGCCGACGCGGGACTAATATATCACGGAGTGATAATAATGAAGCAACAAGTGTAGCCTATATTGGTGCATACAACAACATAATGAATCTAGAAGTGCTGGTGCATACAACATCAGACCAGCTGTTACAAGCAGGTTATACAATAACAGCGTCCGGAATAAATCCGCGGGATGAGCGAAGTGGAAAGCACAATATTAAGGCAGACTGCTGAAACAACCGCATACCGAAAAGACGCAGAACAAAGAAGGTTGTGCTATAAATGCATTAGTCGTCTAGGTAGTCCAGAACGCGCTCCCTACTAAGGCTCAATGGGTAAAGCCCTGCGTAGGCTACTTTTTGTGTACGGACGAGGAGCGTGAAACCTTCGAACACGAATCTCGGTAAGCGCCTGTGAAAGTTTGTGTCTTTCAGATCCACCGCTATAAACCAGACAGTCTCCGGGTCGAATGTGCGCGAGGATCTGTTTTATCATGATCATTTTGAATGCGTGTTTAGCAAGTCTTATGCCACTTGGTAGCCTACACCTTGAAGACACTCTTTAGTCTTTACCGCTATATGGAGGTATTTTATCATGTCTAATGTATTAATAGGGCCACCAGAATGCAACCAAAGCACAGCATAGCAATAAGTAGATTCTATAAGTAATTGTAAATCATCCAAAATAAATGCCTTGATCACTAGATTTTATACAGGTGTTACTATAATGATTTTGTTAATGGTGATCAGCAACCAAATATTGACAATGTGGAAGTTACTGCCTTTTGCCTTGGCATGACTTCTCACTTTTTGCTGACAATAAAAAGGCGGAGTACAGTAACTTTAAAAATTGTGGTCAAAAGTCAAGTTTGAGCTCAAGATTTTTTTATGTAGATAATTTGAATTACTTAAAACATCTAATTGCCCGATTTCCGTGTCCTACCTATAATTAATTTGGCGGGACAACTAAAAATCTTTAAAGTAATTTTTCTCAGTTCCACACACAGATCTTTTGCCTTTGTAGGGCAGCGGTATGCAGGTATTATTTTCTTTTAATCTAGTTGTTCTAGTGGCTGTTGTAATTGTGCTATATAAATAAAAAGTGAATAAAATAAAAGTGAACTTGAACAATGTTGTTTTTTAAGCCTCTTGTTATTGTACAATTTGGATATTCTGCAAAGTGTATGCAAACTTTTGATTAATTTTCATTGTCATTTAAAGCATCATAGTAGTTATGATACTTAAACTCTCTTTTAAACTGAAACTTACACTCACCTAAAGGATTATTAGGAACACCATGCTAATACTGTGTTTGACCCCCTTTCGCCTTCAGAACTGCCTTAATTCTACGTGGCATTGATTCAACAAGGTGCTGAAAGCATTCTTTAGAAATGTTGGCCCATATTGATAGGATAGCATCTTGCAGTTGATGGAGATTTGTGGGATGCACATCCAGGGCACGAAGCTCCCGTTCCACCACATCCCAAAGATGCTCTATTGGGTTGAGATCTGGTGACTGTGGGGGCCATTTTAGTACAGTGAACTCATTGTCATGTTCAAGAAACCAATTTGAAATGATTCGAGCTTTGTGACATGGTGCATTATCCTGCTGGAAGTAGCCATCAGAGGATGGGTACATGGTGGCCATAAAGGGATGGACATGGTCAGAAACAATGCTCAGGTAGGCCATGGCATTTAAACAATGCCCAATTGGCACTAAGAGGCCTAAAGTGTGCCAAAAAAACATCCCCCACACCATTACATCACCACCACCAGCCTGCACAGTGGTAACAAGGCATGATGGATCCATGTTCTCATTCTGTTTACGCCAAATTCTGACTCTACCATCTGAATGTCTCAACAGAAATCGAGACTCATCAGACCAGGCAACATTTTTCCAGTCTTCAACTGTCCAATTTTGGTGAGCTCTTGCAAATTGTAGCCTCTTTTTCCTATTTGTAGTGGATATGAGTGGTACCCGGTGGGGTCTTCTGCTGTTGTAGCCCATCCGCCTCAAGGTTGTGCATGTTGTGGCTTCACAAATGCTTTGCTGCATACCTTGGTTGTAACGAGTGGTTATTTCAGTCAAAGTTGCTCTTCTATCAGCTTGAATCAGTCGGCCCATTCTCCTCTGACCTCTAGCATCAACAAGGCATTTTCTCCCACAGGACTGCCGCATACTGGATGTTTTTCCCTTTTCACACCGTTCTTTGTAAACCCTAGAAATGGTTGTGTGTGAAAATCCCAGTAACTGCGCAGATTGTGAAATACTCAAGCCGGCCCGTCTGGCACCAACAACCATGCCATGCTCATAATTGCTAAAATCACCTTTCTTTCCCATTCTGACATTCAGTTTGGAGTTCAGGAGATTGTCTTGACCAGGACCACACCCCTAAATGCATTGAAGCAACTGCCATGTGATTGGTTGATTAGATAATTGCATTAATGATAAATTGAACAGGTGTTCCTAATAATCCTTTAGGTGAGTGTAATATTTAAGACTAAACCAGGATTAGTTCAACTAGGACATTTAACTAGGTTTTATAATTGTGCCTCATAAAAAACATTACTGGTGTGCTTCTTGAAACAAAACAATGGTACAGACATTTTAAAATGTCAGGGATACATTTGTCCTTTGTCACATTAGTCAGTTTTAGTTTTGCAGGTTACATGGTGTTTTTATAGTATGATGAAGTTGTCAAAACATCAAAGAAAAATGACTTCTCAATTTTGTCTCACAATTCTTTGTCTTACTCACCCTTAGGTTCTTCCATATGTAACCCCTTCACTGATTCGTTCTTTCGACCCTCCCAGAAAGGACCACACAGAGACGAAGGCTAGACGATTGAACACCCATCACGTGTTTACTGGGAATATGTGAAATGACACCACACAGACATGAAATACAGCTCACTCGGTCATGTAACTGTCAAAAATAAATATGAAGTAAGTTACATGTGAAAATGTAAAATACAAAAACGAGAAATACAACGGATACCATGTGCTCTTAATGAGCTCGACAATGAGTTACGGTATAAGATAAATTATTCATCAACTCTGTCTCTTATGACTCAAATATGAAATAAAATACTTTTAAAAGAACAATTCTGATCTTAAAGAGAAATAAAATCATCCCTGACAACATTTTATTTCTGTTCGACCGGAGAGAGATTTTCCACCTACCATTCTCCTCAACAGGTTGCATAAAACTGAAGAAAAAATGGCCGATTCCACTGATAGTTTACCCATGTCACCTGTAGGTGTCCCCATATCCATTTATTTTAGATGCACTTAATACATTATATTTAATGAATATTTTAGGAATATTCTTCAACATGAACAAACATTTTGACATAATTCATTACAAATTTCTTTTACCCGTTACATTGTCTCTTGATCATATTTGGAAAAAATGAGAAATTGTTGTAAAGTCCAACACATTTCTATTTCAATTGAAAGTTTGTTAAAACAAAACTTTGGTTTAAAATATTAATAAATGGATTGTTAAATGTTTATGAATTTTGGGGATTAAACTACATTTCTTCTGTGCAACAATCACTTAATATGATTGGCAGATGTAATTTAAGATTTTATTCACATGTAAATTGATCAGTCTACAAAAACTGAAGTTCACTCATACTTGTGTGAGAAGAAACTAGGGGTGTGCATGAATATTCCATCTGTAATTTTAATTCGAAATATAGAAATGCTATTTGAATTTTACCACGTTGCTTTGCTATTTGTAAATTAAAGGGTTAGTTCACCCAAAAATTAAAATTATGTCATTAATGACTCACCCTCATGTCGTTCCAAGCCCGTAAGACATCCATTCATCTTCGGAACACAGTTTAAGATATTTTAGATTTAGTCCGAGAGTTTTCTGTCCCTCCATTGAAAATTTATGTACGGTATACTGTCCTTGTCCAGAAAGGTAATAAAGACATCATCAAAGTAGTCCATGTGACATCAGTAGGTTAATTAGAATTTTTTGAAGCATCGAAAATACATTTTGGTCCAAAAATAAAAAAACTACGACTTTATTCAGCATTGTATTCTCTTCCGGTTCTGTTGTCAAGCCGCGTTCACGAGTCCACACTCGTGACGCTGCTGACATAAGACGCTGCTGACGTATTATCTGGTGCGCCCGAGCTTCGTAACAGTCTGAGGGAGACGCACGCTGTAAACAAAACAATCTTCGCAAACATGTCTAAGGATTTCGACACAGAGGAAGACTTGCATTTTTTTGCCCAGCCATATTTATTTGAACCCGAATACACGGACGAAGAACTAGGAGCGATGGAAGAAGCTCCTACACAGCAGCAACTGCTGTCACAAGCTTCGAAAAGGCAAAGAGCAATGGAGACCTGGTGGTGTAAATGACTTCATTGCCATACGATGCATACAGAATTGGAGAGCTTGTGCTGCCCGAGTGGGACATAGTAATGCCGGAGCTGGAACATGTGGAACGTTCAGCAGATGAGACGACATCTGCATTGCACTGTATAACGGAGGATACCGGCGCTGCTGAGCCGCAGTGTTTTAGACATGTTTTTTCACTTACCTAAAGTGAACTGGAAGCGAAGACCGAGGCCTAAAGGACCAGGTGGCACACTAACTGTTGAGGAAGTATTTTTTTCTGCCATCGTGTGTGTATACGTGAAAGATACCCATCATCATCTGGAACGTATGTGGGTTTCAAAGAAGCTGAAGAAGTATTTGGACTGATTTAAGTTTTTTTAGAATAATTTTTTATATTTTTCTTGTTACTAAAGACTAACCCTTTATGTGGACAGTTTATTCTTGTAATATTTAAATAAAATAAAAACATTTATCTGTTGTACAGTTTGTTACCTAGAGGCTATAAATCAAAAACTTCTGTTACAGTAGCACATTCAACTTCAGTCAGAGTCAATCCATAGTACAACATTTTTTATTTATATGTATTTTGATATTTACATGCAGTTATCTGGTGCTCTCAGCACTCTTTCTTTACATTAGGCGCGTTTCCGTTACAGATTTGGGCAAATGTTTTGCGCTATTTTCCAAATGACGATAAAAAACGTTTGCGAAATGACAGCGTTTCCATTAACCGTTAGTTGGGGACATTTATCATTTAATTTTGAGTTTAACAATACTATTGTAACATAATTTTCCTGTTATCTCTGTGAAGCTGCTTTGAAACAATTTGTATTGTAAAAAGCGCTATATAAATAAATGTGACTTGACTTGACTTGACTAAAACTCGTTCTCTCGCGATAAGTCATTCAAGAAATCATGGCGACAGACGCTGGTAGGTTCACGTATATCATGGCCACCACTCTACCCGTTATCTATAATCGAAGGTGACGTTTGCGCATTATACAAGCATTAATGGCAAGGCAAGCCCCCTATACTTGGGAGCTGCCGCGAATGCGTTTTTTTTCTGGGAAGTTGTAGTGCGCGATTTCACAGAGGACCTGTGGATTCTGAATTTCCGGATGAACAGATCAACATTTTTTGAGTTGTGCAATGCAATCAGGCCTTTTGTATCACCTGCTGCGTCATGCCCAAGAGAGCCAGTTTCTACAAATAAACGCATAGCAATAGCAGTTTATAAACTGGCTACCTGTGCAGAGTACAGGGTAGTGGCTGAGACATTTCGGGGTTAGCAAAACAACTGTCCACAGGTGTGTGTATGCCAGGCTATATGAACAAAACTTATGAAGCAGTACATTGCTTTGCCAAATGCGAAGGAGGCACAGCAGATTGCACAACGCAATTATGAGGCACACAGAATACCTCAAGTCTACGGTGCAATTGATGGAACTCATATCCCAAGTGCCCCAGGTGATGGGTTTAGGGATTATGTAAACAGAAAAGGTTGGACATCCATTGTTCTGCAGGCTGTTGTATATGACTAGCTAATGATTAGAGATATTTGTGTTGGGTCACCTGGCAGCGCACATGATGCCGCAGTGTTTGCCACATCCAATCTGTACAGGTATTTGATCATGTTTATACACCATTTCAGCTGTTGTATTTTTAAAGGCATAGCACCCACAACACTTAAGTGTGTAAGCACCCACAACACTTATGTATACACACACACACACACACACACACACACACACACACACACACACACACACACACACACACACACACACACGTATATAAAATGGACTGTTTAATGGTACACCCCATTCCCCCACACTACCAGGTTACAGCATATGTATATGTGCACTGTGTAGGGTATTTGGATGAATCATATTCTGGATAACTAAAATCCCAAGAGCCTTCAAAGGCCTAGAACTTGCTTCCAAACCAGCGTCCTCCCCCAGGACTCAAAATTAACACACACACACACACACACACACACACACATTCCACCACACACACATCCCCCAGGAATGTGGAATGTGCCACAGGAAGTGAATTTCCAAAGAGGAAAGAAACTCCTCTTTGTTTAAAGACATTTAAACAAATATATTCAATGTGTCTTATGTCAATGTGTGTTTGTCCATGTTACATTGGAATAACTGTGACTATCATTATGTATTTAACACTTAACTGTTGATTCTCAGAAGTTAACTAGGAAGGAGAAATGTATCCTGCCTTCATGCATACATATTCTGGTATATATGACCCGCTGAGAATTTTGTGAACAATCTATCTAATCTCCTTATCAAACGATGCGCCTTCTATGTTGTGTTTGATCTATGTTGTTGGGAAACTAATGGGATAAGGTTTAAAACTCTACAAACTATGATTAACCAACAGAATGTGTGGCATATTTAGTATCTACAGCCTGGTACCGGGAAGATTAAGATGACTGAGTAAATTATATGTCGATAACAACAACATATGAATAGTACCAGGATGTTTTCATAGTTTCTTCATCGTTTCTTCGAAGTTTCTCTCACCAGCTTCTCTGCCTTTATTAAATCATCATATTCACTTGACTGATTGATTCATTCTCTTTGCTCATTCTCAAGTCTCTTAAGTGCCAAAAGATCTTATGCTACAAGCTTTACGAATTAATTATTTAAATAATTAATATTTTAAAGAGTACTCGTTATAGGGCAGGAAGCCCAATTCTTCTGGCCAGAGAATTGCGTTTCCTGACATCCTATAAGGTAAGATGATATTGGGGAACCCCCACAATATTATTCTGACAATTGAGCTAAATTAATTTTACCTGCTTTGTAAGACGTGATCTGTGTAATTAACTGCAATCAACTTGTCGTTAAAATGAAAAGATTCACATGTATGCATGTAGGTAAAATGACAGATTCTCCCTTAGAGGGAGATTTATTAACATGTAAGACTGATCTAATCCAAACATGTATGAATAATTATTAATTACCAATTATTAATTATGATATGCAAATTCCCCACGGATTAGATCCCAAGAATCTTTACATAAATTGGTGGAGAAAAATGCTGGCACACTTTAACCTTTTATAAATCCTGCAATATTTGCAAAAAAACACCTAAAAAAGGCCTACCCAAATTAAATTGCATGCTGTTCTTGAACCCTTGGGAGTATATGTATACTTTTGGTCTCTTTTGAAAGGGGACACTTTGAGGTTTGTTACTAAATAGTTAGAATCACTGTAAGTCTTACTGGTATTGAGTAATAGAACTTTGAACACACTAAAAAAGGGTGAAAAAATTTCCGCCTACATTTATTTTTGTAAACAGATGCCTGCAGATAATTATAGCTGTGAGGTATTACCTGGAAAACACAGTGTGATCACAGCATGAAGCCTTACCAAGCCCAATTTAAAATTTTAGAACAATACATTAGAAAATGAGTGTTTTACACATGTTTATCTAAGTGTATGTATAGGCGTTTCCCAAAAAAGGCCACTTGGAGACTCCAAATGACCCTTTGTTACCACAGGCACATAACATGATGCTATTCTTGAATGCTTTACTCTACAGTCATAATTTTGGCCTCTAATGAAAGGTTACACTTAGAGCTATTATAATCCTTCCAGATTCACTGTCAATAATTGCTAACACATTGTAAGTGAAGCATAAACACATTATAGTGGGGTTATTTTCAATTCTTGAAACCAAAGTTTCTACAAATAAAGAGACAAAACGAGTTCTATTGAATTAAAGCACTTTAATATTAGAACTCAGTATATAAATAATATATAAAAAAAATATATAAACACACACACAACCAATTACAAATTATATTTATCAGAAAAAAGAAAATATATCTTCCGGGGCACATCTGGGTGCTCTAATATGGATTCCACCGAACATTTGCAAAAAATAAATTACAGGTTATTGGCAACATGCCACTCATTGTAGCAATCGCGATTTGGAACGAAGCACAAAGGGGTATCGCAGGAGGAGCACTTGACTGGTGTCTTTGCCTGGCACTGTCTGCACCTCAGACGACCTGCAGTGCTGTGTCCACTGATGTGCACAGGCTTGTGATGTGCTGTGCGTGGAGTAGGTGGTGGAGCAGGTCTGCCAGCTGCTGCTGCCAGCTCCTCAACGAGTGTCTCCCTAAAGGCCTTCTGGTGCATGGGTACCTGTCCTTTGCCTTTTGTCATGTCCTTGTAAAGGAGGAACGCATTCACCACAGCTATGTCCATAAAGTGATAAAAAAAGTTTTGTACCACTTCCGGGTCTTGTGGATCACTTTGTAGAAGCTGATTAGGGCATCAGATAGGTCCACTCCACCCATGCACCTGTTTGGACATAAAAAAAAAAAAACAACATTGAGATATTTTATTTGATTTTATTTGATTTCAAATAGCATTGATGGTTTTACAATACATACCGGTTGTACTCTGTCACTGCTGGTGGAATAGAGATGTCTTTCAACATCCAGTGCCCATCTGCATCTCTGACTCTCCTCTGAACTGTGTCCCCCGCATGGGCTGTGTGAAGTGTGGAACACATGAACACGTCCCTTGTGTCCCGCCACTGAACAAAGAGAAGGGAGTCCTTTCGGATCCATCGAATGCTGCCACTGGGAGATTTAGAGTCCAGAACATTTATTTTAGTTTTTGGAAAACCGATTCTGTTTGTGCGTATGGTTCCGCACGCCCAGATCCTCTTCTGGAGGAGGTCACAGAAAAGAGAGGGACTGGTGTAGAAATTATCTACAAAGTGCTTGTAGCCTGTGCCAAGCAACTGTGTGTCCACACGCTCCATCACAGACTCATAACTTAGCCCCTTGCCAATTTCCTTGCAACCTCCCTTCGTATACGAAGAAGTCCCACGTGTACCCATTACTTGAGTCTGCAAGGACAAAAAGTTTATATCCCCAGCGAACCGGTTTATTCTTCATATACTGCTTTAGCACAATACGAGCTTTTGAGGCAACCATCCTCTCATCAATTGAGATTTCTTGGCCAGGGTGAAAGTTCCTTTTGCAGGCTTCCCTAATCTCCATGTAGAGTGGCTTAATTTTGCATAGGCGATCAAATTGGGAGGTTCCTCTTCTCTGCTCATTAGCAGCATCATCCGCCATGCTGCTGATGTGAAGGGAATGGCAGATCCGAAGAAACTTTTTTCCCGTGATTACCTTTTTGGGGAATGGTATGCTGTAAAGATTACCCCCTCGCCAGTAATCAGTCAATGAAGGGAGTTTCGCTATACCCATGTAAATTACTATAGCCATGAAGGTAAACATGTCCTGTAAGGTTATGTCAATCCATGGGTTAGAGGGCTTTGAGTAATTTGTTGATCCAAATTCATTAGTGTTTTGAATAACTGTCTGTAACAGGGTGTTTGTAAAAAAAAGTTGGAAAAGTTGGAGAACCGTATATGATGCTGTACGAATGAGCTGGGGTCCTGGTGATTTGGTGGGTCTGAAGGTAGGCTGTGGTGGTGTCACATCTGGAATGTCAACATCATTCCATCCTTCTTCAGATGTGGTAGAGGACATTTCAGATTGACTGCCAGTTCTCCCTCTGCCTCTCCCACGTCCTCTGCCTCTGCCTCTCCCTCTCCCCCTCCCCCGTCCTCTGCCTCTTGGTGTTTTGCTAGCTGAAGCTCTCTGGGAAGGTGCAGGGGGGTGCCCCTCCCCCGATGAGGTACTGTCATTATGAGCCTCAGTATTTCTTCCTCTACTGACTGGCTCCCAGACTTCATCTGACTCATTTTCAGATGATGGCCTGTGATATAAAACAAAAACAAAGAAATAAGTAATTTACAAAACATTTACACTGTTTCTGTTCACACTCAAATGTATTCACATATAAACAGAAACACATGCACACAAACAACCAGGCTTATACACCAGTTCATGAGCACACACACACACGCGACAGAAGTTAGCAGGTACACGTCAACACACACCTACACCCACACTGAACCGCGCGCGCGCACACACACACACACACACACACACACACACACACACACACACACACACACACACACACAATCGCGCCCACACACACACACACACACACACACACACACACACACACACACACGACAGAAGTTAGCAGGTACACGTCAACACACACACACACACCTACACCCACACTGAACCGCGCGCGCACACAAACACACACACACACACACAATCGCGCCCGCACACACACACACACACACACACACACACAAACAAATATATATATATATAAAACTGTATGTATAAAACCTGTACCTGTATAATAAAAACCTGTAACATTACATGAACACACGGATACGGTGCATGAGCGCACACAAACAAACACACACACACACACACACACACACTACATATAACACACGACATAAGCTGGCAAGTACACCTCAAAATAAACACATAAAGTTACCTCAGTATATGCAGTAAAATATTGTATTGTATAATAAAATAAAATACTTACTTGTCGAGAGTGACGTCTCCACCAGCCAAAAACATCTCCTCTGCCACTGAGTCAATGGATGAAACCTCACTATCTTCGTCCGATACATCATCCCCCGACTCATCGCTGTCACGCCGAGTACACTCCTCAATTACATCTTCTAATAAGAAGTGTATTTTGCTGATTTTCTTAGCCATTTTTGAAACTCTAACCTTCTCTCACTCCAAAAACGCGTTCACCTGTCTTTTGCGCACGGGCGCATGAGTCACTATGCTACTTTGCGCATGAACTTCACACGTGAAAGGTTGAATCCTCCCACTAAAACAGCATGTCAATCCTTTCAGAAATTGATTGGCTATTAGAAAACACCGTCATTTGCGTAAATCCACGTAACTGCATGGATTTACTGTCAGTCAAAGAGAGGGCGGACCATTCTTCATCGATGGCACTCCTTGGCTATTGATACCTGGTGACACCCCTACCATGCACCGATTGGCTCAAATGACCTGTCCATCCAAGGTTCAGGGGTCAGTGGCCATTTTGACATAAAAATATCTGTAATATTTACATGTTCAAGGTAGCTTCATCAAAGAATGCGTCGAAGTTGCGTTAGCTCTGACAGCTAGCTCGAAATGCTACTAGAACACTACGTGGCTGTTTATTGATATACAAATGTGTTATGGACCAAATAATTCGTTGAATTGGATTCTATGGACCCTTTACAGTGTGACTAAACCATTTTTGTTGGAATGAAGTGGATCAGTGGAGTAAGATGAGCTTTATAGGTGAGTTTCTACCATTTTGTGTTGTTTTATTTTGTAGTAGGTGGTCTGACAAATACACTAATTGCACCCGCTGTGTTAAGTGTATATTAAAATGGTTTACATCGTTCGAATCACAAGAGTTTCAGATTTCTAACGATGTAAGACATGTTTAGCTTTTAATGTTTGAGTTTTTGTATATCGCGAAGTTATTGCGCAATTATATGTGACTGTCCCGATGACGACCCGTCGGAATTTTAAAGGGTTAAACTTGTTTTGAGCAAAAGAGATCAGTTTTCAGTCTGTCTATAATGTGATTTAATATTGTACGTGCACCTCGGTTGAGCGAACGCATTGCGAACTCACCGTGACTGATTAAAGGCAAAAGGCCATTTCAGTCCAGCGAAACTAAGAAGTAAACTGCAGTTTTCATAGTTTCACAGTATTAAATTTGTCCTATAAAAGACGAAGAAACCTCTTTTGAACGACAACATTTTTAATATTAAACTCCCCTGTCCGAACGATGTTCTTCTGTCAGGGTGAAGACAAGATTTAATGAAACGATGCTCTTTCACTATTCTTAAAAAGGCCTTATATTAAATCGTTAGATTAACGGTAAACTCCTGGTTAAACATTGACTTAGCTACTCAATTGTAAAACCTAAAGCATATCTAATCATAAGTGCTATTTGATAATATGTTATGGGAGTCGAAAAAACAGACGAATAATTCCTGTTTTATTTATGCGCAGCGCAGAAGCCCTGCCAGACGTGTTTGTTAGAATATAGCACAAAAAAAATCCAAAACCTTAAAACATTTTAATCATTAAATGCTATTTGATAAATGTTATTTGGATTCGAATGACAGACGTATAATTCCTGTTGTCCGTATAATTCCTATTAATGTGGGGAAGCAAAGAAATCCTTCCGTGCACACGTGTCGAAATAGGGAAAACCCGCCGAGGTTTAAAATTTATAAGCGAACACGTATGAATCATAGTGCTAATTGTTGGTGGGAAGCGAAAAACAGATGCCTAATTCCTGTTGCCCCTATGTGTGTAGGAAAAAAATCCTGCCACACCGCTTGTTGAAATATAGCACCGAAAAATCCAAAACCTAAAAACATTTTAATCATTAAATGCTATTTGATAAATGTATTTGGATCCAACCGACAGACGTATAATTCCTGTTTCTCCTACACAGCGCAGAATTTTTTTTTTCCTGCAAGACGTGTTTGTTAAAACATAGCATCGAAAATCCGCTGAGATTTAATTTTGATAAGTGTGATCGCTACAGAAAGCAAAGCGTCTGCACGCTCAAATTTGAATCACATGGAAGCAGGCCGGTTTTTATTCCGCTGACAAACACTAGAGGGCAACCCTTAGTGCTTGACAGTTCTCGAATTACGCACCGCCCCCTGACTTCATCCTGCACGAGCGAAATGTCGCCATCGTGTGGACACTAGTAACAAGGTCATCCTTTCCTAAACATTTTCTCTCATCACAATTTCAGATTTTTCCAGTGAATTCCTGAAATTGTGTTTCTAACTTTCAATGCATGTGCAAGTTCCAGTGTAACTAACATGATTTCACTCCTGACTGTGTACACTTTATTTGAATTTGATTCAAACCACATTTGAATTTAAAATTCAAAAGTAAGTATTAGCAGTTTCTGATGACACTTAGGAGTGTGGCCCCCTTATGGCCTTACCCTGCTAAGTCAGCTCATCTCTTATTTCCTACTCTCATTCTGTTTTGAAGTGGCTTTCTCCCCGTTGGTTTATTTTGGTTATCATCATCATCATACATAATGCCAACCTTTAATTTCCTACACTTATTCAAATTTAATTTGAAACAAACAAATTTCAAGATTAGTTTGAATTAAGTCTCCTTCCCTGTGGGGAATGGTTTTATGGCTTTATTTATATATTTCCTTTCTCAAATTATTTTTAATAATTTTGATTTGATATGTTATGAAAACTATTCTAGAAAGTACTTAACATCTACGCATACGCTCGATTTGAATTGTATTGAAACCAGTTTGAATGCAATTTAAACCAAGTCTCTGTCAGACAGGTGGACCACTAAGAGGAAGTGGCCCAACCCCTTTGGGGCCCAAACACGCCACTACTGCCGGTCTTTCCCCGGGGTCCATCCTATTTTATTACTTTTGATTGTTCATTTTTATTAATAATAAAAGTAATAATAATAATTAAAAAAAAAAAGTTATTTTTTTTTTGTTTAAAGATTTTATTTTTTTTTTTAGTAATTTTGAGAATTAACATCATTGTCATAATTTCCTTTTTACCATTATTTAGTAAAACCTTTGCTTCTATTTTCTACATACATAATTACTCAATTCAATTTAAACAAGAAAGCTTTCAGTCACTGTTAAGCCACTTGTTCACACTGTTCTGTATTTATAGGTAGAATCCATTAAAGAGCTGTGGTGATTTGACAGTCATCTCTGCTTGGAGTCCAGCATGCTGGTTCATCTGACCTGCGTCACCAGCACTGACTGAGCGCGAGTCTCGGACTTTCCTGTATCTCTCCATTAGTGCGGCCCGCAACACGACATCACCAATTTGGCACTGCCGGTTGTGTTCACAGTCGAGTTGGGTGAGAGGGCGCACATCGGTACAGTTATACGGAAGGGCCCGGGACACTGCTGTCAAGTGTTTGGGGGCGACAGAAAGACCAACCACGATGCTGACTCCAACCCGAATGACCTCATTCCACCCCAGGCAAACTAAAAAAGGTATTAAATCCATCCACGTAGTATTGGCCACAGAATCTAGAGATTCCCCCGGTCATTGAAGTGTTTGGCTCCCTCCTCCTCTCCGAGCCACAAACTGCAGGCTTAGGCCTCCTCTTCCCCTAGAACACTTCCTGTGTACTCTTAACGCCATTTCATTACAGACCTTCCCATTTTGGATGGTTGCATGTTACTTCAAACTCTGCTATCTTGCCATTGCTCTTTTCTGTCGTGCTCTGTTCCTTTCAGTTCACCTAGAAGACAGAACCTATCTGAGACAACAAGGAACGCTGAATAATAATTAAACAACAAGCCGCTAGCATCAACAGGTGACCCCTAAGCTACCGCCCTGTTAAAATTTTATTCAGGCCCATGCTGACCTAACCAAATTGTCCCACCGAATGATTTAACTGTCTGCATCAGTTAACCACAATTTGCATACGCGGCATAGCCCGTATTATAGCTCGTTAAACGTAGAACAAATTTGCTTGGTCTCTCTGTGTGTGTTGTGTTCCTCTCGCCCACAGTCGAAACCAGTATGTTCCGGTCCTACGGTCCCACAACCGCTGGGACAACCTGGACACATGGCTGAGATTCATGACACCTCCATTCCTGCCCAAGGTCGCCAGTGACTCAGAGCTCCAAAGCCAAGAGCGACGTGGACAAGCTGATGGCGCACAAACCAAGCCAAAGCTCCCACGACAAAGACCGGCCAGACACGTCCAAAACCTCGCTTGCCAGCTCATCGCACCAGCACGTCTCCATGAAAGGAGCCGCATAGCCCTGGAGCACGAAGTTGCAACGCTAAGGATGCAAGCCGAGGATGACAACGACCCCGAGCTACAGAAGGAAGTGAAAAGACTTCAACCTGCCCTGTCTGATCTTCAACACACAGACCGCAGAGAACAGTCAGAGAAAAGAACCAGAGAGGAACTCAACGAGAAACTCCGACAAAAGTGAAGCCCCTTTTGCAAAGAGCAGAGGCCGAACTTAAAGAGACTCGAAAGCCACGGCCTGAAAAAGAAAAAAACTTGCAAGAGGCCCGTGCTACCAGCCACAAGCTCGTTCAGCAGAGACTGAACCCAAAGAAAGAGACACTAAAGCCAAGGCTTTTGAAACCACTTACACACGGGCCGAGCTGAAATCCATGAACTTACTCAACAGAGACACGATCTCAAAGCCGAACTTGACATTTTTCCCACAGAGTTGAAACACTCTTAGAGACTACCAGCCGCTGCGGCAGGCCTTCATTAAAGAATTCTCTGATCCAGAATCCGAAAAGACTTTGAAAAACCCCACGATTTACTGTCTCTGAACACTACTCAGAGATGCCTCCAGAGGGCGCCCCATAACACCATAGCCCTGTTCACAGAGAGTCGAGTCCGTTCCAGGCCACTGGTAAGCCCAAGTCTGAGCACGCATCAGACAAACACAATGCCGCCACGTCTGAGACAGCCGAGAGCCTGAAGTCGCTGAAAAGCTTCTTCACAAAAGACTTTCCAAAAATTCAAGAGGTACGAGCTTTACATCCTATACCTGAGCGTAAGACCTACAGGCACACAGAACACTGCTCGTCAGCCACAGACACAGAGCAAACTGTCACATCACAAAGTGACAGCAGCACACAGCCACCACAGCTGACAGCTGCACAGCCTGAGTGAGATCGCACAGTTTCCCACAGCTGGGTCCGAAACCCCAAAAGAACTGATCAAAAGGGGGTGGGCCCGGAAACTCTACCTACCCATCACTCTAGACAATGAGGTGAGCCTTGAAACACGGGAAAGTCACCGGCTCAGACCTCACTTTAATGTCAGCTCAACTCTTTGAAAGACTCAGTGCTAAAGCTAAGAGCGAAGAACGAACTCTTATACCCCAAATGTGCGAGCTGAACGTGCAGTCGTACAGCCAGAACGACCTCCGGCTCGAACAGAGAGCTCCCACTTACCTGACAATTGGTCCTTTTGAGGCCTACCCACCCGGGGTACATCTCACAAATGGACACGTACCCCTTTCTGATGGGCAAAAGACCTGCTAGAATGCTATGAGCTTTATTAGACTTCCAAAACCTGACCGTCGGGGCCCAAAGTTCAAGAACCCTGCCCCCTCCAGTCACACAGGTCACCAAAGCCATACTCCAAGGTCACAGAGTTCCCAAAATCCCAGCAGCACAGCCTCAGCACCAAGTCAAGGTTCCAGTTCGCTAACCTGCACCTTCCAGCTCGCCAAATACCATGCAGTGCTTACTCAACGATGCGTGACCTAATGCAGAAGGCCTCTAACACAGAAGGCCTCCTCAGAAAGAATTCCTAAAACCCCACTGACTTTGAACTGCAAAACCAGAAGACACTGCACGAACACAGTGCAAGACTCTGCTAAAAATGTCCCTGATCAGCATAGAACATAGAACTTTTAAAAGTAGAAGAAAATGTCTGCTCAAAGAGTTGCAAGACTCTGCATTCGTAAAATTAGAATTTTACTGACTTAAAGAAAATCTTGAATGGACGTGTAAGCCTCACCTGCCAACAGACTACGCACGACTCTTTCGAACCAAGCATTTGCGACATGCTGGTTGAAATGACACTGCTAAACATTAGTTTCTATGACAATGAAGGGTTACAGGAAACGCTAGCTCCAAATAGGGCATACGTCACTGCGACGTCAGAGTTGAGTGAAACCACCTGAGCTTTAAACTACGGTTAAACTACGGTTAACCGTTTTTTGCTCTTCTTTAATTTTCTTTAATTTCTTTGACCTTGATAATAATAGCACTCAGCCATTCCCTTTACTTTTCGGTCATCTATATGATTTAATTTTATATTATTTCCTCTCTTGTTCAATCGTGGTTCCATTTTCCCATAGGGCCCAGAAAGGAAACAGAGACACCTTTATTTGTGATTTTGTTTATTTTCAACAAGTGTACTCATTTTTGTGACCCTGCAACCCAAGTAACTTCAACAATTTACTAGGGCACAACTATAGTCCAGAGGATTGATAATAAGCATAATTTGAATAGGAAAGCTGTCCTTTTTCCCCCATCATTCACTTCGTCAAGCCGTAGTGAACCACTAGTTAAGTCCAGAGAAATAATTTAGTCATAAGAACCATCTTAAGGCATCTATTTCATCTCGGCTATGCCCTTTCCAGAGAATAATCTCGGAACCACATAACTCTTAGCCTCCTAACATCCAAAGCTAAGATAAGGTACAAGACACACTTCACTAGCTAGCTACATGTGAAACACCTAGCTTTATGCTATATACCTAGCGAACCAATTAAACCATGGTTCTGAACTTTTAGGGTCATGCATTAGGCTCTCACCACAAGACAAAAATGTCACAGAGCCCCTGCTTCACCTGACCTTTACCTTCCAGCTTACCAAAGACTGACGACAAAACAGCGGACACTATGAGAAACCACCTCTCATACCCCTCCTACCACCCACGAACGCCGTCTGCACCCAACGACAGCCGGTGCCCCAGACAACCTAAGTCCACAAGCACATGCCACGTGCACTAGACAACATTTAGCGTTCTGCACCTGTTGCCATCACCGCGCCACAGCTTGTGGTACCACAGTGCAAAAGGGGGGTAATGCCAATGTATGCCCTAGGCCCATGATGCACCATGTGCTGCACACCACAGCACCAGAGACACTTGCAAGACACCGAAGCAAGTGGCATACCGGCGTCCTCAAAGCGAAAAGACTGTCCTAGCCAACCAAGGACGATGTTCGCTGAAATTTTTCCTCCCTTTCTCTTTCTCTCTCCCTTTCACTTTTACCAGGATGCTGCTGTGCTTCCAGCCAACCAGAGGGCAGCCGCAATCGGACATCTCACCAGGTCTGGCACCAAGCATCGTCCTAAGGGAACAACCAGGACTCCTTTTCTGCCGGACCCACACTCAGAAAGTGTCTGTGCCACCTGATCCTCGCAACGCCTACAGAACGCACTACCCCAGTGTAACGACACAATATAGCTGGGTAAGTGCCGACGGACAGAGGAGGCCCTCACGCACACTGAGGCCAATGTCGAACACATGCTCAACCAACTTGCGAAAATGACTGTCACGCTGGCGGAGCCAGGTGGCCACAACCGCCGCCGCACTGCCGTCAGAACTCTGTTTAACACCTGTATGTCCAGCATGAATGCAGTAAACCTCGCCAACGTGGGATGGCATGCAGCCGAAATTCAGACGGAGATTCCACAGATAACAGAGCCACTCACAACAGAGTGCATCCCTGCAGACCATCGACAAGTCACTAAAGGGAACTGTGGTAACTTTCAACACTCACAGCGGTCTGCCGACCCCGACAGTGAACTCCATGAAACAGCTGTTTACTGCCTTCCAGAAGGACTTTGCTCAAACTCAGCTGATAACAGCCCTGATGACAAACCTGCAAGGGGGGTGAACTCCTCCATCGACAGCCTCGCCATGGGTAGAATCCCACCGCACCTGATACCCTTAGGCCTCATGCAAACCGTGCTGGCGTCTGCCATCACCACGCCAACTGACTCTTTAAAAATACACCTTGCCTACTCTCATGAGTAGTGCCATCCCACTCTGCATCACCACAAGCAGAGAAAAGGGGACGTTCCCCTGAACTTACCCATCATAGTCAAGCCGAATCCACCGGCTCAAGAACATTGTCCATGTCAGATTTTGAAAGGTAGCACTCACATCAAGATCCGCATGCCGTACGTGATTGCCTTGCATGACAGCGACACCAAGCTGTCCCCAGCTCCGAATCCACACATGTGCACATTGACCAAAGACATTTACTATCGCTGCCCTAACAAATCTTTCCTCAGAGACAACCCTGACGGAACCTGCGGGCTGCAGATCAGTGGCACAAGCTGCCCTGCTAAAGCCAAGCCTCGCACTCAAGTCACCGAGACCCAAGCAGAGATTGTAAGTGATCTGTGTCACCTTGCTCAGCCAGAGCAGCGCATCCAAGTACCAAAAAGCCCCATCCTTCTTCAAGAACCACACTTTCACCCTAACTCCAGAAAGGGAATTGTGGTTTGCAAAAGGGGGATCCCAGCTAATTGACATTGCTTCTATCAACACAGCCCTCCGAGCTTTGTCTCAACTGCCCGCCTTAACTGCTTCACCTGCTGTCCAATCCTGGACTGTGGCCGATCCTACGCAGGGTACATCTATCAACTACACCCTGACACTCGACAGTCATCCTGCACAAGAGGCTCAACGAGATGCGAACATCTACAGCCAAGCCCACGGGACCCTCAGGAAGAGGGTACCACGCTGGAGGCTGCGTCGAACTTTATCAAGCTGAGCCCTCAGCCTCAGCCTAACAGCACCTGCTACCCAATCATCATGATTCACCTGTCATCCGCCCATGGTGATGATTTGTCGTCAGATTATGTCCCACACACAGGGACATCATCCGACGAAAAGGGGGATATATGTAGGGTATTTGGATGAATCATATTCTGGATAACTAAAATCCCAAGAGCCTTCAAAGGCCTAGAACTTGCTTCCAAACCAGCGTCCTCCCCCAGGACTCAAAATTAACACACACACACACACACACACACACACACACACACACACACACACACACACACACACACATTCCACCACACACACATCCCCCAGGAATGTGGAATGTGCCACAGGAAGTGAATTTCCAAAGAGGAAAGAAACTCCTCTTTGTTTAAAGACATTTAAACAAATATATTCAATGTGTCTTATGTCAATGTGTGTTTGTCCATGTTACATTGGAATAATTGTGACTATCATTATGTATTTAACACTTAACTGTTGATTCTCAGAAGTTAACTAGGAAGGAGAAATGTATCCTGCCTTCATGCATACATATTCTGGTATATATGACCCGCTGAGAATTTTGTGAACAATCTATCTAATCTCCTTATCAAACGATGCGCCTTCTATGTTGTGTTTGATCTATGTTGTTGGGAAACTAATGGGATAAGGTTTAAAACTCTACAAACTATGATTAACCAACAGAATGTGTGGCATATTTAGTATCTACAGCCTGGTACCGGGAAGATTAAGATGACTGAGTAAATTATATGTCGATAACAACAACATATGAATAGTACCAGGATGTTTTCATAGTTTCTTCATCGTTTCTTCAAAGTTTCTCTCATTCCCTCCCCCCCCCCCCCCCCCCCCCCCCCCCCCCTCCCCCTCCCCTCCAAATGTCGATTCCAATCGTCGAAATCCCTGCACAGGAGAAGCAAGCGCCGTAACCACGAGACGCGCCGGACCCAGAGACGCACACGCGTTTCTTCACCAGCCATGACGTAACTCCGCGTGATTTCCCCTTTGGGATCTTTATTTCTTTTCATTAAAGTTAGTTTTGTTTTCATATTCGACGCTGATTACTTTCACGAAGTGAAAAGAACACCGCGTGACATATCTCTTCAGCAAAGCCAGCTAAGGGAGATTCAAACGAATGCGCGCTCTCTCTGAAGCAGAGGCGCGCGCACGTGACGCGCCGGGCTGCGAGACACACACACACGCTTCTTCACAAGCCATGCAAAGAGTACCAAACCTCTGCAAGTATCCGTGTTTGATCACGTTTTTAAGATTTGTTGAAGTCTTGTTGTCTCTCAAAGTTCCGTTTGTCTATGTGAATTTGCTAACTTATTTAGAAAGATCATCGGGTCTTCCTAATCTCACTGCAACCATGCAACTCTCTAAATTTTCCCCTCTCTCTCTCTCTCTCTCTTACTCGCTCACGCGGGTAAGCTATCCATTGCCCAAACTTTACACACTTCTCGTTCATTGATGTTTTATTGTATTGTCTATGTCTATGTCTGTGTTTGTAAGTACACATATATATATATATATATATATATATATATATATATATATATATATATATATATATATATATATCCCGTGTAACGTAATAACTATATAAGTAGACATGCCTTTATTAAATCATCATATTCACTTGACTGATTGATTCATTCTCTTTGCTCATTCTCAAGTCTCTTAAGTGCCAAAAAGATCTTATGCTACAAGCTTTACGAATTAATTATTTAAATAATTAATCTTTTAAAGAGTACTCGTTATAGGGCAGGAAGCCCAATTCTTCTGGCCAGAGAATTGCGTTTCCTGACATCCTATAAGGTAAGATGATATTGGGGAACCCCCACAATATTATTCTGACAATTGAGCTAAATTAATTTTACCTGCTTTGTAAGACGTGATCTGTGTAATTAACTGCAATCAACTTGTCGTTAAAATGAAAAGATTCACATGTATGCATGTAGGTAAAATGACAGATTCTCCCTTAGAGGGAGATTTATTAACATGTAAGACTGATCTAATCCAAACATGTAATAATAATTAATAATTACCAATCATTAATTATGATATGCAAATTCCCCACGGATTAGATCCCAAGAATCTTTACAACTGTTTCCAGATATCCAGCAAAACACCCCCAAGAAAGTTTGGAAATTGAAGGAGTCCAAGTGCCTCTACTCCTTGCTGGTGACCCTGCATACCCGCTACTACCCTAGGTCATGAAAGGCTTCACAGGTCCAAATTTAACAGAAGCACAAATATTGTTCAATGAGCACCTCAGGACCATCCGTGTGAAGGTGGAACATACATTTGGACACCTAAAAACCAGATGGCGTGTCCTGGCCAAAATGTGTGACATAGATCATGACTTCATGCCTACAGTAGTGGCTGCATACTGCATTCTACATAATATATGAGAGGGGGAAAAAACAGCAGCTACCACCTGCAGCATTACAGGTACATCCAGCTCTTCAACAGCCTCAGCGACACACCCGGGATGAACCTGATGCTCCGGCTCTAGAAATCAGGCAGGTGAATCACCTGCTCAGGCCACATTAGGTTAAATGTCAAACACACTTAAAACACCTGTCTTTACATTTATTTCAGTTGTTGCAATTTGAAAAGGGGGTTGCTGGCGGGCGAAGGGGTGCTGAGCTCCGACCAAAGCCTCAATTGCACGAGCATGGAGCTCAGCTGCCTCTGTCGCCCTCTCAAAACTTTGGACAGCACGATTGAGCACCTCAGTGATTGTGCTGAGGAAGGCTTGGAAGTCTACTTGTTAAACCTTGAAACATGCTTTTTAATTGCTGCTGCTTTGTTCATTTTGAGTTTTGTAGCAATTTTAGGTGGTAATTCTAGAACAACAACTTGCGAGGTTGGGTCCTTGAAAACAACAGTGGGGTCACTGCGCCGCTCCATAACTTTTACCAGAAGTTCCTCCCTAAAGTTCTGGGTTCGTAAATTTTCCTAGCCACCCATTCCTTAGATTGCTTGGCAAAAACCACATTGTATCGTGGAACACCTAAAACACACAGTCCAAAAAAATAAAAATTATTACTTACTGAAAGAAAAAATAAAACAAGCATACCTCTGTGTGTACATGTCCATTTCACCTACTTCAGAAATATGTCTATATGTACTCTGTTCTCTTGAAGTACTGTTGGAAGAACCTCCACTTTCACTACTCCTCACTGGCTGCTCGCACACAACTGGCTGTCCTTGATCACAATGAAAATGTAAACCGTGAACAAGCCACAACCTCATCAGGCAAATACACAGCATAAAAAACATGTTCTACAAGTACTTTCATATCTTAAAGTATACCTCAAGACTGCATGAGAAACCAAAATAAACAATGTACAATGAACAATTACCTAGGAAATATTAAAATGTGTTGTTTACAAGCAACTTGCCTGCATGGTTGAATAAGGCAATTTGTGTCAGGTCCTTCAGGAGACTTGGATTTAATACTAGCACTGACAGTTTGCGAAAATGAAGGAGATTCCTTTTTCAGCCAACGTTTTCGTAGCTGTTGATCAGGACTTAGGTCATCGTGATGTAGCCAAGTCAATAGAGGGCGCTGCTGAGGGTATTTATCGAGGGTGTATGGCACTTCCTGTGAGAGGAATGGTTGCAGTAGCTGAATTGTTTGGCATGGTCGCTGGAAGAACAAGCTCTGGTAGGTTGATCTTAATGAGAAGTGTTTTTTTTATTGTTATAATTAGTGATGGCCAAATGAAGCGTTTCGAAGCATTATTGCTTTCCGATACAATTGTGTCGAAAATGGTTCATTACTCGAAGCTTCATTCAGATAGAAATAGCAGCACCATCTCCTGGTGAAGTAAATGTAATGCAACAAAGCTGACAACCATAAAATGCAAGTAGGCTTATGTTAACGCCCCGTTTATGACGTGTTTACCGAGGCGATCAAAGCTGAAACTGTGTTAGTGCTGTGAAACTCATTTATGTAGATGAATTTCATGTGTTCACCTTGATAATAAAACATTAAGCATGATGTGTGTGTGTGTGTGTGTGTGTGTGTGTGTGTGTGTGTGTGTGTGTGTGTGTGTGTGTGTGTGTGTGTGTGTGGTGTGTGTGTGTAATTATTTCTTTAGACAAGGACAGAAGACCAGACCAGCTTAAAAAAATGTGCAAACCATCACAGAAATTCTAATGGTTTCTATTAAACTGGCTTTTACCATTTAAACCACTACAGAATTCTTTTTTGTAGTGTGTTTGGCACATATTCCATTAGGATTTAATGCCCCCACCAATAGAACCCAACACATAATAAGTAGAGACCCACAGACACCACTATAATTTCCATTTATAACCAATAAAATTCCCATGAAAACCATTAAATCCAATAGAATTTCTGTAATGGTGTCTATAGTTTTTTTTTTAGCAGGGCAGTATCATGTGTGAAAGCTTTATCTTGTTTAGCTGTGGGAAGCATACCTCTATAACTTGTTAACTGGTGGGGCTGATATTTTTGTATGTTGAAAAGGATGTGCTTGTGTAACTGGTTGTAGTTGTATAATGTAGCAGAGAGTTTTTGAAGTTTCTGTCTTTGATGCATATTTTTATGTAACAATGTTCATATGTTCTCAAATTAATAATAATAATAAAATGTGTCAGAGGGTGTGCTTTACATCATACAGAAGGCTTATACAAAGTGTTCATTAAATGGTATGGTTTTTATTCAGAAATATTATTTTCTCCACAGTCTTTGGTGAAAGGCGATTTTCTTTTTTTTTAAACACTTTCACCAGCTTTAGAGAATATCCTCTCGCATGGAACAGATGATGCAGGAATACACAAAAACAGCTTCACTTTTATAAGAAATACAGCCGCGGTTTCAAACCTGTCGACACTGGATTGGCCTGTCAAAGCAATCAGGTGGTTCACTACAGGAGTGAAGCAGTCTGTTTGCTTCAGACGTCATTTTCACGTGACTAGTGACGTAATGATACAAGCTCCGAAGCAGTGGTTCATTGCAAGGACCGTTCGAGTTTGAAGCAAGCTTCGGAGCGTCGGTGTCAGACGTAACATCACTACTTATAATGTTTGGGATCTTTTTGATGTGTTGGCCAAGACCCAGTGATTTTAAGTGAAAATGTTAATTCAAATGGGCCAGCTCTACTTCATCTGTTTATTGTTTCGATGTAGTTGGTTTGTTTTAGAAGTGAGGCCTAAATGCCCTAATGCTGATCAAGTTTGGCCTGATGAGTGGTGGACACTGAATAACCATCACAGCACGTGAGTGTTGACACTGTCAAAGCGAGTTATGTTTTGTTGAAATGATCATTGACAACCATGTGTTGTATGTATTGGGGCAAAGGACTTCGTTTTGTAGAGAAGTTGCTTTAAAGGCTTTCACGTTGGCCATGTGGAGCTGGATAAGCTGGATGAGCGATGGATCTTAACCGCTGCTGTATTTCCTGTGGCTTCTGAAGTTAGCCAAAAGGCGACTAAGGTATTTACTTGTTGATGCAACGTTGGAATAGCTAGCATATTTTAACCATGTTGATCGAAATAAATATATGGACAAGTGGTTCCTAGTTGGAACTGATGTTAGGATGTGGTGCTAGTATTCAATGTTATGTCAATGTTATGTTTAGATATGATTACAATTGTTTTAATGAGAATGTGGTATTTGTATGGGTTGATTTTGTGTATTTTTGTTTTACTTACTGTTGTCTTTTCTTTTGTAGAATTCGATTTGTCCTGTGCAACTGACCACTGTTTTCCCTACCTTATTTTTGGTTTTCATTGTTTGTTTTTGTTGTTTTATTATCGTTTTGTTTGGTTGGCCCATGACTAATCAGTTGTACCTTTTCTTTTTATATGGTTTATTCTGTGAACTACAACCAGGTCATTATCTGTAGCTGTGAGCATAGTAACTAAGGGGGGGAATATATTCACTCTCGATTCATACAAGTGTGGTGTGTAAAGAGTTTTTGTGTGTTTAGTGTGGCATGTAGAAACTTTGTAATTTCTTTCGGGGGTTATTCATGTGTTGTGTGCGTTTTCTTTTGAAGTGTTATGTTACCCCCCATAGTTAATTGAACCACCACCTCTCAAGCTTACATTTGGCCAGCTTTGAGTGAAAGCAGATGAGATCAGAAGAATCATTGTATTTAATAAAAGTGATGCTTTGACTTCTATAGTGATTTTGCCTTTATTCATTCAATTGGATAGCCTGTTAGGGAAACCCTCTAGTGATTTGGGATCTCCTACCCAAACTAAATTGGAGTGGCGTAGTCAAGTGTAGTTGCATAACACACCACCAGCCTCGTTACATTGATCACATTCTTTTCGGCGTCCATCTGTGTACACCACACATGTAGTGGAGAAGGGATTTCCATATCTCAGTTAAAATCTGGAAGAAAAATAATAATTACATTTATTTATTCAGAAATGTATATTTACTGTGAAATATTGCAGATAACATACATGGGGGTTACCGCCACAGGAGGCACATGCATACCACAAATGGTTGCATATACTTTTTATCCAAGGCTTGAGGTCTTGATTATCTTTTTTTTTGCAATTGACAGCATTTTTTTGAAGAACCCTTTGCAAAAAACTTTCAGATCAAGAGGTTTTTGGGTCAAAACAGAGCATGTAGACACTACTTTCCGTACTTCAATAATACTGTGAATCTGTTGTTTCCACAAAACCACAAATCTATGCTGCATTTAAAATAGTATAACATTCATGTAATTCTACTCTAGAAGAACAATAATAACGTCTAAGGCAAGCTAAACATACCCTTTACTACATGCCAGATGTCAAACTTGTGTTGTATATGAGGGTAATCGACCCCTTTAGTCTTTCTTATTGAGGGGGACCTGTCCATGGTGATCACGTCTATTTTTAATCCACTGAACAAAAGAAAGTCTACACACCTTTTGAAGGCTACTGGTTCCATGGCAACAGAGCTTGTTGCTTCAGTAACCTGTAAAAAAAATAAAAATCAATAGTTTTTACTAGTTTTGACAGATTGTATTTGGGGAATAGGTAAATTTTTTTTTTTTTTAAACAAATTCCTGTAAAGTCACCATGTCATAAACAGGGAAAAACTCATGAGCTCACTGACCTGCACCAACTCGAAGTGGAATCATCCATCATACTGTATTTGGCAGAGAATCCAGGACTGAAAAAACAATCAAATGAAGATGCTAATTTAGAAATCTCACAGTATTTTAACAGTGTTGAACTTTTAACCATTTTTTTTATTATTTTTGCTTACCTATCAGATCTTCCATCCCCTTATTTAAATTTGCACCTTCTTGAGATCTACTTTAGAATACCTAAGGTCAACTGGAAACGGCAGCCAAAGCCTACAGGGTCAAATGGACGTCTTTCTGTAAAGTAAGTTTATTTTCATTTTGTTAACACACTAACTTGGCAGGTTCATTGCACAAATATCTTGCAGTTATGCTAGCTACTGTGGCACGCTAGGTTCAAAGACCATCACTCACTTTGTGCTAAATGTTTTGTCCAGACAATTTCGCCTAACAGCCTACCGACCCTTGAGTGGGTCCTGCAAGGAGACAGATTGGGCAGAGGGCGTTGTGTCGTGTTACCAGCTTGTGTTGTGCAGGCTATCCGCCAGAAATACCCAGCTCCAGACGGCCAGTACTGCAGGCACCAAGAAGCGGAGGACGCTCAGGAGCAGCTATAGTTTCATTTTTTGTATATAGTCATTCAATAGTTGTATTTATTGTATATAGTAATTCAATTAAATGGTTAAAATTTACGTTGTTGTAGTGTTGCTCCAAGTGTTCGAGTTATTAAACGACCAACTTTTTAAAACTGGAACTACCTAGCTATTGTTGGCTCAGATGACAAAGATAACAGAATGGTGATCATACCTATAAATTATGACGTATTACAAGTATACATTGCATTATAAGTTTGTTGCAAATCAGTTACATCCTTCCAAGTTTATGTAATGCTAAACTATGTTGAAGACAGACAGGAGAGACTTTTTTTTTTTCACAAAGAAAGAATTGTGAAATAATTGTCATGAACATCAAAACACACAAACAACATTATACACACTATAAAAAAAGAGATATTGACCCCGTGATTGAGTATGTATAGTAAGGTGCTCAATGGCAGTGCAAACAGGTAATGCAGTGCAAGTATAAGGTCTAGGGCTGTCACTTTTTTTTTTTCGATATTCGAATATGCATTCGAATATGACGTAAAATATCCGAAATCTATAAATAAACTATCCGATTTTTAGAGTGCCATGTTTTGCGCATTTTTACAGTCTATCATTTGCTTTTTATTTATTGTTTGCCATCTCATCCAGTAGCGGCCGCTCTAAACGTATTGTAGCGTAGGCCCATGACCAAATCAAGCGTATAATAGCCAATATAGCCAGCTTGTTTTGAAAATGGAAGATAAAGAGAAGACAAAAGAAACCGCGCTATAATTCCTGCCTATTACACACACGACCCACAGAAAATACGCGTGTAAGTATCGAGTTCTCTTTCGGGCTTGAACAAACAATAACACACAAATTATGTCAAATGAATGTAAGAGCAGTCTTAAATTATTTAAATAAAGCCTTAAATGAACTTCAGATCGCGTCTCTGTCAGCAACGGCTGGTCTTAAAGTGTCAAAGAACAAAGGTAAGAAAGTAAATTACTCACCCAGACCCGGCGCCAGGAGGATTATTATACTTGTATGAATGTGTGTCATGAATCATGAATGTACTCCGTTATCTTTTAACACATCTCCGGCGAACGGCTTCTTCACGCAAAAGAAAAACTCTTCATGAAGCACACTTAAATTCAGCGACCATATGTGGCGTTTCCTGATGGATCGAGGTTGGTCATTAACTTTTACATTTTACTCGTAGATATTCGAATATATTGCTTGATATTCGATATCCGTTCGAATGTGATTTTTCTCAAAAGTGACAGCCCTAATAAGGTCAAAAGACCATATAAGACATAAAGACACGGTAATTAAAAAAAATATTTATGAGGAATGGGTTATTGTACAGCTGACGTCTCAGAAGTGGCTCTTGAATGATGATGTTGCAGCTGCCTTTGGCGGCTTTGGGACAGGGGCAATGTTAGGTGGCAAAGGAGGTTGTGGTTGGGTGAGTGAGGTGGTTGGGTCCTTAAATTTTATGTTTGGGTTGCGTCTGTTTTCTATGACCTTCTCAATTAGTGTCTGGATGAACTTGGTGTTGTGTGGCTTAAAGATTTTCCTGACTATCCATTGCTTTGATTTTTGCAGAAGACCTGCTTGACGCGTGGTTCTCCTATAAATGACAAGGATTATAATGATTACACAGGTATATGAATGAAGATTGAATGTCTCTCCACATGTATAGAATGAACTTTTCAGCATAGTATGCATTTTGAGTTAGCTGTGAACATACTAATTTTGGTTATTTTAGTATTTAGAGTACATGAAAACACCTGTTGTGTTCCATGATGGCGAGGTAGGCCCTCTCCCTAATTCCTTCGTAGGAGAAGGCCTGGCGTTTAGGGAGGTACTTCAGGAGAGCACTGTGAAAGATCTCCAGTGTTCCTGTGTGAAAGGGAGAATATATAGTACTAATTAAAACATATTCAATAGGATATGTTCAAAACATCTGGATAGAAAGGGTGTCTGTTTTTACAAGAATGTTTGAAGAGGGCCATCTTCTGAAGATCTTTCAAAAGCCTTTTATCAAAGACTAACAACGTCAGGTCCTGATATGCCACCTAGTCCTTCTTCAGTCACATCCTCTTCTTCTGCTCCTCGACTGTTAGAGGAGCATGGTCACAGTTATGCCGCTTTCCATCCGTGTCAGTCCATCGGTGTTCATTGACCACATGGTGTGGAATGATCTTCCACTTGTTTTGTAGTGCCTCTGGGAAAGAAAAGATGCTCAATAATGCTATTTCTTAAAAATAATCAGTTAGAAAATGTATGGCAGCTTTTGATTCCTTTCCTCGATGCCCCCCTTACTGGTGGCACAGGAAAACCACATGTGGTTTACGACAGACCTGTGAAAGATATTAAAAATTGTAATTTTCCACCTTGTCAATCAATGGAACTTCAGGAAGATTCGGGGCTGATAGGCAGTGAAATTATCTGTGTCTGAAATTACATTTACATTACATTTACATTTAGTCATTTAGCTGACGCTTTTATCCAAAGCGACTTACAATCGCACGCCTCTGGAGCAACTAGGGGTTAAGTGTCTTGCTCAGGGACACATTGGTGTTTTACAGTGGATTCGAACCCGGGTCTCTCACACCAAGGGCATGTGTCTTATCCACTGTGCCATCACCACCCTTATGAAAATACATGCAAAGACACCATAGAGAATTTCCTTTCTTGACAACAATCAACGGAGCGGAACTGGCCCACCATGTTGCCGATGCAACAATACGTTTTTATTGAATAAAAGTGTAAAGTGCTACCCAAAGTGCGTGCAAAACGTTTTTAGTCCCATTCCGACCATCCTCAGTGCAAACATACAAAGGTAAAAGATTGCAAACCAACACTGACCTGTTCCAGGAAAGTAGGATTTCATTCCCCTTTTTCGAGATGGTCCTCACTGCAGAACATGAAATCCACGAGGAGTCGTCGGATCCAGATCCAACTCCTCCCACCTTATATACCTAAACCAGTGGTTCTCAATCTTGGTCCTAGGGAGCCACTGCTCTGCACATTTTATATGTCTCCTTTATCTGACACACCCACTTCAGTTAATAAAGCTCTTTCCTAACGAGCTGATGATCTGAATCAGGTGTGTTAAATGAGGGAGACATACAAACTATGCAGAGCAGTGGCTCCCTAGGACCAGGATTGAGAACCACTGACCTAAACCTACCCATCTCCACCCCCTGATCCCTAAACCCACCCCTAATCCCTAAACCCACCCCTAATCCTACCCATCTCCACCCCATGGATCCTCCCCGTGGATCTCATGTACTGCATTGAGGTGCTACTGCCTTTTTCTTCCCCTTCATTAGCAACTTCTTCCGGAAACCTGTGGTAAAAAATGCATCATTAATTTGGTCAAAAAACAAAAATCTACATATTTTCCCCATTCACCCTGTCTGAGCCTTTCATAGTTTCGTTTTATTTAGCTATTGCTTATTTTAGCCACATGGTTGACTATTGCACAGATTGTGACTTGTCAATGGTTTTTTTGGGATAACTGCAGGTGGGGTAATCAATTAGATAGATAGATAGACAGATATACATATGTATAGAAGAGAAAACAATGTGCGTCACATCTTCTGTTATCAAACTTTCTACCCCCTCCCATGTGTTTTATCTGCTGTTTTCACACCTCTACAATAGATCTACAATTCTGAGTTGAGCAAGGCTGCACAGATCTGTGCAGGGGGGGAAAATAACACCATGAGGTGTCAATGAGGCCAGGTATGTCTTAATGGCTGTAGGTTCTGAATGTGGATAATAGCATGTATGTGTTTACTAGGATGGCAAAAATACATACCCTTCGCTGTGTGCCAGATATCGAATTTGTGCTGTACATTAGGAAATTCTTCCCTCATTATCTTCTGTATTGACGTGGAGTGGTCCGTTGCCATCACCTCCACATCAATGCCCATGTCCAGGAGATCGTTCATTCCCCTTCTAAACCCCAGTGGCTCCTTAGCGCCAGAGCTGGTGGCCTCTGTACACTAAAGATTTAAATGTTATAAGTTATAAAAATGTCAACATAGCAAGAGTAATTCTATCAAAAGTTTGTTGTTACAATGTTCAACAGAGCATGAGTAATTATAATTCTTCTGCATCCATTCATATGTTTCTTACCTGAACCAGTTCGGTGTGGAGTATTTCCTTCGTACTGTCTAGCATGAAAGTATATTGGCAGTATTTGGCATTAAAGCCTGGTGAGTCACATCTGCCATCGCCTGACAAGTGTGGCCTCTTCCCATCCATCTGTTCCAAATATACTCTTGCCAAGAGGGCACTTTTTTGCTCCGTGTACACATGTCCAATCGCAGGATGCAAGTACGCCTTCTGGATGTTGTAAAATGATGATGATCCAATCAGTTGGACACCCATTGTTTGGCACCAGTCGGAGAGTTCAGTGTATGTGCCGCCTCTAAACAGAACAGCTGCAGCTGAAAGTACATTTACCTCTGGCATTCCCCTTACGTCTGGTGAAGATTTCCAAGTACCAGAATGGCCTCCAAGACACATCCACTGAACACTCCTCTGTGCCCCAATATCATAGATAGTCTTTGAAGAAATTGGTCTTCCACACATCTGGCAAAACATGAATAGTGCCATTAGACTGGATTCATTGACAATTATCTTCTTGCAACTCCAGTCTTTATATTCATCTTCTGATGTCGAAGACGATGTGGTGAGGGTTGACTCAAGCTGATAGCTGTCATCTGTTTCACCAACTTCAAGGGTGCTGACACTGCTATCAAGGCCAGGTGTACTTGGGCATGGTGACTATAAAACAAACAAAAGTTTCTTTTAAAACAATATTTCACTAATTTAAATTAGACGGTAGTCTTTGATATACTAGAGATTGCTAGAGATAGATCTAGTGGTGAAATAAGAGGTGGGTAGGATAAACTGCAGTAAGGAAATGCGCTATGCTATGGGAAGAAGTGCTATGCTTACTAGATAGTTTCAAGAGTGCATACACTATTAGAAAATGCATTGAATGTATTGAGTTGTGAATAAACTCTCAAGAGGTGGATAAATTATTTCTAAAATCTCAGAGGTGGGTAAAGTGCGTTTAGCCTCCACTGCAGTCATGATTAATGTTAGAGATAATATGATGTTGATTACTTCTACAAACAGTGTTTGAACAGAGGGAGGAATCTTGACTGGTGTTGATAACATTGGTGCTTTCGCTAACTGAGATTCATCCTCATCTGATGATGAGGACAACAACGCTGCAGCAGACGACGACGTCGCTTTAGTCTGAAATGCCATAAGTTACGTTCAATAATGTTAAAACCATTTGAATAACGTCAGTCTAACACAGTAAAACATGGTGGATTTACATCGCTAATAGCAAACGTATATATAAACTTATAGCTAAGTGTCTAATGTTACATTGTTACATTACATACTAACTTTGCTTCCTCATTGCTGACGAGTTGAGTTAGCGAGGCAGACACATTAGAAGACCAAGCGAGCAAAACATACAAGATATTTAGCTTGTAAACAGACAAATCATAGGAGATGTGTTGCTTTACAGCAGACGACTATGTCAGTGTGTGTTCTCAGTAGCCACTAGCTGCTAATAGAGTCGAGTCAGAAAGAACCTTACCTCCAGGCAAATGCATTTAGCGCTACTAGCACTGCTAGTTCCAGACGTTCCTGGTTGTTCGTTATAATCTGGCAAGGTAAATATCGACAGAATTGCGGTTTTCACAAGCGCGGGTCTCTTCAATCCTAAGGGGTTGGGTTTGAAATCTTTTGGATTGAAATGTAGACTGGACACTGTCAGATGTTTCAGTGCTTCAATGGCTGTGTCCTCTCTGAACTTCGGGTTATTGATAGCCCGTAGCCACTTTTTGCACAAGTCCAAATCTTTGGGTAATCTATGAAAACTTACTCCGTGTATTTTCCTTGTGCTGCCTGAACATGCCGGTTCAGGGGCTCGTTCTTCGTACGTCGCTAACTCAGTTAGCTGGATTTGATTGTTGACGATTTGCCATGATCTTGGATTGTTTGGTTCTTTGAAGCTCATCCTAGACTTGCTGTCATAGCAACATGTGCGCTAGCTTGAACCTGCTCGCGAGCAGGCTTATTTCATGTAAACAGGATTAGATCGCGGCTTCATAAGCGCAGGTGATACGAGAAGTCTTTTAACGCAGCGGGATAGTGTACTTTTTGAGAGATATAATTATTCTCGGATGTCGTTTACATCAATTATTTTTTGGAAACGCACATTAAATGTTCGACTCGTCGGAGTCGGCCTTTAATAACAGCACAAACTGTGTGCATTGTCCTGATATTATTTGCGAGTGGCTCTTTCCTTTAAACTATTGGAGATGCGGAGAACTTGATAAGTTCTGTCTGTCGTGTCATTCACAAAGTTTACCCTGGCGCTCAAGCAGTTTTTAGGGGTTTTTTTTGTGGCATTTCCAAGCCAGTTTAGACCCAAGGTTGTAGGCTATAGCAGGTTTTTTTTTTTTTTTTTTTTTTTGCCAACGCAGGTATATTATAATTTTTAATGAAGATCATGCAATCATGAACATGCCGATTAATATGACACAGATATGTCCCTCAGGCTTCACTAATGTGATTGGTCAATAGACTGCACACATGTTCCCATCAAGGCCTCTATGAAGGGGATTTTGTGTACAGAAAGGGAGATCACAATGTAAATGTGCAGCCAAGTTACTATTACAATTCTTAATATTCCAGATTAGTAATATTATATTAAATTTTAAAAAAGGCAGTTGACAGACTAAAATCTCTAGATGGCGTGTGACTATTCATATTACTAATGTGGAAGCACAGAGACATTCACATTTATGCACATTACTTGAACATGGTAAGGAAAAAAATAAATATCAAGCTCACTGTATTACATATGTAAATGTAAAATATAAATGTATGTACATACACAGTTACAATGCAGCTCTAGCCAGGACAAGGTCACACAATGAAATGAACTTTGGCCAACTAAAGGGAAGATTTCAGTGTCTGAAAAGCCTGAGGGTTGCACCTGACAGGACCTGTGACATTACATGTGCCCTATTACACAACATTGCCAACATCAGAAAAAGAAGGGGAAAAAAGGTTTAATTAAGCCTAAATGTTTAATAAAAGACAAGACACATTTGCTTAGTTCATTGAGTCTTATTTCAATAGTTCTTTGTAAAGAAAAGCCAGTCATTCAGTCATCTTTTGCCTGCAATAAGAGATATTATGGAAGGTCAGCAATAGTACTCTGTGTGAAATAGTGTATTTTACTCTCAAGCTTATTTTGAAGCAACTCTATTTCTAGTGCAATTTCTTTCTTTAAGTAGTCAAGTTCTATTTCTCCCCCTGATTTTTGTTTTTTTCAAAATACTCTATTTTCTGTTGAAGACTCATAGGGAATGAATTTCACCCTGTGTCATTTGTCAAATTGTCACACATGCCTCATGCAACAAATAAAAATGAAAAGTTACACTGCCCACACCTGTATCACTGCGTTGTGCAGACTCTTCTGTAGGCCTTTCTGTACATGTGGACTCATGTCAGAAATAATAGACATAGGCACAAGTATAAATCAATTAAAATTATTTATGTATTTGCAGGTAGTCTACTTCCTCCAAAGGACAGTCATCTGAGAAGGTTTCTTCACTATCCAGTGCAATGTGATTAATAACTCATGGCAAAATATTTTCACATTAACATAAGTTTATCAGTTTTTTACTTTCACAAGTCAAAGCAATTTATCATTACTCAAGATTTAACAGTTGAAATGACTATACCAGCCAATATGCATTATAGGCCTACTTAATTTAATGCAGCAACAAATTATTTCAGAAGATTTTTGTACTTCACTTTCATCATGTTCACTATAGTGTGGTGACTCTGACATGACAATGAACAAAGTAATTATGAAATTATTAAAATAGAAAAAAAACAAAAGTTATTAAAACATCTAACATGGCCACCACAAACGCATTTAATTCATCTGCTACTTTTGCCAGCCCTCTCTCCTGGCTTTTGCACACTTAGAAGTGTTCCCTGGCGTTTTAATTAAAGACTCAAAATCGGCATAACCTTCTCTTTCTCTGCTTGGAGAAAAACTGGGCGTGTTCTTTGGCCATGCTGAATCCACAATAACTCACAGTGAAACAAGACCTCCACTCACGGTCCCAGACGGCATCCTCTTCTTTGTGCAACCTAAATATCCAGCACTGCACAAGGAATGGACTACAGCAAACACAACTGGCTTTAAAGGATCAAACCAATGTTTTGATTAGCTTCAAGTCACTGACCATACAAGTGATACTCACTAACAAGAACTCAAGGCATGAGGGATCATAGTGCAATATAAACATAGCACTTAATTGCTTCGTGGCTGTTGCATTTAGGTGGCTACTCCTCGGCTTGCCTTATCCTCGTTCATACAGCGATCCCTCCTTCCGTGAAGCACTCCATTTACAGTTCCGTCTAACAACCAGTTTCTCTTCCCCGCTGTCCTCCCTCTCTTCCCCCAACATTCCCTTTTTATATTAATTTCCTAAATACAGCCTCCAATCGCCACTCGCATCTCGTCCATCACACCTGACGCTCATTTCCTCGTCCATTTGCTAGTGATGGGCAGATCGAGGCTTCGTGAAGCAATGAAACAGTTGAACCAAATGGTTCATATTGTTTCGAGGCTTCGAATCAATCCGACACCCGTCTCAACGATGACACCTAGTGGTCACTTGCAGGTTTTGATCTGAAAACAACCTTGACGAGCCATGAAAATTTGTTGTTTTTTTATTATTGCACTTTTCTAATATGTGAATCTTGTAACCTAAGGGCTTCTTACTGTGAATAATCTTATTTTACTCATGCAAAATGAATATTAATAAAATAAATCAAGCCACAATGTCTCACTTTTTTACATATTTTTATTCAAAAATATTAATTTCTCTGCTGTGGAAGGACTTAGCCTACTTCTTTTTTTTACAGATAATTTCTCCAGCCTTTGAAAAAATCCTCTCATAAGGGACACTTGTTGCTGGCATGCAAAGATGTTTTTTTAGCTAGGACATACAAATGAGGAAAGATCACTGCTCTCTCTTTCCAGTAAGTTACTGGATCATGAGTTCTGGGCAAATACAATCAAAAGTTGATGTATTTTTTCACTTCCACTGTGGCATCAGCTGTAGCATTGTGTATCATCTGGGTTTGATGGATACGAGTATCAAAAAGTTCCCATAAACTGTCCTGTGTTTCTACTGTGTTTCAAACAATGCATTGCTTAGATGGCCCAGCAGTGTCAGTAGCAGGCCTAGGTACAGGGGGAATGCCATCCTCTGCAACCTGCAAAATGGCAGGATGAGTGCTTCTCAAATGGCGCATCATGGATGATGTATTGTTGCAGTAGGCAAGCAGCCGATCACAATACACACATCTCACTTTATTTGGGGTTTATAAATGGAAATGCTCCCACACCACAGATGTACAGCATCTCTTCTGGGGAGCCTCCATTTGATCTATCTATCCAAATCTATCTAGATATGTATCTCTAATCTATGTAATTAGATATATGTATCTACAATCTATCTATGTATTTAGATATGTATCTATAATCTATGTATCTATAATCTGATGTATTTATACATGTAGCCTATCTATATATGTATCTATCTATCTATCTATCTATCTATCTATCTATCTATCTATCTATCTATCTATCTATCTATCTATCTATCTATCTATCTATCTATCTATCTATCTATTAATCTAGCTGTCTATATATATATTTATATATATATATATGTATCTATTAATGTGTCACTATATGTATACTCTGTGTCTTTAGCCTATCAGTCAATGTGTTGTGTAAATTTAAATGTAAGCCTAAATATAACTAAACAAATCGCACTATAAATGTCACTATATCACCAAAAATCCTCTCACAAGAACCCACGAGGTCAATATGCGTTGATTTCACTTTTATACAGATGTGCGATTGTGTGGTCTGTTTCCGACCGTGTCAATCAAACGCTGATTCGGCGGATCACACCTGATGAAACACTTAGTGAAACACTTCGAGGCTTCGTTTGGCCATAGTCACGTGACATGGGTGTTTTGAATCACGCTTCGAATCAGTGTTTCGAATCATCTCCGCTTCGGGATCTCGCAAAGCTTCGGAACGACTGTTTCGCCTCAGCCATCCCTACCATTTGCCCAGGGGTGCGTTTCAAAAAACCATCGTTGCTAACCTGTTAGCAACTTGGATGGTTGGCAATGGGAAATTGCATTGCAACCATCAAAGTTGCTAACTTAGTTAGCAACGATGGTTTTGGGAAACGCACCCCTGATCGGCCATCACACAAATGGGGTAAACAGGAACCGGCCTAGTGTCACACCTTGAACCGCTCCCCCGTGGAAACCAGTGTTGCCAACTTATTTTCAGCGGAAGTTGCTAAAGGCAGGTCGATTTGTTGCTAAAAGTTGCTAAATGACGTTGTGACGTCATTGTGCTATGACGTCACTACGTAATCCCAACGCAAAACTACGCCATTATGTAATACGTAGATATTATTTGAATATATATATATATATATATATATATATATATATATATATACACAGCATTTGTAAAAGTAATACAAACAACACTTTTTCATGATCAGATTTTTTTTTTTAATACAACATTGATATTGAACACTTTTGAACAATTACATTTTGTGTAGGCTATTTTCTTAAACACTTTTGAACAATTGCATTTTGTGTAGGCTATTTTCTTATTAACAAGTGAAACACATGAACTGAACAATTAAAGCACTGTGGTAGTTAATATCTTCCAACGAAGGATTAATCATCGACACGGACGTGCCCTCACATTCCGCCGGCCCCTCAACCTTTCATCTTACGCTGGACGTTGCACCTGAGCCCCAGGCTTCTTCACGCAGCCATACACTGGCCCGATCAGGTCCGCCCTCACCAAGACGTCGAGGCCACTCTTCACGCCCCCCGGCGAGGATTCCACCTTCCTCTCCGGCCTCCTCATACACCTCGGCTATCCCGACGATCCCCACCTATCGGGAAATGGACGGTAGCTGGTTTGAGGCAAGCACTGGGCAATTCAGAAGTACAGCCTTCGCGGAAAATGAACAAAGCGGAGCTGTACGATCTGTATGTGACTTTAACAGAGTCAGCTAACCACTCCCAAAAGTCTCACAGTCAGAGCAAAGCCCGCAGGGCCCAAAAATCGCCAGCCCAGGTTCCACCGTCATCCTCCCGCACTAGATCTGGCTCGATTCGCCGAGTCGCAGGCCTTCAGCGAGCCTGGGCCGTGCCCCAGATTCCGCCATTACAGGCCAACTCCCACCCATTGACGAGGCTCAGCCCTCCATCACGGCTTCCGCCGTAGCAGAGCCGCATGCAGCCGGTCTTAGCGGATTTTCCACAGCCTCTCAGTTCCATTCTCACGCTGCTTTTAACCCTTTTTCTTTCCAGTGGCCTCCAGCTCCAGCAGCAGATGCTAGCGTGAGGCTACCACCGCTAGCTTCACTAACCCACTCCTCTCAATAGTTTCACCCAACAGGTTTCATCCCCGCCCACATCCAGTGGCCTGCAGTCTCCAGCCGCTGAGTCGAGTGTGAGCCTGCCTCAGCTTGCTCCGCAAGCCCACTCTTCTTTCTACCAGCCTTCCTATCCTTTTTATCCTCCAACTAACTTTCTTTTTCAAGCCCCAGCGGGTAATCCAACAGTGAGGCCACCGCCAACACTCACAGCCCCGGCCCATACCCTTCTTAGTTCTCTCATTCAACCCAAGTCTACCCATATTTTCTTTTCACAGCATCTCCAATGCCCGTCCCGTCCAATGCCATCGCCATGGAACCACCACCAGTCTCCCAAAGTATCCGGGCACAGATTCTCTCAGGTGCGGTTTAAGATCTCTCTTCCCTCCTCTCTCTGCTTCCCGCAGCCGATCCAGAACGTCAAATAGACTGTGGGGATTTCTCCGTCACTCTAAAAAACACCAACTCGCACGCATCCCGCATTCTTTCATTTTCTGAATTTTTGATTGCTTTTTTCCGTTTCACCGAAATCATCTGCTCAGTTTTTCCCCACAGGCAGTGCAAGCTTAATGATTACCGTAATTCCTCAAATAAAAACCGGTATTCAAATAAACGCCGGGCCTCTGATAGTGGCCGGGTGCGTGATCAATGCGGACAAATAAAGGCCGGTCTCAAATTTACCCTCAGACCCCGATGGCATCGTCGACGACGCCACACGACTCCTCCGATAAATATTGATATTACTTAATGAAAAATTTATCGATTTTCTTACCGTTTTTTTTTTGCAGCAGAAAGCTAATAAGTTAGCCGTCACGGGAGTGTCTTTGGTGTCTTTCTAGCCTTTACAGAGGGTTTTCTATCCAGCCTGGAACTTGTGTGTCCGTTTAGAGTGTTTCAGCAATAAATCCAAATGCGTATATCCAAGTTTTGATCACTTGATGTCCATAATTTATAAATTTTCCGTCATTTTTGCCGCTAGCTCGCTGCTAGCTGCCATTTTGGACATCTCGCGATGCTTTGCGTGAGGTTGTTGACCAATGACAGGCTGATCCTAGGGTGATATTGTGGAGAGAGAGAGAGACGCACGGCACAGTGGTTTCGAAGAGAGAGAGAGACGCACAGAGTGACGCGAGTTTTGAAAAATACACAGAGAAACACGGAGAATAATGGATCGTCAGAGATTGAGAAACATGGATCTAAATCAAGCGCTGGCCTTTTTTGATGCCATGGAGGAGGATGGATTTTCTGGAAAAGAGCGCTTTTTGACTGATGAGGAACTAGATTACCAGAATGGTCTAGAGGGTCGTGAGAATAAAAAAAATGGGTCTCCAGTGTTTAAAAATAAAAAAATATATATTATTAATATTAATTTTTATTAGAAAATGGAATAATGAAACAACTAAACAAACTGAATAATTCTCCTGACATGCGTGTTGCCCTCTCTTCCTGCGAACCGGCTTGGGACCAGATTATGCATTACCCTTCTCATTAATATACACAAAACACGCACTCTTTCGCTCCATCCGCAACACACACGTTCGCTCAATCGGCAGCAACACACAAACACTCGTCGATCCTTTTTATGGCTGTCAAAATTACTTAATGACGTTCGAATTATCCCTCTAAATAAAACACACATATTCGAACTATTCGAACATTGTGCATTTTGTCAATGATGCGCATTACGTCACTAACAGGACAAATTAATACAAAGAGAGACAACTACTCGCTCTCGCAGGCACTCTTTCTCTCTCGCCCTCACCTTACGCTCTCTGCAAAAAACGGTTTAAAGGGTTAGTTCACCTGAAAATAAAAATTAAGTCATTAATTACTCACCCTCATGCTGTACTAACCCCGTAAGACCTTTGTTAATCTTCGGAACACAAATTAAGATATTTTTGATTAAATCTGAGAGGTGGATCACTCCTCCATAGGCTTCCTAAGGAATTGAAACTTGACGGCCCAGAAAGTCATTGAAGAAAATGTTTAAATATTTCATGTGCCTACAGTGGCTCCACTATAAGTTTATCAAGCGACGAGAATACCTCTTGTGCGGAAAAAACTAAAATAACGACTGAGATTTCCAGGAGTGAAATGAGCGAGAAATGAAGCTAAGCGCTAGTTCTGCCGGGAAGACTCAATCGTTCACGTCATGTATTACCTTCTCACTATCCAATCACATCCTAATAGCCAGTATAAAAGGGTGGTACTTACTCATGTCTGAGTTCTCAGATGCTGTCGCTTCAACCACCTCCATCCTCCCCATCCACCACCAGACGGGACCTTCCTTCATCTCCCTACCATTCTACGCCGGGTCCTCCCACCAGACAGGACCTTCCTTCATCTCCCTACCATTCTACGCTGGGTCCTCCCCTCCATCCTTCCCATCACCTCCAGACGGGCTCTCCCTTCTACCCTGAAGATGCCAGGATGTCCTCTCCTCCTTCCACCCCACCACCACCAGATGGCACCCTTCCTTACTTCGCGGGGGTGGGCTGCGCCCCCGCCTTCATCTCAGGCGGGATGCGCAGATTCCGTACCCTCGGAATGCGAATTACGGACGGGGCCTACGCCAAAGAATTTGATTGCTTGCTGAGCTCGTAAATAAATGTTATTGTCTCAGTATTATTCTCCCGAGTCTTTCTGGTAGAACTGACGTTCTTCTACTACACAGGGTGCGTCTTACACATAGGTCTTACAAGCAGAGGAAGACGCGCGCTGTACATAGTAGTAGAAGAAGAACGTCAGTTCTCGCGCATGCGTCCTGGAAATCTCTTGAACTCTCGTCTCAGGCCCACAAGGAAGCAATGGAATAGTCTAATAAAGTCGTTATTTTTGTTTTTTTTCCGCACACAAAAAGTATTCTCGTCGCTTGATAAACTTATAGTGGAGCCACTGTAGGCACATGAAATATTTAAACATTTTCTTCAATGACTTTCTGGGCCGTCAAGTTTCAATTCCTTAGGAAGCCTATGGAGGAGTGATCCACCTCTCAGATTTAATCAAAAATATCTTAATTTGTGTTCCGAAGATGAACGAAGGTCTTACGGGGTTAGTACAGCATGAGGGTGAGTAATTAATGACTTAATTTTCATTTTTGGGTGAACTATCCCTTTAAATGAACAATAAAAATAAATAAATGTTGAGTGAGGATCAAGAGTTTTGCGCAAGCAATTTAAGGTCGCGACCCTTGTCCCAAATATAACAGGCTTCATTCAGTGATTGAAAGTTTTACAGTAGCTAGAACTGACATTGAACGCTCAGAGGGAGCTGTGCTGGTGAACATGGAACTTTTCTTTGACATGCAATGGTAGCCTATAATCAAACCAGTGGAAGCCTGCAGTGCATGGAACTGTTGTATCTAACCTTACCTACCTTATTCATCCAATAAATAAGAATAAGAAATAAAAAAACTTTCAGCAGTGCTGTGCCAGTGCAACTCCTGTGACCTGTCCCTTATCCCTCAGGCAGCGCGCCCCCTCGCAAAACAGACAGCCGCGCTTCTGCTACCGCGGGCGTGTTTTTTCACATTCGAAAATTAATTTTCACCGTCGAATTATTTTTTATTTTTTTTACTATTCGAATATATATTCGAATTTAGAATATTAATACAATTCGTACCATTTAGCATAAGCACCGCTCAACTGTATTTCCAAGCACATTTTTTGTGCATGTGAAAAGGATGATTTTTTTCCTGTGAGTTACGTGAGCATAATGCCCCTTTTACTTTCACTTTAAATGATTTCGTTTTGGCTTGTTTATAGTTGTTATTATTATTATTATTATTTTTTTTTTATTCTTGTTCTGATCTGTATATTACATTTCAAGAGTTTGTTGTGGAATATGTTGTGTATTTTTTTTAAGCATGCAGCAAACTGCTATTATTAAATTATGTTTTATAAACAAGGTTCGGGAGGAGCACGTTCAAATAAATCATTCCAATCAACTCGTCACCAAACTATTACATGTCTACCCTATCAGCACGAGAGGAAGCATATATAAATATCCACTGTCAACTCACCTAACATTCCTTGACAGTTTCAGCATTTGGTCCCGCCCTTTTGCCACAATGTCAGAGATCGAACTCTTCCCTTCCGATGACGACTCCTTCATCAGCCAGGCTCCATCTCAGCTCCCTATCACCGCTACGAGCTCCCATGCTCAACAGGATACCACTACCGAACCTCCAGCTTCACGGCGCGGCCGCCGGCCTAGCCTAGCCGCCTCTGACGGCGCCGTGGTTTGCCCTCACCTCCACCATCAAGACCTCCACCATCTCCAGCTTCCTCCTACACCTCAGCACAACCCAATATTCAGGCAATCGAGAAGTGGACAGTGCTGGGGCTGAGACAAGCGCTAATCAGCGCTGACGTTCATTTTTGTTCAGGATGAACAAAGCACAACTGTACAACTTGTATGTTTCTCTCCAGGCAGCTTTCCCTTCTCCAAAATCCACTCCACCTTCAAAAACAGCAAAAAAGGCAAATAACAAAACACCAAACTCATGTTTTCAGAAAACTCCTTCTCCCGACTCCGCAGAGCCCAGTTCTACGCGAGCGCCAGACCACAGCAGGCCTTCAGCTAGCCTGGGCCGCGTCCCAGATTCCGCCGCCGCCAGGCCCCACTCCTCTCTCCGCTCTGCTGAGCTACAGACCGCAGCGTTTTCCAGCACCGCACCTCCCGCCACTTTGCCAGTTTCATGCGAAACAGGCCGCTCTGTAAACATGAGTATGCCAACGCTTCAAGCCCAACCACCCCACCATCCTTTTCTAACCCTTTTTCCTGTCCCTGGCCTGCAGTCCCACCGTCAGTCTCTAGCGCGAGGTTGCCTCAGCTAGAGCCGCAGGCCCAGACACACTTCCTACCTCCCCAGCTCTCTTCTTTCCCAACTTTTCCAGCTCCCCCCCAAGCTTTAGGGACCGACCCAAGTGTGAGGTTGCCTCCAAAAACGGCTTCGGTCCCGGGCTTTTTCTCTCCTAATACCTTTCCCCAAAACCATTCTCCTTTCACCCTATTTTCCGCAACGCCGATGCCCATCCCGCCGAACGCTACAGCTATGGAACCGCCCCCCGTGACCAACAACATCAGAGCCCAGATACTCACAGGTGCGGATATTGATTTATCCTCTCTTCTATCTATCCTCCCTTCCTCTGTTTCAAATAGGCAAATCGATTGCGGCGATTTTGCAGTCACCTTGAAAAACCCAGTTCACAATTCATCCCGCAACCTGTCATTTTCCGAATTCGCAATTGCTTTCAGCCGGTATAGCGAAATCATTTGCGCCGCACTCCCCCACAGAAGACGAGAACTGAACGACTATCTTGCGATAATTGCAGAGCTCGCGTTGTCATATGGTGGAACACATTTCTACACTTACCACAAATTGTTCTCAGCAAAATGCGCCATCCGTGTAGCTCAGTGGAACCAGTGCCCTTACTGGGGAGCCCTTGACACAGAGCTACACAACAGAGTGTTCTTAGGCTGCCGCAACATATCCTGCGCAGTTTGCAGATCTGTCTCTCATTCCACCACAGCTTGTCCTTTGATTAACCCCGAAAATCCTCCCCGCCCAGATTCATCAGCTGGAAAATCAACCAGTTATGTCCCGCGACCAGCAAACTTTAATCCCAACGACTCGGCTACGGATTCCCAAAGAAGAAAAATCTCATTCCCATCCAACAACCAAGCCTGCAATAATTTCAATGCGGGGCGTTGCCTAAGGCAACGCTGCCGTTTTCTACACATTTGCAGCCACTGTGGCGGCGCGCACGCGTGCACTATATGCCCTGTTAAAAGGTCTGTAAATAAAGATTTAAAAACTACTTATCGACTTATTTCCCATCTGTCTTCTGAATTATCCCACCACCCTAACACTGATTTTAAGGACTATTTACTGTCTGGTCTCGAGCATGTCTGGTCTCGAGCATATGCCCTGTTAAAAGGTCTGTAAATAAAGATTTAAAAACTACTTATCGACTTATTTCCCATCTGTCTTCTGAATTATCCCACCACCCTAACACTGATTTTAAGGACTATTTACTGTCTGGTCTCGAGCATGGCTTTAATCCTGGCGTCGAAAGCCTTCCCACACAGAGTATCATATGCGATAATCTCCAATCTGCTTTCGCCGAACCTGACTTAGTCGACACCCTGATTAAAAAAGAAATCGAATCGGGCTTTATGATTGGTCCTTTTGACATTCCTCCTTTTGAACATTTCCGTATCAGCCCAATTGGAGTGGCCACTAGAAAATTTTCAGGCAAAAAACGCCTTATAATCGATCTTTCAGCCCCCCATAATTCTCCGTTTCCAAGCATCAACAGCCTCATCTCGCTCGAACAATTTTCTCTTCATTACCACACCATTGATCAAGCCATAACATTGATTAAAGACGCAAGTTACGGCGCCCGGCTTGCTAAAGTTGACATCACCTCTGCCTTTAAAGTGATGCCCATCCACCCGGATTCGTGGCATTTGTTCGGCGTACGATGGCAAGGAAAATTTTATTTTTCTGTCCGTTTAACTTTCGGCTGCAAAAGTAGCCCCAAAATTTTCGACATGCTATCAGAGGCTATTTGTTGGATTCTTTCCAATAACTACTCGATACCCTACCTAATCACTTGCTAGATGATTTCCTGATCATCTCTCCGCCCGAATCCATCCCAGCCGCACATCTTCTCACAGTCCAAAAAGTCTTCAGTGAGCTCGGGATTCCAATCGCCCAAGAAAAAACCATGGGTCCAGCCACATCCATCGAATTCCTGGGCATTAAATTGGACACAATCAACTTCCAGGCCTCACTACCCAAGGAAAAAATCGACAGGATTATTCTGGTCGCATCCACCCTTCTAGAAAATCCAAATTGCTCTAAACGAGAGCTACTATCTCTGCTCGGCCATTTAAACTTTGCGATGCGCATTATCCCACAAGGTCGCCCTTTCATCTCACATCTCCTCTTCCTTGCATCATCAGTTCACACTGGAACCAGGATCGTAGGCTATAACAGAAACGCGCTGCATGTTATCTCTCAATGCAGGAGCAGAAGCGCCGGTTCAGATTGTATTGTTTGTTGTTTAAACGTGCGTGTTGTATATTTTTAAAAATATATAATATATTTGATATGGTCTATTGGTGAATTAGGCTATAGCATTGATTACTGTGGAGGGGGAAATCCCCCACCAGCAAATCGCACCTTGTTACACAACCATGTTTTTAAAAACTCTTTAGCATATGGAACCCCATGAAGGTTTTTTTTTCAATTTTTTTAACAGAACTGCTTTTGAAATTATGATTGGAACTATTATACAGATTGATATAAATTCAGTTAATCTGTTGGATAATATTTGTTCCTTTGTGTAAAATGGAAATTGTATTTTATAAATAGCCCGCGTTTATTCGGGATTTGAACCCCTGTCATCTAAATTATAGAAAGCACTTAAGATCTACCACTCGACCACAACTCTTCTCCCTGAGAATTGCCCTGAACTTGGGTTGTTCATCAGTCAGTGTCCGCGCACACGAGAGAGGCGCTCTTCAATCCTCTCATTCCTCAATAGTTTAGCGTTATTTCACCAAATTTATTTCCACTGACTGCGAGAGAGGCCTATTTCAACTTTTGATTCATAAAATGTTCTGCTCTAAAAGATTGTTATGTTCTGTTTAAATGTACTTTTACTTAATTAAGTTTTGCTTTCGTTAAATTTAACCGAATCTGTTGTAGGCTAAATAATTATTTATTTTTTATTATTTTTTGTTCTAAAAGTTTGTTCTATTCTGTTTCGTTTGTTTATTTTTATTTTATTTTTTACATATTCAATCAGTCTCATATTCAATCAGTCTCATTCTTGTTTTTTTTTTAAAAAATACATTGTGCTGTTTTTTAATAAACAGATACAAACAGAGATATATAGCCTAATAGTTCGTACAAATAAACGTCTATATATGTATATAGGCTACTACTATACTATAAATTGTATGATGGTTTGTTTAAATAACATTAACAAAATTGTCTGTCTTTCATTAATAATAAAATTATTACTTTAACATGCAGTTTCAACTTCACCAAATCTTTGTTTGTTTCATTATTGTAGCCTACAGAAAATGCAAATAGCTCTTGTTTTAATTTTTCATGTTTGTTGCTTTGGAAATTGCCATAGTTGTAGTATTTCATCCTTACTGTTAATATACATAGCCCCGCACTAACGTTTAAAAATGCGGCAATTGCAGCTGTTTTGCTAAATGCCCCTTTGCGCCACCTGGCGGTCATTTCGCGAACGACTTTGAAATGCGGCAGGTTTATTTTTACCGCGGTACGAGTCGCGGCGGCAATAGGCATTCTGGTTGGCTACCCACTGTAGATAGAGAAATGGGGAAAATCCGTAACTTTGACTGTAAATGTTACACGAGGAGAAAAGAAAACTCTCTGCATGGGAGACAGTCTTGTAGCCAGAAGCTTTCTCCAGACATTATGTACAACATACGGCTGGATTCTTTAGCTGCAGAAAAAGAGTGGCAGGACATGCGAATTATTGGACATTTAGAGGCAAACAGACGCCCAGTGCAAACTTCGGAGATGGTTACATCGACAAAGAAGACCCCGACAAAGAGAAAGTGTGCCCGAACGACTTATTTCATTGGAAGCAACGAGATCTGCAAGAGTACTTTTCTGTTTCTTATGGAGTGAGTTTCAATAAACAAAGTTTTTCGTTTTTTGTTCATTCTAAGAACACGTACACGTTCTCATGTTTAGCTCAGCTCAGGACTGTCGTTTTAATTGTAACGTTAGCATCATATCACTTGCCAAAACCCCCATTACTATAATGAGCTTTAAGATGGTAATGTGAACTTCCGCTATTAATTTGAATAATGCTTCAATTGCTTGAATTGACTGGTGTTAATGACTTAACTTAGCCCATGTAAACCTGCCTGTTAGAATTCTTGAATTGATTGTGATGCTAATAATTTTAGCCAGTGGTGGAGGAAGTACTACTTAATATTCTTACCAAGGATTTACTAATGTAATCGTAAATGTATCAGATTAAATTCCTACTTAAGTAAAAGTATAAAGTATACGTAGCTGTAAACTGTGCGTTATAAGTCAAAAGTAAAAGTATTTATGAAGAGTTTAATGTACAGGATATTTTTAATAATTTGACTCGAACCAGGTCTAACCACAAACTGAGGTCTAAACCAGGAAGTACAGATACAAACTCTAAAGTAAGTAAAAGTAAAAAGTATTCATCATAAAATTTACTTCAGTAAAGTAAAAGTACCTATAATTTGTACAATACATTTTGATAAAGGTGACAAGATGCCTGTTAGCAAGACCATGATGCTAAACGTTTTTTTTTTTTTCCCCTTTTTTCAGCATTGGCAAAGACACCCTGGCTGATATAGTCAAACACTATGAGGAGAATGGGGCAAGAGCACGTTTGAGGAAGAAACACTCACTGCCACGTCCACCAGCCAGGTTCATCAGCCCTGAGGATATCAACAGAGTTGTGGACTTCATAAAAAACTATGCAGAAGACAATGCCATCATGCTGCCTGGCCGACAGCCTGGGCATAAGGATTGCCATCCCTACCAGCAATCAAGAAGATTAGGATGCATTACAGTTTTGATTTTGCTCAGCAAGTAATATTTCACACACATTTACTTCACTTTACTTTATTGATGTCCCTTAAAGGGTGATTTGGTGCATGAGAATAAATAGTGCAAATGCAGAATAGCATCAATATAGTAATGTTACGTGCTAGCATGTTCTTCCCTCCCCTTTTTGTTTCTTGGTTGCTCCGTTTCTTCCCTCTGCTGTTGGTTTCTTCCTGTTTTTCCCGCTCTCTGCTATCCTTGAGTTTTAGGTGCTGCTATTGGTCGGAGACAACCAATCATCGGCTGTGGTTCTGATATAAGGCACTCTGGAGAACGGAAGAGGAGGAGCTTGGACTGTTTGTTGGCTTGTACTATTGTTGTTGCTGAGAAGTACTGACCTTGTGGTGGTTCGCTTGCTTGTCTTCCTAGTATGAGTGTTTTTGCTCACTGAGGATTGCTCTGATCTCAAACTCGCACCAGCCCGGAGAGAAGAGAAAAGGGAAGTACGTCACGTGACCTACATTGTTCATACATGTAGAAGTACCATTGTTTAACACACTAGGGAAGGAGCGTGTGCAACTATATGTAATTTTTGTTTGGTTAGTTAGTGAAGTTTTAGTTATGGCGTTTTGGCGCTGAAGAACTCTTTATTTTCTGTTTTGTTTTCAGTGAGTTTAGAGAGTGGGAGGGGATTAGTAATTGAGTTTTGGTTTTGTTGTTTTGTTTGTTTAGCACCGCTCATTTTCTTTCTCTCTGTGGCTTATTCTTATTATCATTTATTTTCTTCAATTATTTTTCTTAAGTTGTATATAGCTGTAAATAAGTTGATTTGTTTGTTTCCATTTAGTCATTGTGTGTATTGAAAATAAAGCGAACCGCCCGTTTGCAGTAACTTGTCATTGATTCATTCGCCCACAATACTCCCCAGAGATCAAAACTGTAGGAAAGTGTTTAAATTTTATTACGTACGTCTTCCTCATACCTTTAACCATCTGGAGACGTAACATAATTTGGGGGCTCGTCCGGGATACTTTTTCTCAGTAATGAGGAAGATCTGGTAGTTGGCATAATCCCTTGTTTTACTCTGGGAGTATTTGTGGTGGATGGACTCAAGTGACTGGTAGTGTTGTCAGTATTGTAGCATAAAGCTTTGTGTAGTGTTTGTTTGTAAGCTTCGTGATGTCTGCGTTTGCACAGAGATTTATTGAGAATCCGTCGTTAGACTTGTTTGATAAATGTCGTAAAGATGATCTTTTGGAAATAGCTGAACACTTCCAAATCTCAGTTCGTCGGCAGTCATTGAAAAAAGATATTAGAACTGTCGTTTTAGACGGTCTTTCGGAATTAAATGTTTTGAGTGTGCCTGAGTCGGTTAAAGAAGCAGATCAAATCAGTGAGGGAATGACGACGCGTGAACTCGCGGAGGCTGACGATGAGGAGGTTAAGCTTGTTGAGGCGGACGTGGAGGCTGAGGTTAAAACCGGCTTACCCCCATTTGAGCCATTCTCCCCGTATACATCGGGTTCTGGTGGGAGCGCGCACGTAAAGGTTCGTCTTGCTCGAATACGCATGGAGGCGGAAGATCGAGCTCATGCTCGGCGAGCTGAATTTGATCTGCGGCTTGAAATCCGGCGGCTTGAAATCCAGGCTGATAAAGAAGTGAAACTGCGCCGTTTGGAGTTAGAGGAGGGGAAGCTCTCATCTAGGTCCACTGGCCTGCTTGCTTCTGATTCAGTTGGTAAAGATTCAACAGAGCGTGGTTTCTCTACCACTGCGTTTGATGTAAGTAAACAAATTTCATTGGTGCCATTGTTCAGGGAGATGGAAGTGGACAGTTATTTTGGTGCATTTGAGAGAATTGCTGTTTCGTTAAATTGGCCAAAGGATGTATGGACATTGCTATTGCAGTGTAGGCTTGTGGGAAAAGCCATGGAAGTTTTTTCTACTCTGTCTATAGAAGATAGTCTGAAATATGACATTGTGAAAGCAGCTATTCTGAACGCATATGAATTGGTGCCGGAAGCTTACCGACAGAAGTTTCGCAATCATAGGAAGAGTAGTAATCAGACCTTTGTTGAATTCGCACGTGAGAAGGGGGTTCTGTTTGACAAGTGGTGCGCTTCGAGTCATGTTAATGATTTTCCTTCCTTGCGTGAACTAGCGCTCCTTGAAGATTTTAAAAAGTGTCTGCCTGAACGCATTGTTTTGTACTTGAATGAACAGAAGGTGATGAAACTGTCTGCGGCTGCTGTACTAGCGGACGAGTTTACGTTGACTCATAAAAATGTGTTTAGTAGTACTATGCGTTGTGATCGAAATGGTTACATTACATTCCGCATACAGCAACAAAAACAAGGGTAGAACCAGCTAAAGAAAAGCGCGAGTGTTTTTATTGTCACAAAATGGGTCATGTGATTGCCGATTGTATAGTACTCAAAAGGAAACAGCAGAATTCTTCCAGTGCACAGCCTGTTGGTTTGGTTAAAACAATTCCAGTATCTGTTGACTCTGTTTACCAACCATTTTTGTTGGAAGGTTTTGTATCTTTCAGTGGCCAACCAGATGATCAAGTTGAGATTCGGGTTTTGCGAGACACTGGAGCTGCACGTTCATTTATACGTGGGGATGTGCTGCCATTTTCAGAGAAGTCCTGTTAGGATTCCAGTATCCTGGTGCAAGGTATTAGCATGAACATATTGAAAGTGCCGTTGCATCGTGTGTATTTACAGACTGAGTTGGTTGCAGGTTTTGTGGACGTCGGTGTGCGACCTGCGTTGCCAGTGCCTGGTGTTGAGTTTATTTTGGGCAACGACTTGGCTGGGGGTAGAGTGCTGCCAGTGTTGGAAGTGTTGGATAAACCTGTGGTTACTTCTGTTACAGAAGATTTAACTTTGAAGTATCCTGAGGCTTTTCCGGCCTGTGTGTTTACTCGTGCTCAGATTAAGAAGATGGGGACAGAGTTTACATTGGACGACACGTTTATGTGTACAGATGGTGATGTGGTCGGAGATCACGTGCCTCAGGAAACAGGGAAAGAAAAGGTTAGTGGTCTGTTGTCTTCGTTACCTGTTAGTCACGAAAAGTTAATCAAAGCTCAACGAGATGATAAAACTTTAATGAAGTGCTTTGATGCGGTGTCTGATGTTAAAGGGGATGCAACATACTTCATCGAAAATGGTTTGTTAATGCGGAAATGGCGGCCTAGAGTAGTTGATGACGTGGAGTGTTCTACTGTTTGTCAGGTAGTTGTGCCTGTAGAGAATCGTGCACATGTGCTTTCACTCGCCCATGACCATGTTATGTCAGGACATCTAGGGGTGACCAAGACATACACCCGTGTGTTGCGTCATTTTTTTTGGCCTAGGTTGAAAGGGGATGTTGCTGATTATTGTCGAACATGCTCTACTTGTCAGGTTATGGGGAAGCCAAACCAAGTAATTCCTCCCGCGCCATTAGTTCCAACTCCGGTGCTCGGTGAACCTTTTGAGCACGTGAACGTGGATTGTGTCGGCCCATTGCCGAAAACAAAGACTGGACATCAGTTTTTGCTCACGATGATGTGCGTGGCGACTCGCTACCCAGAAGCGGTGCCTTTGCGGAAAATTACAGCCAAAGCGGTCGTTAAGGCATTAGTGAAGTTCTTTTCTACTTTTGGTCTGCCCAAGTTGATACAAACAGATCAAGGCACAAATTTTATGTCGAAGTTGTTCACACAAACTCTTAGTTCACTGGGTGTCCGTCACCGTACTTCCAGTCCTTACCATCCAGAGAGTCAAGGTGTGCTCGAGAGATTCCACCAGACTCTTAAGTCTATGTTGAAGAAATATTGTTGGGAGACAGGGAACGAGTGGGATGAGGGTGTACCACTTGTTCTTTTTGCTGTTCGTGAAACCACTCAGGAGTCCTTGCGGTTCAGTCCAACTGAACTGGTTTTTGGACATAGTGTCCGAGGACCACTGAAGGTTCTTAAGGAGCAAATGCTTGGTCTGGATGACAGTTTGAGTCCTACAAAGAACATTCTTGATTATGTGGCTCGTTTTCATGAACGAGTTCATGAAGCTTGTGCTCGTGCCAAGGAAGCTCTTTCTGAAGCTCAGTCTAGCATGAAACAGCATTTTGATAAGGCAGCAGTGTCACGATCATTTTCAGTTGGTGATAAGGTGCTCGTGTTGTTACCAATTACGGGGTCTGCTTTGTCTGCACGTTTTGTTGGTCCTTACGAGGTAGTGGGTAAACAAAATGACACGAATTACATCATTAAAACACCTGATCGTAAGAGGCAGAAACGTGTGTGTCACATCAATATGCTCAAAGCTTATCATTCCAGGAAGGAAGCATCTCACTGTTCAGAGGAGAACACAGGGCCCGTGATTTCGTCTGTTGCCGTGAGCTGTAAGACAGAACCATCATTTCCTGTTAATGCTGAGTTTGATGTTGATGAGGTGAGATTACAGGTTGACCCGTTACCCTTCACACCATTGTCTAATTCTGAGATTTTAGCTGATCCTTCTAAGTTGCTGTGTCATTTGACAGAGGATCAGTATGTAGACATTGTGGCATTGATTCAAAGTTTTCCTCAGATTTTCGGGGATGTACCGAGGCAAACTGATGTGCTTTATCATGACATTAATGTCCGTGATGCTGTTCCCATTAAGCAGCATCCTTATCGGATGAATGCTGCAAAGAGGGCTGCAATGAGGAAAGAGGTTGAGTATTTGTTACAGGAGGATCTTGCAAAGCCCAGCGTGAGTCCGTGGAGCTCTCCATGTATCCTAGTTCCTAAAGCTGACGGAACAAGTCGATTTTGTACGGACTATCGCAGAGTCAATTCTGTAACAGTCCCAGATTGTTTTCCATTGCTAAGGATGGAGGACTGCATTGACAATGTGGGTTCTGCTAAATTTGTTACGAAACTAGATATGCTTAAGGGTTATTGGCAGGTGCCATTGACACCAAGGGCATCAGACATCTCTGCTTTTGTAACTCCAGACTCGTTCCTGCAATATAATGTTATGGCGTTCGGACTCAGAAATGCACCTGCGACTTTTCAGAGGTTAGTGAATACAGTATTGGCAAATGTGCCCAATTGTAGCTCATATTTAGACGATTTAGTTGTCTATACGTCTACTTGGCCTGAACACCTGTCAGTGTTGTCCATGGTATTTCAACGACTTGCTGAGGCTTCATTAACTTTGAACTTGGCTAAGTGTGAGTTCTGTAAAGCTACGGTCACATACTTGGGTAAACAAGTGGGGAGAGGTCAAGTTCGTCCAGTAGAGGCCAAAGTTGATGCCATTAAAGAGTTCCCTGCACCTACTACTCGTCGAGAGTTGAGAAGATTCTTAGGAATGTCAGGGTATTACAGAAGCTTTTGTAGGAATTTTTCTTCTGTTGCAAAACCCCTGACAGACTTGCTCAGCCCCGCAAAAGAATTTGTTTGGTCAGTTGAGAGCCAGTGTGCTTTTGAAACCATCAAGCATTTACTATGTAGCTCTCCGGTGTTGTCTGCCCTAATTTTTCTGTACCCTTCAAGTTGGAGGTGGACGCAAGCGCAGTTGGAGCCGGTGCTGTGTTGTTGCTAGAGGACGAGGAAGGTATCGATCACCCAATTTGCTTTTTCTCTAAGAAATTTAACAAACATCAATGTAATTACTCCACAATTGAGAAGGAGGCTTTGGCTTTGTTGTCGTCATTACAGCATTTCGAAGTATATGTTGGGTCGACTTCGTATCTTGTAGTTGTGTACACCGATCACAACCCTCTTACGTTCCTGTGTCGAATGTACAATCAAAATCAAAGGCTGATGCGATGGGCTCTTGTAGTTCAAAATTATAATATTGAGATTCGGCACAAAAGGGGAGTGGAAAATGTGGTCGCCGATGCTCTTTCTAGAGCTTAACTTGTGTGTCGGGTTTTGTGTATATTATATAAACATTATATGTATAATGTTTAATTTTAAGGGTGGGGGTGTTACGTGCTAGCATGTTCTTCCCTCCCCTTTTTGTTTCTTGGTTGCTCCGTTTCTTCCCTCTGCTGTTGGTTTCTTCCTGTTTTTCCCGCTCTCTGCTATCCTTGAGTTTTAGGTGCTGCTATTGGTCGGAGACAACCAATCATCGGCTGTGGTTCTGATATAAGGCACTCGGGAGAACGGAAGAGGAGGAGCTTGGACTGTTTGTTGGCTTGTACTATATTGTTGTTGCTGAGAAGTACTGACCTTGTGGTGGTTCGCTTGCTTGTCTTCCTAGTATGAGTGTTTTTGCTCACTGAGGATTGCTCTGATCTCAAACTCGCACCAGCCCGGAGAGAAGAGAAAAGGGAAGTACGTCACGTGACCTACATTGTTCATACATGTAGAAGTACCATTGTTTAACACACTAGGGAAGGAGCGTGTGCAACTATATGTAATTTTTATTTGGTTAGTTAGTGAAGTTTTAGTTATGGCGTTTTGGCGCTGAAGAACTCTTTATTTTCTGTTTTGTTTTCAGTGAGTTTAGAGAGTGGGAGGGGATTAGTAATTGAGTTTTGGTTTTGTTGTTTTGTTTGTTTAGCACCGCTCATTTTATTTCTCTCAGTGGCTTATTCTTATTATCATTTATTTTCTTCAATTATTTTTCTTAAGTTGTATATAGCTGTAAATAAGTTGATTTTGTTTGTTTCCATTTAGTCATTGTGTGTATTGAAAATAAAGCGAACCACCCGTTTGTGTCACGATTCTATGTGTTTAGTTATCTTTTGTGATCTTGTTTTCCCCTGTCTTGTGTGATTTTTGGTTTAGTCCTGTTAGTTTTCCCGCTCCTCGTTTGTGTCCAATTTTCTGCACCTGTTTTCAGTTAATTATCTCATTTGGTTCAGTTCATTTAAACCCTGTGTTTTCCCTCAGTGTTTGTCGATCGTCGTCAATGTATGGTTGTATGTTAACCCTGAATTCCTGGAGTCTGTTATTTTGTTTCTGTTTGATTCTGGAAGTTTCATTTTGTTAATTAAATCTATTATATTGAAACTCCCGTGTCCTCGTCTTCAGCTACCTGCAGCAACCCTGACAGAACGATCGACCAACATCTAAAAATGGGTCGAAGGAGGAAAGACAAAGAGGTGAGCCCCTTCGAAAACCCAATCCTCTTCCAAAAGGAGCGCTCACTTGAAGAATACGCTGGTCTATACCTTGAGCTCTACTATGATGTGACGCTGGAGGAAGAAGAACTGAAACGGAGTTTCTGGGGTGGTCTGAAGGACCCATTAGCCCAAATAATTCTTGTCAAGGACCTCCATCTATCCTTCCTGGAGTTCGTGGATCACACACTGTGGGCGTGTGGATCCACATACCTCGTGGAAGATCTCCCACTCCAGCCAGTGCCAAGCCCGCCAGCCCCTGAGCCCATCACCTGCACGCCAGCGCCTGAGCCCATCACCTGCACGCTAACGCCAGAGCCCATCGTCTGCCCGCCAGAGCCTGAGCCCATCGCCTGCCCGCCAGAGCCTGCACACCGCATCAGCCCTGCCACCAGATCTGTCCCTGGACTTCTCTGGATGATATCCAGTTTGACTGATCCCCCGCTGATATCGGTGCGATTAGCCAAAAAGATGGCTGCCGAGGCTGGGGTTCACGTCAGCCACATCCAGCCAGAGACCGTTGCCTGCCCGTCAGAGCATGAATCCAGCCCCAAGCTCCCTGATGTGCTGGTCCCGTCCAGTTCCGAGTCCCATGATGTGCTGACCCCGTCCAGTTCCGAGTCCCCTGATGTGCTGGCCCCGTCCAGTTCCGAGTCCCATGATGACCAGAGCCAGAGCCCGTTGACCCAGAGCCAGAGCCCGTTAACCCAGAGCCAGAGCCCGTTGACCCAGAGCCAGAGCCCGTTGACCCAGAGCCAGAGCCCGTTGACCCAGAGCCAGAGCCCGTTGACCCAGAGCCAGAGCCCGTTGACCCAGAGCCAGAGCCCGTTGACCCAGAGCCAGAGCCCGTTGACCCAGAGCCAGAGCCCGTTGACCCAGAGCCAGAGCCCGTTGACCCAGAGCCAGAGCCCGTTGACCCAGAGCCAGAGCCCGTTGACCCAGCGCCAGAGCCCGTTGACCCAGCGCCAGAGCCCGTTGACCCAGCGCCAGAGCCCGTTGACCCAGCGCCAGAGCCCGTTGACCCAGCGCCAGAGCCCGTTGACCAGCCCGTTGACCCAGCGCCAGAGCCCGTTGACCCAGCGCCAGAGCCCGTTGACCCAGCGCCAGACCCCGTTGACCCAGCGCCAGAGCCCGTTGACCCAGCGCCAGAGCCCGTTGACCCAGACCCAGAGCCCGTTGACCCAGACCCCGTTGACCCAGTACCCGTAGATGTCAAGTCTGTTCCCGTTCCTGAACCTGCCCTTCTCCCCAAGAAAATTTGGGGGGGGGGGGGGGGGCTATACGCCTTCGCCGTGGCCGGCCAAGGACCCATGGAGGCCTGAAAAAATAACACCACCATGGCCGACCGAAGGGTCCTCACCAGCACGGCCACCTGAAGGGTCTTCACCGCCGTGGCCACCTGAAGGGTCCTCACCGCCGTGGCCACCCGAAGGGTCCTCACCGCCATGGCCACCCGAAGGGTCTTCACCACCACGGCCGCCTGAAGGGTCTTCACCGCCGTGGCCACCTGAAGAGCCTGCACCGCCATGGCCACCTGAGGGGTCCTCACCGCCATGGCCACCCGAGGGTCCCACAGCACCGCCCTGGACGCCCGAGGGTCCCACAGCTCCGCCCTGGACGCCCGAGGGTCCCACAGCTCCGCCCTGGACGCCCGAGGGTCCCACAGCTCCGCCCTGGACGCCCGAGGGTTCCACAGCTCCGCCCTGGAAGCCCGAGGGTCCCACAGCTCCGCCCTGGACACCCGAGGGTTCCACAGCTCCGCCCTGGACGCCCGAGGGTCCCACATCTCCGCCATGGTCACGCCCACAGCCTGCACCGTCGTGGCCACACCCACAGCCTGCTCTGCCTTGGCCACGCCCACAGCCTGCTACGCCCTGGCCACGCCAACACCCTGCACCGTCGTGGCCACGCCCACAGCCTGCACCGTCGTGGCCACGCCCACAGCCTGCACCGCCGTGGCCACGCCCACAGCCTGCTCCGCCCTGGAGGCTTCCTGGACCGGCACCATGCCCTCGTCAGCCTCCAGGGCGCCCAACCTCCCACCCCTTTGGATATTGTACGGCGCGAGGACGCGCCTTCGGGGAGGGGGGAGGTACTGTCACGATTCTATGTGTTTAGTTATCTTTTGTGATCTTGTTTTCCCCTGTCTTGTGTGATTTTTGGTTTAGTCCTGTTAGTTTTCCCGCTCCTCGTTTGTGTCCAATTTTCTGCACCTGTTTTCAGTTAATTATCTCATTTGGTTCAGTTCATTTAAACCCTGTGTTTTCCCTCAGTGTTTGTCGATCGTCGTCAATGTATGGTTGTATGTTAACCCTGAGTTCCTGGAGTCTGTTATTTTGTTTCTGTTTGATTCTGGAAGTTTCATTTTGTTAATTAAATCTATTATATTGAAACTCCCGTTTCCTCGTCTTCAGCTACCTGCAGCAACCCTGACAGTTTGCAGTAACTTGTTGTCATTGATTCATTCGCCCACAATACTCCCCAGAGATCAAAACTGTAGGAAAGTGTTTAAATTTTATTACGTACGTCTTCCTCATACCTTTAACCATCTTGAGACGTAACAAGTAAGTTTTATCTTTATTAGACAGTTATGAATAGATGCAAATTTAATTTAATCTAATCCAAGTTCCCTCTCTCCCTCTGTCTCCTACAGTTACACTTTCCCTCAAACCCTCTCCAGTCAGGACCAATGTACTTCCTGACCCCACGGAAATGTGGCCTATTTGGTGTTTCATGTGAAGGGCTGCAGAAACAGGTGAATTATCTTATTGATGAAGGCATGTCATCTACTAAGGGAAGCAATGAAGTCATCAGCTACATGCATCATTTCTTCGGCAACTTTGGAGTTGGAGAAACAGAGGTGGATCTTCATTGTGACAACTGCAGTGGGCAGACCAAGAACAACTTCATGCTCTGGAACCTTGCCTGGCGGGTTGGACACAAGCTTCACGATAAAATTGAAATCCACTTCCTTATTGCTGGCCACACCAAGTTTTCCCCTGACTGTGGCTTTGGACTCATCAAGCAAGCCTACATGAAGACAAGAGTCAACACTTTGGCAGACATCGCTGAGGTACTTTAACTTTACTTTGCTTTAATGACTTCAGTGCTGTTTTCTGTTCTGCTTCAATGAAACATTTAACTGAAGATCTTTTTTTTTTCTTCCTCTCTTCTCTTTTTTTGTCATCAGGTTGTGGAAAACAGCTCTCCTGTGAGTCACCTCAATATCCCACAGCTTGTTGGAACGGCAGAGGGCAAAGTTTTAGTCCAGACCTTTGACTGGCAGCAGCATCTGACTCGCCACTTCCGTAGACTCCCACAGATCATGAATTATCAGCACTTCAGGTAATTGAAACTTTCACATTGTTTACATACAATATAACATAGCAACAACATACACATGACAGTTTTTTATAAGAAAATACTTTGCCATGTTTAAAATGTCTTATGTGCTTTTTCTGTCACAGCTTTGACGCCAAGAGACCAGGCGTGGTGCTTGCAAAAAGTCACGATGCACAACCTGTCGAATATCAGCTACTGCGTGACGGAGCAGATTTGCCCTCTATCGACGGTCTTCCTGTCCTGGCCACACCTGGACTGAAAATTGACAGGCAGACCTATCTATATGAAAAAATAAGGCCATTCTGTGCTGACGAGGCAAGAGACATCACATGCCCAGCGCCAAGGATCACAACACAGAAGAGTCCACAGAAGAGGATGTGAATGTAATTTCATTGAACTGTGTCACAAAGACCTTTTTTCTTGTTTACAATACCTGCAATGTCACTTTATCAACCAACCACCTGAATTTAGTTTTACATTCTTGTATGAAAAGCACTCTAAAAAATGTTTGATTGATTTGATTATGGAAAATAAAAAAAGAATATCAATCAACCAGTTTATTGCTTATTTTTTATCATTAGCAAAAGTTTGTTTCATGTTGCATGAGTACACCGAAGAAAATTCCTAGTCTGTAAAACCTTTCATTGACAATGGGCAATCAAATCTATTCTGATTCATACTCCGATACTATATATATATATATATATATATATATATATACACACACACACACAGGGACGGACTGGGACTAAAACAACGGCCCTGGACTTTGCCTAGGCCCGACCCAAAGCAATCGGCGCGCAGAAACTCGACAACAATAACGCCTGCCATGAGTGTCACAAGACTTTATCTGTGGCTCATGATACTATACCATCCAAATTACCAAATTATAGCTTACAGCATATTCTACAATCAGTGTTGGGGTAGTTACTCAAAAAAAGCAATTAGTTACTAGATTACTTTACTAGTTACTGCGTTTGAAAAGTAACTTCACTACTTATTACTTTACTTTTCCCGTTTCTTAATTTACCGTGTAGATACATGGACAAACATCATAGCCCTATCATCACTTAGCCTGTCTGCATAGTGTTTATTGTATAAATCTATACAAAATGACATGCAAAACCATATGAAAGAACAATATCCCTGTCTGCACAAATAAATATATTTCACTGTAAAATCCCCAAACAACAGGATAAAGGAGGCTATGGTGCGGTCATTTTAGCAACACACAAGTTTCAAAACACAGGCTTTGGGAAACATGAGAATTAAACTCTTCTCCTGAGAACAAAACCAGCTTTTTATTCGACTCATGGCAATAAAAAAAATGAAGTGGTCAATGAAAAATAATAAAATAAAGGTCACTTTAAATTTTTTTATCTAAATTTAAAATGCATTTTTCTTGGCGATTCAATGGTCGGCAGGGGAAGCATGTCTTCTACAATGAACCCTGCAACAAGCCTGTTCATTTCGTTTTGTGTTAGCCTACCTGCTGCGCTCCAAGACTTGAGAAAAACGTTTTGTAACAGCGCATCCGAGGATGAACGACTTCAAGAAGCCGAATCTACCCGAGCATGAACGTCTCACCGCACCGCGGCACACTGTTTGCGCGTCTAAATCAGTTGCTTATGTTTACAAAATGAGCCTACAATAGCATAATAAGCCTTTTTAATAAAAAGATCCATGTTTTAAAAAATGTCCACGAAACTTCTTGAAATGTTTAGTGAAATTAGAAAATATTTAAGAGATCGTTGATTTAGTTCTTTACCTGTCTACATGTTTTTATATCCATTGTTCTAATGTCACAAGTAATAATCTCAGGGTTTACTGGATTTTACGTAGCAGCTACACGATTCTTTTTGTAGTGTTATTGGTGGTGATGTTCTAAAATAAACATAGTCACGTGTGGAGCTTTCTTCTTCTCACCGTTGATTCCTGTGGTAAGAGGACAATTACTCGAGTCGTCCCGTCGTTTCACAGAAATAGTACATTGGCGAGCGCGTCGAGTATAAACGCCTCGTCCGTTTGGGGAGGTGTAAACGCAGTCTGTGTAGACTCGCGCTACAGAGACCCCTGTCTCCGTCTCTATTTCCTTCTCTCCTTCAACACCGGCAGCTATGTCACTCAAATCGATCTCTATGGCAACGGTGCGCGCACCACAAGACAGAACTTTACACACAGGCAAACACGGCTTGGGTAACGCAGGAAAGCGCGTTTCTATAGAATAGTAAAGTAGTGTAGTTACTGATATTTTTAGTGTAATGCGTTACTTTACTTCGTTACCCAAAAAAGTAATATCGTTACTGTAATTCGTTACTTTGTAACTCGTTACCCCCAACACTGTTTACAATCTATTCCATGCTGTCTTAAAATGAATGTATTACTTAATAATCTAAATTAATTTATGCAGTATTTAATCTTACCTACTAAACAAATAATAATATGTATAATAACGAAATGTAACTTCTGTATTCAAAATCTTCGATGTTTGTAAGCATTAACTGTAACGTTATCAACATTTTTAAAAGTAAAAGTACAACATATTTCTTAACATTCTCTAGAGTTTATCTTATTTTTATTCAGTGTACATAAGAGTTGCCTGTTTGCAAACTTTTTTCCTCCCCTCCCCCCTCCGCTTTACAGCTTGACAGGTGGTATGGCTTATCTAAATGAGATGTAAATGAGCCGTATTGTCACTCCCAGGCAGCAGAGAGAGGTGAGAACTGCAGATCTTTAGAGGCGGTTTTCTCCGCTTTTAGTTTTTCTGAGTGCCTACCTTCAAATGGACACAACTTCTCAAAATATTATCAAATTTCCATGTGTTACACATCGTTGGAAAGCTTGGAGACTACACTTTCAGAATCTGTGAATAACTCAAAATGCCCCAGAACCGACTTGTGTCCCTAGTTTTCTGTGTGAATATATAGTGAAGTGTAATTAGGGCCCGAGCACCGATGGTGTGAGGACCCTCTTGGAATTGCTCTGTTTATTATTAGGGCCCAAGCCCTAAGGGCGAAGGCCCTATTGTTTTCCTAAGGATTATTATTTTTATTATTTATTATTATTATTATTATTTTACTACCTTTTGGGCACTTTTGGGGGCCTTAACGTGCTCGAAAACTCTTGAAACTTTGCACACATCTCAGAACCCGCGGCCATCAGGGCCGGGCTGAAGCTGGTACCCGGGCGTGGCAGGGGGGCTCGACAGCGCCCCCTGGAACGCTGTTTGAACACTTGTCCATATATCAAACACGCTTGCATGTAATAATCTGAAACTCGGTACACTTATAGATCTCATCGGGCTGAACAACTTTCGCGCTCTAAGTTTTACGTCAGCCCAACAGGAAGTCGGTTATTATGGGTTGTTTGGAAAGTCATTTTCTATATTTTTCTTACGACTATTTGGGCAATTTTGGGGCCCTTAACGTGCTCAAAAACTCCTGAAACTTTGCACACATGTCAGAACCCGCGGCCATCAGGGCCGGGCTAAAGATGGTACCCGGGCGTAGCAGGGGGGCTCGACAGCGCCCCCTGGAACGGGGTCCGAAAACTTGGTCCATAAATCATACACGCTTGATTGTAATAATATGAAACTCGGTTCACATATAGATCTCATCAGTTCATATATCCTTCGTACTTTTACTTTTTACCCTAGCCCAACAGGAAATCGGCTATTTAGGGTTGTTTGGAAAACGCATGCAATGGAATGTGAAGTACTCCTCCTAGAGAATTCAAACACACGGCACGAAACTCAGTCAGCGTGAAGTCAAGACATTGAGGATGAAAAATTGCCAGGGGATTTTTGATATCTCGAACGGTTTGGCCGTGGCGGGGAAAAGAAATCATGGCGAGAAACGTGAAACAGGAAGTGTGTTATAACTTCTGCATACATTAACTGATCTTGATGAAACTTCAGCAGTGTGTTCGTTGTAAGAGCCGATCACATGGATGTGACTATTGTGAGTCAAACTTATAGCGCCACCAACTGGCAGCAGGAAGTGTGTTACTTTCAAAATGCTTTTAAATCACCCTCTTATTTTTACCCGATTTGCTTCAAACTTCATGTGCATAATGTAGACACATGCCAGATGTAGACCTGTGAAAGGATTATTGATATCTTAGACACTGTTGCCATGGCAATGCATCAAACATTAATATTCCTTTTTTTAAGCTTTTTCATGCTTTTTTATGCTTTCGGGCACTTTTGGGGTTCTTAACGTGCTCGAAAACTCTTGAAACTTTGCACACAGGACAAAACCCGCAGCCATCAGGGCCAGGCTGAAGCTGGTACCCGGGCGTGGCAGGGGGGCTCGACAGCGCCCCCTTGAACGGGTCCGACAATTTGGTCCATATATCCAACACGCTTTACCCTATTTGCTTCAAACTTGATGTGTATAATGTAGACACAAGCCAGATGTAGACCTGTGAAAGGATTGTTGATATCTTAGATGCTGTTGCCGTGACAACGCATCAAACTTTAATATTCTTTTTGGATACTTTTGAGATTCTTAGCGCACTTTTGGGGCCCTTAACATGCTCAAAAACTCTTGAAACTTTGCACACGGGTCAGAAACCGCGGCCATCAGGGCCGGGCTGAAGCTGGTACCCAGGCGTGGCAGGGGGGCTCGACAGCGCCCCCTGGAACGGGGTCCGAAAACTTGGTCCATAAATCAAACACGCTTGCATGTAATAATATGAAACTCGCTACACATATAGATCTCATCGGTTCATATATCCTTTGTACTTTTACTTTTTACCCCAGCCCAACAGGAAGTCGGCTATTATCGTTTGTTTGGAAGCGTATGCCCCTGGAATTCGATATACTAATCCTAGAGAATTCAACCAATCGCCACGAAACTCGGTGTGCACGAAGCCAAGACATTGAGGATGAAAAATTGCCAGGGGATTTTTGATATCTCGAACGGTTTGGCCGTGGCGAGGAAACGAATTTATGGCGAATAATGAAAACAGGAAGTGTGTTATAACTTCAGCATACATTAACTGATCTTGATGAAACTTCAGCAGTGTGTTCGCTGTAAGAGCCCGATCACATGGATGCGACTATTGTGAGTCAAAGTTATAGCGCCACCAACTGGCAGCAGGAAGTGTGTCACTTCCTAAATGCTTTGAAATCACCCTCTTATTTTTACCCGATTTGCTTCAAACTTTATGTGTATAATGTAAACACACGGCAGATGTAGACCTGAGAAAGGATTATTGATATCTTAGATACTGTTGCCGTGACAACGCATCAAACTTTAATATTATTTTTGGATGCTTTTGAGACTCTCAGCGCACTTTTGGGGCCCTTAACGTGCTCAAAAACTCTTGAAACTTTTCACACGGGTCAGAACACGTGGCCATCAGGGCCGGGCTGAAGTTGGTATCCGGGCGTGGCAGGGGGCTCGACAGCGCCCCCTGGAACGGGGTCCAAAATATTGGTCCATAAATCAAACACGCTTGCATGTAATAATATGAAACTTGGTACACATATAGATCTCATCGATTCATATATCCTTTGTACTTTTACTTTTTACCCCAGCCCAACAGGAAGTCGGCTATTATGGTTTGTTTGAAAGCGTATGCCCCTGGAATTCGATATACTACTCCTAGAGAATTCAACCAATCGCCACGAAACTCAGTCAGCATGAAGTCAAGACATTGAGGATGAAAAATTGCCAGGGGATTTTTGATATCTCGAACGGTTTGGCCGTGGCGAGGAAACGAATTTATGGCGAATAATGGAAACAGGAAGTGTGTTATAACTTCTGCATACATTAACTGATCTTGATGAAACTTCAGCAGTGTGTTCGCTGTAAGAGTCCGATCACATGGATGTGACTATTGTGAGTCAAAGTTATAGCGCCACCAACTGGCAGCAGGAAGTGTGTCACTTCCTAAAGGCTTTGAAATCACCCTCTTATTTTTACCCGATTTGCTTCAAACTTCATCTGTATAATGTAAATACACTGCAGATGAAGACCTGTGAAGGGATTCTTGATATCTTTGAAACTGTTGCTGTGGCAACGCATCAAACTTTAATATTCTTGTTTGATGCTTTTGATGCTCTGAGTCAATATGGCAAGCCGTTTTAACATTTAATCATTTTAACCTAGTAGTCTCTTTTTTCATGCTACTAGTACTTATTTTTTAGATACTAGTATCTATTCCATTAAGTAATAGTACTTATTCATTAGCGACTAGTGCTTATTCTTTAGTACTAGTGCCTATTCTTTAGATAGTAGTGCTTATTCTTTAGATATTCTTTTGAATACGTATTAGTAGCTAATGAATAAGTACTGGTATCTATTTAATAGGTACTAGTATGTAATGACTTAGAACTAGTATTTATTGAATAAATACTAGTATCTATTAATAGGTGCTATTATCTAAAATGTCATTTTCTCTCTCTCTCTCTCTGAGCCAATATGGCAAGCCGTTTTAACATTTAATCATTTTAACATACTAGTCTCTATTTTCATGCTACTAGTACTTATTTTTTAGATATTAGTATCTATTCCATTAAGTACTAGTACTTATTCATTAGCGACTAATGCTTATTCTGTTTAGAATATTCAAAGTGCTTATTCAATTTGTATGCTTATTTATATTTTCAGAGCAGAAAATCCGATTTTTCTGCTTATTCAATATTGCATCTAAAATGTGACTTGACGTGTGTGTGTGTGTGCGTGTGTGTGTGTGTGTGTGTGTGCGTGTGTGTGTGTTTGTGTGTGTGTGTGTGTGTGTGTGTGTGTGTGAGAGAGATTGTGTCTGTTACAGTGACAAGAGTTTTTAAGCCTTGTCTTTTTGGATATATATATATTTTTTATTTAAAAAAAATGTGCATACAACCCATGTATTTCAAATGTATTGTTTGCTTTAAATTAAATTAAGATTGTATGTTTGGTAATTGAACCTAAATAAATGTAAAATGAATGTGCTATATTTCAGATCAATATATTTGTTTTCCTTCATTTTAATCAACACTAACTTTATTCTCATCTGAATTATAAATAACTTATTTCTGTATAAAATAAAAAATCCCGAATAATCCAGACCAACCAGAGCACACTATTTCTACAACATCATCAGTGCTGAAGCGGGACTACCAGAGCCGTTCGGCAGATAGCGAGCAGATATTTTGTGTCACGTCGTGCACAATAACCCTAAAGGCACCAGGGTGGCGATGCCACCGGCTTTATATATATATATATATATATATATATATATATATATATATATATATATATATATATATATATATAAATAAATATAGCTGCGAGCAGCGATGAAGGGCCAAAGCCGGCGGTACCGCCACCCTGGTGCACCAGGGTTGCGGTGCCACCGGCTTGGGCCCGTAATCGCTGCTCGCAGCTATATTTATTATTATTCTTCTCCGCAATGAATCGCATTTTTGAGGGCCTAAACATGCACGAAAACTCACGAAAATTTGCACACGCGTCAGAACTGGCGAAAATTTACATCTGATATGCGTTTCAAAATTGGGCGGGGCAAAATGGCTCGATAGCGCCACCTATAAAGGTTCAACGGAGTGCGCCTCGCGTTACGTTTCACGTACGTGTACGAAATTCGGTACATACCTGTAATGGCCCAATACCTACAAAAAAGTCTCTTGGAGCGTAGCCCTAAACACAACAGGAAGTCAGCCATTTTGAACTTCCTCTCAGATTTTTGTGCAGTTTTTGCCATTTTCAGGCCTCGTACTTTAACGAACTCCTCCTACAGTTTTAATCTGATCATCTTCAAATTTGGTGAGTGTAATCTTAAGGCCTTTGCGACGTTAAATTGCGAAGATCTTGAGTTTTCGTCGAAGGGCGTGTCCTCGGCGGCCTGACAAATTTTGATGTTTCGCCATGAAACAGGAAGTTGCTGTAACTCAGGCAAACAATGTCCAATCTGCCCCAAACTTCACATGTTTGATAAGAGTTCTGTCCTGAACACATGTGCATGCTCATATTCAGTTACAGTCATAGCGCCACCTGCTGGCAACAGGAAGTGACATGTTTAACAGCATGCTATTATACCCATAATAAAGGACATTTTTGTAACTGACTTTGACATACTCCCACTATATTTATCTACTTAAATGCACATTGCCCACCGTGGTCTGTCTTCCTAAAGCCACCGGGTGGCGATGGCACGGGTGCGAGGGCCCTTTCAATGCTGCTTGCAGCTTTAATTATTATTATTCTTCTTCTCCGCAATGAATCGCATTTTTGAGGGCCTAAACATGCACGAAAACTCACGAAAATTTGCACACGCGTCAGAACTGGCGAAAATTTACATCTGATATGCGTTTCAAAATTGGGCGGGGCAAAATGGCTCGATAGCGCCACCTATAAAGGTTCAACGGAGTGCGCCTCGCGTTACGTTTCACGTACGTGTACGAAATTCGGTACATACATGTAATGGCCCAATACCTACAAAAAAGTCTCTTGGAGCGTAGCCCTAAACACAACAGGAAGTCAGCCATTTTGAACTTCCTCTCAGATTTTTGTGCAGTTTTTGCCATTTTCAGGCCTCGTACTTTAACGAACTCCTCCTACAGTTTTAATCTGATCATCTTCAAATTTGGTGAGTGTAATCTTAAGGCCTTTGCGACGTTAAATTGCGAAGATCTTGAGTTTTCATCGAAGGGCGTGTCCTCGGCGGCCTGACAAATTTTGATGTTTCGCCATGAAACAGGAAGTTGCTGTAACTCAGGCAAACAATGTCCAATCTGCCCCAAACTTCACATGTTTGATAAGAGTTCTGTCCTGAACACATGTCCATGCTCATATTCAGTTACAGTCATAGCGCCACCTGCTGGCAACAGGAAGTGACATGTTTAACACTGTTGTGGACTCCTGATAACATATAAAAAAGTGTCAGCAAGTGTTAAACATGCTAACAACATACTTGAAGCATGCTAAAACATGCTAGCAAGCACTTAGCTAAGTGTTAAAGCATGCTATTACTGCAATTCAATAGGAATTTGCTGTAACTCAGGTATGGAATGTCCAATCTGCCCCAAACTTCACACGTTTGATAAGAGTCATGGCCTGAACACATCTACATGACAATATTCAGTTATAGTAATAGCGCCACCTACTGGCAACAGGAAGTGACATGTTTAACACGTTGATGCCCTTCTAGCAACAGGTTAAAAATGCCATTGAGTTCTAAACATACAAGAAACATGTTAAAACATGCTAGCAATACTTAGCTAAGTCCTAAAGCATGCTAATTCAATGAAAAAAGACGTTGTTGTTACTCAAAAAGGCAACGTCCCATCTGCGCCAAACTTCACACGTTTGATAAGAGTTATCTCCTAAACACATGTCCATGCTCATATTCAGACATAGTCATAGCGCCGCCTGCTGGCAACAGGAAGTGACGTTTAACACTGTTCTGGACTCCAAATAGGTACATACATGTAATGGCCCAATGCCTACAAAAAAGTCTCTTGGAGCGTATCCGTAAACACAACAGGAAGTCAGCCATTTTATATTTTCTCTGATTTTTGTGCAGTTTTTGCCATTTTCAGGCCTCGTACTTTAACGAACTCCTCCTACAGTTTTAATCTGATCATCTTCAAATTTGGTGAGTGTAATCTTAAGGCCTTTGTGACGTTAAATTGCGAAGATCTTGAGTTTTCGTCGAAGGGCGGGTCCTCGGCGGCCTGACAAATTTTGATGTTTCGCCATGAAACAGGAAGTTGCTGTAACTCAGGCAAACAATGTCCAATCTGCCCCAAACTTCACATGTTTGATAAGAGTTCTGTCCTGAACACATGTCCATGCTCATATTCAGTTACAGTCATAGCGCCACCTGCTGGCAACAGGAAGTGACATGTTTAACACTGTTGTGGACTCCTAATAACATATAAAAAAGTGCCAGCAAGTGCTAAACATGCTATCAACATACTTGAAACATGCTAAAACATGCTAGCAAACACTTAGCTAAGTGCTAAAGCATGTTATTACTGCAATTAAATAGTAATTTGCTGTAACTCAGGCATGGAATGTCCAATCTGCCCCAAACTTCACACATTTGATAAGGGTCCTGCCCTGAACACATCTACATGAGAATATTCAGTTATAGTAATAGCGCCACCTACTGGCAACACGAAGTGACATGTTTAACACTGTGATGCAGTACTAGCAACATAGTAAATATGCCATTGAATTATAAACATGTTATAAACATGTTAAAACATGCTAGCAATTCTTAGCTAAGTGCTAAAGCATGCTAATGAAATGAAACAGGAAGTTGTTGTTACTTAAGAAGACAATGTCCAATCTGCCCCAAACTTCACACATTTGATAAGAGTCCTGCCCTGAACACATCTACATTACAATTTTCAGTTAAAGTAATAGCGCCACCTACTGGCAACAGGAAGTGACATGTTTAACAGTGTGATGCAGTACTGGCAACATAGTAAATATGCCATTGAGTTATAAACATGTTATAAACATGTTAAAACATGCTAGCAATTCTTAGCTAAGTGTTAAAGCATGCTAATGAAATGAAACAGGAAGTTGTTGTTACTTAAGAAGGCAATGTCCAATCTGCCCCAAACTTCACACATTTGATAAGAGTCCTGCCCTGAACACATCTACATGACAATATTTAGTTATAGTAATAGCGCCACCTACTGGCAACAGGAAGTGACATGTTTAACAGTGTGATGCAGTACTGGCAACATAGTAAATATGCCATTGAGTTATAAACATGTTAGAAACATGTTAAAACATGCTAGCAATTCTTAGTTAAGTGCTAAAGCATGCTAATGCTATGAAACAGGAAGTTGTTTTTACTTAAGGCAAAGTTCAATCTGCCCCAAACTTCACATGTTTGATAAGAGTTCTGTCCTGAACACATGTGCATGCTCATATTCAGTTACAGTCACAGCGCCACCTGCTGGCAACAGGAAGTGACATGTTTAACACTGTTGTGGACTCCTGATAACATATAAAAAAGTGCCAGCAAGTGTTAAACATGCTAACAACATACTTGAAATATGCTAAAACATGCTAGCAAGCACTTAGCTAAGTGCTAAAGCATGCTATTACTGCAATTCAATAGGAATTTGCTGTAACTCAGGTATGGAATGTCCAATCTGCCCCAAACTTCACACGTTTGATAAGAGTTCTGTCCTGAACACATGTCCATGCACATAATCAGTTACAGTCACAGCGCCACCTGCTGGCAACCGGAAGTGACATGTTTAACACTGTTGTGGACTCCTAATAACATATAAAAAAGTGCCAGCAAGTGCTAAACATGCTATCAACATACTTGAAAGATGCTAAAACATGCTAGCAAACACTTAGCTAAGTGCTAAAGCATGCTATTACTGCAATTAAATAGTAATTTGCTGTAACTCAGGCATGGAATGTCCAATCTGCCCCAAACTTCACACATGTGATAAGGGTCCTGCCCTGAACACATCTACATGAGAATATTCAGTTATAGTAATAGCGCCACCTACTGGCAACACGAAGTGACATGTTTAACACTGTGATGCAGTACTAGCAACATAGTAAATATGCCATTGAATTATAAACATGTTATAAACATGTTAAAACATGCTAGCAATTCTTAGCTAAGTGCTAAAGCATGCTAATGAAATGAAACAGGAAGTTGTTGTTACTTAAGAAGGCAATGTCCAATCTGCCCCAAACTTCACACATTTGATAAGAGTCATGCCCTGAACACATCTACATGAGAATATTCAGTTATAGTAATAGCGCCACCTACTGGCAACACGAAGTGACATGTTTAACACTGTGATGCAGTACTAGCAACATAGTAAATATGCCATTGAATTATAAACATGTTATAAACATGTTAAAACATGCTAGCAATTCTTAGCTAAGTGCTAAAGCATGCTAATGAAATGAAACAGGAAGTTGTTGTTACTTTAGAAGACAATGTCCAATCTGCCCCAAACTTCACACATTTGATAAGAGTCCTGCCCTGAACACATCTACATGACAATATTCAGTTATAGTAATAGCGCCACCTACTGGCAACAGGAAGTGACATGTTTAACAGTGTGATGCAGTACTGGCAACATAGTAAATATGCCATTGAGTTATAAACATGTTATAAACATGTTAAACATGCTAGCAATTCTTAGCTAAGTGCTAAAGCATGCTAATGCTATGAAACAGGAAGTTGTTTTTACTTAAGAAGGCAAAGTTCAATCTGCCCCAAACTTCACATGTTTGATAAGAGTTCTGTCCTGAACACATGTGCATGCTCATATTCAGTTACAGTCATAGCGCCACCTGCTGGCAACAGGAAGTGACATGTTTAACAGCATGCTATTATACCCATAATAAAGGACATTTTTGTAACTGACTTTGACATACTCCCACTATATTTATCTACTTAAATGCACATTGCCCACCGTGGTCTGTCTTCCTAAAGCCACCGGGTGGCGATGGCACGGGTGCGAGGGCCCTTTCAATGCTGCTTGCAGCTTTAATTATTATTATTCTTCTTCTCCGCAATGAATCGCATTTTTGAGGGCCTAAACATGCACGAAAACTCACGAAAATTTGCACACGCGTCAGAACTGGCGAAAATTTACATCTGATATGCGTTTCAAAATTGGGCGGGGCAAAATGGCTCGATAGCGCCACCTATAAAGGTTCAACGGAGTGCGCCTCGCGTTACGTTTCACGTACGTGTACGAAATTCGGTACATACATGTAATGGCCCAATACCTACAAAAAAGTCTCTTGGAGCGTAGCCCTAAACACAACAGGAAGTCAGCCATTTTGAACTTCCTCTCAGATTTTTGTGCAGTTTTTGCCATTTTCAGGCCTCGTACTTTAACGAACTCCTCCTACAGTTTTAATCTGATCATCTTCAAATTTGGTGAGTGTAATCTTAAGGCCTTTGCGACGTTAAATTGCGAAGATCTTGAGTTTTCGTCGAAGGGCGTGTCCTCGGCGGCCTGACAAATTTTGATGTTTCGCCATGAAACAGGAAGTTGCTGTAACTCAGGCAAACAATGTCCAATCTGCCCCAAACTTCACACTAGAGATGCGCGGATGGGCTATTATTTCATCCGCAACCGCATCACAAAATTCATCATCCGTCCGCCATCCATCCGCACCAACGTTTTTGACCAATTTTCAAAACCGCAACCGCCCGCCATCCGCTGATTGAGCGATACAAGGCGCTGCTGATGACAGCCGCGAGACTAGAAAGCTCTCAGAATATCAGCAGTGAACTCCGTCTCTGGGGTGCGTTCCCGAAAGCATCGTTAGCCAACTATGGTCGCAAGTTCCGTCGATGCTTTCGGGAAACGCACCTCAGATCGGCGCGCAGGGATAAACATAAATTAAAGCTGCAAGCAGCATTGAAAGGGCCCTCGCACCCGTGCCATCGCCACCCGGTGGCTTTAGGAAGACAGACCACGGTGGGCAATGTGCATTTAAGTAGATAAATATAGTGGGAGTATGTCAAAGTCAGTTACAAAATGTCCTTTATTATGGGTATAATAGCATGCTGTTAAACATGTCACTTCCTGTTGCCAGCAGGTGGCGCTATGACTGTAACTGAATATGAGCATGCACATGTGTTCAGGACAGAACTCTTATCAAACATGTGAAGTTTGGGGCAGATTGAACTTTGCCTTCTTAAGTAAAAACAACTTCCTGTTTCATAGCATTAGCATGCTTTAGCACTTAGCTAAGAATTGCTAGCATGTTTAACATGTTTATAACATGTTTATAACTCAATGGCATATTTACTATGTTGCCAGTACTGCATCACACTGTTAAACATGTCACTTCCTGTTGCCAGTAGGTGGCGCTATTACTATAACTGAATATTGTCATGTAGATGTGTTCAGGGCAGGACTCTTATCAAATGTGTGAAGTTTGGGGCAGATTGGACATTGTCTTCTAAAGTAACAACAACTTCCTGTTTCATTTCATTAGCATGCTTTAGCACTTAGCTAAGAATTGCTAGCATGTTTTAACATGTTTATAACATGTTTATAATTCAATGGCATATTTACTATGTTGCTAGTACTGCATCACAGTGTTAAACATGTCACTTCGTGTTGCCAGTAGGTGGCGCTATTACTATAACTGAATATTCTCATGTAGATGTGTTCAGGGCATGACTCTTATCAAATGTGTGAAGTTTGGGGCAGATTGGACATTGCCTTCTTAAGTAACAACAACTTCCTGTTTCATTTCATTAGCATGCTTTAGCACTTAGCTAAGAATTGCTAGCATGTTTTAACATGTTTATAACATGTTTATAATTCAATGGCATATTTACTATGTTGCTAGTACTGCATCACAGTGTTAAACATGTCACTTCGTGTTGCCAGTAGGTGGCGCTATTACTATAACTGAATATTCTCATGTAGATGTGTTCAGGGCAGGACCCTTATCACATGTGTGAAGTTTGGGGCAGATTGGACATTCCATGCCTGAGTTACAGCAAATTACTATTTAATTGCAGTAATAGCATGCTTTAGCACTTAGCTAAGTGTTTGCTAGCATGTTTTAGCATCTTTCAAGTATGTTGATAGCATGTTTAGCACTTGCTGGCACTTTTTTATATGTTATTAGGAGTCCACAACAGTGTTAAACATGTCACTTCCGGTTGCCAGCAGGTGGCGCTGTGACTGTAACTGATTATGTGCATGGACATGTGTTCAGGACAGAACTCTTATCAAACGTGTGAAGTTTGGGGCAGATTGGACATTCCATACCTGAGTTACAGCAAATTCCTATTGAATTGCAGTAATAGCATGCTTTAGCACTTAGCTAAGTGCTTGCTAGCATGTTTTAGCATGTTTCAAGTATGTTGTTAGCATGTTTAACACTTGCTGGCACTTTTTTATATGTTATCAGGAGTCCACAACAGTGTTAAACATGTCACTTCCTGTTGCCAGCAGGTGGCGCTGTGACTGTAACTGAATATGAGCATGCACATGTGTTCAGGACAGAACTCTTATCAAACATGTGAAGTTTGGGGCAGATTGAACTTTGCCTTAAGTAAAAACAACTTCCTGTTTCATAGCATTAGCATGCTTTAGCACTTAACTAAGAATTGCTAGCATGTTTTAACATGTTTCTAACATGTTTATAACTCAATGGCATATTTACTATGTTGCCAGTACTGCATCACACTGTTAAACATGTCACTTCCTGTTGCCAGTAGGTGGCGCTATTACTATAACTAAATATTGTCATGTAGATGTGTTCAGGGCAGGACTCTTATCAAATGTGTGAAGTTTGGGGCAGATTGGACATTGCCTTCTTAAGTAACAACAACTTCCTGTTTCATTTCATTAGCATGCTTTAACACTTAGCTAAGAATTGCTAGCATGTTTTAACATGTTTATAACATGTTTATAACTCAATGGCATATTTACTATGTTGCCAGTACTGCATCACACTGTTAAACATGTCACTTCCTGTTGCCAGTAGGTGGCGCTATTACTTTAACTGAAAATTGTAATGTAGATGTGTTCAGGGCAGGACTCTTATCAAATGTGTGAAGTTTGGGGCAGATTGGACATTGTCTTCTTAAGTAACAACAACTTCCTGTTTCATTTCATTAGCATGCTTTAGCACTTAGCTAAGAATTGCTAGCATGTTTTAACATGTTTATAACATGTTTATAATTCAATGGCATATTTACTATGTTGCTAGTACTGCATCACAGTGTTAAACATGTCACTTCGTGTTGCCAGTAGGTGGCGCTATTACTATAACTGAATATTCTCATGTAGATGTGTTCAGGGCAGGACCCTTATCAAATGTGTGAAGTTTGGGGCAGATTGGACATTCCATGCCTGAGTTACAGCAAATTACTATTTAATTGCAGTAATAACATGCTTTAGCACTTAGCTAAGTGTTTGCTAGCATGTTTTAACATGTTTCAAGTATGTTGATAGCATGTTTAGCACTTGCTGGCACTTTTTTATATGTTATTAGGAGTCCACAACAGTGTTAAACATGTCACTTCCTGTTGCCAGCAGGTGGCGCTATGACTGTAACTGAATATGAGCATGGACATGTGTTCAGGACAGAACTCTTATCAAACATGTGAAGTTTGGGGCAGATTGGACATTGTTTGCCTGAGTTACAGCAACTTCCTGTTTCATGGCGAAACATCAAAATTTGTCAGGCCGCCGAGGACCCGCCCTTCGACGAAAACTCAAGATCTTCGCAATTTAACGTCACAAAGGCCTTAAGATTACACTCACCAAATTTGAAGATGATCAGATTAAAACTGTAGGAGGAGTTTGTTAAAGTACGAGGCCTGAAAATGGCAAAAACTGCACAAAAATCAGAGAAAATATAAAATGGCTGACTTCCTGTTGTGTTTACGGATACGCTCCAAGAGACTTTTTTGTAGGCATTGGGCCATTACATGTATGTACCTATTTGGAGTCCAGAACAGTGTTAAACGTCACTTCCTGTTGCCAGCAGGCGGCGCTATGACTATGTCTGAATATGAGCATGGACATGTGTTTAGGAGATAACTCTTATCAAACGTGTGAAGTTTGGCGCAGATGGGACGTTGCCTTTTTGAGTAACAACAACGTCTTTTTTCATTGAATTAGCATGCTTTAGGACTTAGCTAAGTATTGCTAGCATGTTTTAACATGTTTCTTGTATGTTTAGAACTCAATGGCATTTTTAACCTGTTGCTAGAAGGGCATCAACGTGTTAAACATGTCACTTCCTGTTGCCAGTAGGTGGCGCTATTACTATAACTGAATATTGTCATGTAGATGTGTTCAGGCCATGACTCTTATCAAACGTGTGAAGTTTGGGGCAGATTGGACATTCCATACCTGAGTTACAGCAAATTCCTATTGAATTGCAGTAATAGCATGCTTTAACACTTAGCTAAGTGCTTGCTAGCATGTTTTAGCATGCTTCAAGTATGTTGTTAGCATGTTTAACACTTGCTGACACTTTTTTATATGTTATCAGGAGTCCACAACAGTGTTAAACATGTCACTTCCTGTTGCCAGCAGGTGGCGCTATGACTGTAACTGAATATGAGCATGGACATGTGTTCAGGACAGAACTCTTATCAAACATGTGAAGTTTGGGGCAGATTGGACATTGTTTGCCTGAGTTACAGCAACTTCCTGTTTCATGGCGAAACATCAAAATTTGTCAGGCCGCCGAGGACACGCCCTTCGACGAAAACTCAAGATCTTCGCAATTTAACGTCGCAAAGGCCTTAAGATTACACTCACCAAATTTGAAGATGATCAGATTAAAACTGTAGGAGGAGTTCGTTAAAGTACGAGGCCTGAAAATGGCAAAAACTGCACAAAAATCTGAGAGGAAGTTCAAAATGGCTGACTTCCTGTTGTGTTTAGGGCTACGCTCCAAGAGACTTTTTTGTAGGTATTGGGCCATTACAGGTATGTACCGAATTTCGTACACGTACGTGAAACGTAACGCGAGGCGCACTCCGTTGAACCTTTATAGGTGGCGCTATCGAGCCATTTTGCCCCGCCCAATTTTGAAACGCATATCAGATGTAAATTTTCGCCAGTTCTGACGCGTGTGCAAATTTTCGTGAGTTTTCGTGCATGTTTAGGCCCTCAAAAATGCGATTCATTGCGGAGAAGAATAATAATAATAATAAACAGAGCAATTCCAAGAGGGTCCTCACACCATCGGTGCTCGGGCCCTAATAAATAGCCTAAATTAAACGCACTTCGGCAAAACTGATAGGCAGTAGCGGCCTGGGTTCTGGGTTTCAATAACTAATATGGGGCCCTACCCATATAAAACATAACCTAAACATAGAACAGAAAAGGCAAGGATTCCTGTTGGTTTGCATCAATTGTATATTATTTTATTACGTGCACTTTCAGCTTCATGAACAGGCAGCTCAACATATAAATAATCCAACCTTATTTGTTTAAAACTATATACAATTATACAGCGTTTTAGGTTAGAATAAGCCTCGCCCTTAAATTACTATTATTTGAAGTTAACATTATACAATATACATAGACCTACTTCACCACAAAACTAGTTTAGGATAAATTCTTTAAAATTGGGGAATGCGTTACGGACGTGAGCGCTCTGAAAGCGGCACTAAAAGACTGCTTTAAAACTTTCAGAAACCTCAAACAGAAAGCACAAAGCCTTTCTTTAAAGTGAATTTCGTTTTGTTTTAATTGTATCTTAATTTTAATCATTTTTTCGTCAACCAAATGCCTGGATTTAATAAGTGAATATAGCAGATATACCGAATCACAAAACGGATCGCCCCCCGCGCGTGAACTGGCGCGTCTCATAAATTAACCAAAACTCAGCCTATACTTGCCTCACAGACCTGAGAAATATATCTAAAATGTCTACTTCTAAAAAGAACATTTCAAAACGAAAGAAAACACTGCTCTCTGTTTATGTAATCCGTATGAAATGTGCATTTCTCTCTGGCGCGTTCACTGCGAAGATCATGATCAGCATCGTCAACTTCATCTTTGCAGGCAAAAATAACACAGAAAACACGTTTATAAACAATTAAATTGTCTCCTTGTTATAGGCCTTTTCGACATATTCATAATCATTACTTTTACCGGTTCTTTGTGACAACTTTTAGGTGCTTTATTGGCAGCGCGCCACCCTTACATGTTACATGAATGAACGCCTCACCACAACATCAGCACCGAAAACATGGGGATTTTTTACAATAAATGACAAGCTGCTAGTGACGTTAGTTAATCGCCTGTCGCGGGTGCAAATGCAAAGTTGCAAAGCTGATTTAATCATGGTAAAACTGAATTAATTTACAAAATAGTTTTCATTTGTATTTCAGCACTTCGCGAATGGACAGCGGTGTATTCACACCCTTTCTTTTACTGTCTATCTATGGTCACACCGAACGCGAATAGAGCGTCAAATATGCGTCTAGTTAGACGCTTGAACATATATTTTTCATTTGATTGGTTCAACCGCCCGCCACCCGCCCGAATTTAATTAAAATATTTTTTTTCGTCACGTCATCCGCCCGATCCGCGGTTTATCCGCGGAGTCCGCGGCTGTAACCGCCAACCGCGCATCTCTACTTCACACGTTTGATAAGAGTTCTGTCCTGAACACATGTCCATGCTCATATTCAGTTACAGTCACAGCGCCACCTGCTGGCAACAGGAAGTGACATGTTTAACACTGTTGTGGACTCCTGATAACATATAAAAAAGTGCCAGCAAGTGTTAAACATGCTAACAACATACTTGAAACATGCTAAAACATGCTAGCAAGCACTTAGCTAAGTGCTAAAGCATGCTATTACTGCAATTCAATAGGAATTTGCTGTAACTTCGAACCCCGAAACCCCGAAACTTCACACATTTGATAAGAGTCCTGCCCTGAACACATCTACATGAGAATATTCAGTTATAGTAATAGCGCCACCTACTGGCAACAGGAAGTGACATGTTTAACACTGTGATGCAGTACTAGCAACATATTAAATATGCCATTGAATTATAAACATGTTATAAACATGTTAAAACATGCTAGCAATTCTTAGCTTAGTGCTAAAGCATGCTAATGAAATGAAACAGGAAGTTGTTGTTACTTAAGAAGACAATGTCCAATCTGCCCCAAACTTCACACATTTGATAAGAGTCCTGCCCTGAACACATCTACATTACAATTTTCAGCTATAGTAATAGCGCCACCTACTGGCAACAGGAAGTGACATGTTTAACAGTGTGATGCAGTACTGGCAACATAGTAAATATGCCATTGAGTTATAAACATGTTATAAACATGTTAAAACATGCTAGCAATTCTTAGCTAAGTGCTAAAGCATGCTAATGAAATGAAACAGGAAGTTGTTGTTACTTAAGAAGGCATTGTCCAATCTGCCCCAAACTTCACACATTTGATAAGAGTCCTGCCCTGAACACATCTACATTACAATTTTCAGCTATAGTAATAGCGCCACCTACTGGCAACAGGAAGTGACATGTTTAACAGTGTGATGCAGTACTGGCAACATAGTAAATATGCCATTGAGTTATAAACATGTTATAAACATGTTAAACATGCTAGCAAATCTTAGCTAAGTGCTAAAGCATGCTAATGAAATGAAACAGGAAGTTGTTGTTACTTAAGAAGGCAATGTCCAATCTGCCCCAAACTTCACACATTTGATAAGAGTCCTGCCCTGAACACATCTACATGACAATATTCAGTTATAGTAATAGCGCCACCTACTGGCAACAGGAAGTGACATGTTTAACAGTGTGATGCAGTACTGGCAACATAGTAAATATGCCATTGAGTAAAAAACATGTTATAAACATGTTAAAACATGCTAGCAATTCTTAGCTAAGTGCTAAAGCATGCTAATGAAATGAAACAGGAAGTTGTTGTTACTTAAGAAGGCAATGTCCAATCTGCCCCAAACTTCACACATTTGATAAGAGTCCTGCCCTGAACACATCTACATGACAATATTCAGTTATAGTAATAGTGCCACCTACTGGCAACAGGAAGTGACATGTTTAACAGTGTGATGCAGTACTGGCAACATAGTAAATATGCCATTGAGTTATAAACATGTTATAAACATGTTAAACATGCTAGCAATTCTTAGCTAAGTGCTAAAGCATGCTAATGAAATGAAACAGGAAGTTGTTGTTACTTAAGAAGGCAAAGTTCAATCTGCCCCAAACTTCACATGTTTGATAAGAGTTCTGTCCTGAACACATGTGCATGCTCATATTCAGTTACAGTCATAGCGCCACCTGCTGGCAACAGGAAGTGACATGTTTAACAGCATGCTATTATACCCATAATAAAGGACATTTTTGTAACTGACTTTGACATACTCCCACTATATTTATCTACTTAAATGCACATTGCCCACCGTGGTCTGTCTTCCTAAAGCCACCGGGTGGCGATGGCACGGGTGCGAGGGCCCTTTCAATGCTGCTTGCAGCTTTAATTATTATTATTATTATTATTCTCCGCAATGAATCGCATTTCTGAGGGCCTAAACATGCACGAAAACTCACGAAAATTTGCACACGCGTCAGAACTGGCGAAAATTTACATCTGATATGCGTTTCAAAATTGGGCGGGGCAAAATGGCTCGATAGCGCCACCTATAAAGGTTCAACGGAGTGCACCTCGCGTTACGTTTCACGTACGTGTACGAAATTCGGTACATACATGTAATGGCCCAATACCTACAAAAAAGTCTCTTGGAGCGTAGCCCTAAACACATCAGGAAGTCAGCCATTTTGAACTTCCTCTCAGATTTTTGTGCAGTTTTTGCCATTTTCAGGCCTCGTACTTTAATGAACTCCTCCTACAGTTTTAATCTGATCATCTTCAAATTTGGTGAGTGTAATCTTAAGGCCTTTGCGACGTTAAATTGCGAAGATCTTGAGTTTTCGTCGAAGGGCGTGTCCTCGGCGGCCTGACAAATTTTGATGTTTCGCCATGAAACAGGAAGTTGCTGTAACTCAGGCAAACAATGTCCAATCTGCCCCAAACTTCACATGTTTGATAAGAGTTCTGTCCTGAACACATGTCCATGCTCATATTCAGTTACAGTCATAGCGCCACCTGCTGGCAACAGGAAGTGACATGTTTAAAACTGTTGTGGACTCCTGATAACATATAAAAAAGTGCCAGCAAGTGTTAAACATGCTAACAACATACTTGAAACATGCTAAAACATGCTAGCAAGCACTTAGCTAAGTGCTATAGCATGCTATTACTGCAATTCAATAGGAATTTGCTGTAACTCAGGTATGGAATGTCCAATCTGCCCCAAACTTCACACGTTTGATAAGAGTCATGGCCTGAAGACATCTACATGACAATATTCAGTTATAGTAATAGCGCCACCTACTGGCAACAGGAAGTGACATGTTTAACACGTTGATGCCCTTCTAGCAACAGGTTAAAAATGCCATTGAGTTCTAAACATACAAGAAACATGTTAAAACATGCTAGCAATACTTAGCTAAGTCCTAAAGCATGCTAATTCAATGAAACAAGACGTTGTTGTTACTCAAAAAGGCAACGTCCCATCTGCGCCAAACTTCACACGTTTGATAAGAGTTATCTCCTAAACACATGTCCATGCTCATATTCAGACATAGTCATAGCGCCGCCTGCTGGCAACAGGAAGTGACGTTTAACACTGTTCTGGACTCAAAATAGGTACATACATGTAATGGCCCAATACCTACAAAAAAGTCTCTTGGAGCATAGCCGTAAACACAACAGGGAGTCAGCCATTTTGAACTTCCTCTCAGATTTTTGTGCAGTTTTTGCCATTTTCAGGCGTCGTACTTTGACGAACTCCTCCTACAGTTTTATCATCTTCAAATTTGGTGAGTGTAATCTTAAGGCCTTTGTGACCTTAAATTGCAAAGATCTTGAGTTTTCGTCGAAGGGCGTGTCCTCAGTGGCCTGACAAAATTTGATATTTCGCCATGAAACAGGAAGTTGCTGTAACTCAGGCAAACAATGTCCAATTTGCCCCAAACTTCACACGTTTGATAAGAGTTCTGTCCCGAACACATATCCATCCTCAAATTCAGTTACAGTCATAGCGCCACCTGCTGCCAACAGGAAGTGACATGTTTAACACTTTTGTGGACTCCTAATAACATATAAAAAAGTGCCAGCAAGTGCTAAACATGCTATCAACATACTTGAAACATGCTAAAACATGCTAGCAAACACTTAGCTAAGTGCTAAAGCATGCTATTACTGCAATTAAATAGTAATTTGCTGTAACTTCGAACCCTGAAACCCCGAAACTTCACACATTTGATAAGAGTCCTGCCCTGAACACATCTACATGAGAATATTCAGTTATAGTAATAGCGCCACCTACTGGCAACAGGAAGTGACATGTTTAACACGTTGATGCCCTTCTAGCAACATATTAAATATGCCATTGAATTATAAACATGTTATAAACATGTTAAAACATGCTAGCAATTCTTAGCTAAGTGCTAAAGCATGCTAATGCTATGAAACAGGAAGTTGTTGTTACTTAAGAAGGCAATGTCCAATCTTCCCCAAACTTCACACGTTTGATAAGAGTCCTGCCCTGAACACATCTACATGACAATATTCAGTTATAGTAATAGCGCCACCTACTGGCAACAGGAAGTGACATGTTTAACAGTGTGATGCAGTACTGGCAACATAGTAAATATGCCATTGAGTTATAAACATGTTATAAACATGTTAAAACATGCTAGCAATTATTAGCTAAGTGCTAAAGCATGCTAATGCTATAAAACAGGAAGTTGTTTTTACTTAAGAAGGCAAAGTTCAATCTGCCCCAAACTTCACATGTTTGATAAGAGTTCTGTCCTGAACACATGTGCATGCTCATATTCAGTTACAGTCATAGCGCCACCTGCTGGCAACAGGAAGTGACATGTTTAACAGCATGCTATTATACCCATAATAAAAGACATTTTTGTAACTGACTTTGACATACTCCCACTATATTTATCTACTTAAATGCACATTGCCCACCGTGGTCTGTCTTCCTAAAGCCACCCGGTGGCGATGGCATGGGTGCGAGGGCCCTTTCAATGCTGCTTGCAGCTTTAATTAGGGCCCAAGCCCTAAGGGCGAAGGCCCTATTGTTTTCCTAAGGATTATTTATTATTATTATTAGGGCCCAAGCCCGAAAGGGCGAAGGCCCTATTGTTTTCCTTAGGATTATTAGGGCCCAAGCCCTAAGGGCGAAGGCCCTATTGTTTTCCTAAGGATTATTTATTATTCTTATTATTATTATTTTATTTTTTTTACTACCTTTTGGACACTTTTGGAGGCCTTAACATGCTCAAAAACTCCTGAAACTTTGCACACATGTCAGAACCCGCGGCCATCAGGGCCGGGCTGAAGATGGTACCTGGGCGTGGCAGGGGGGCTCGACAGCGCCCCCTGGAACGGGGTCCGAAAACATGGTCCATAAATCAAACACGCTTGCATGTAATAATATGAAACTCGGTACACATGTAGATCTCATCGTTTCATATATACGTCGCACTCTAACTTTTTACCCCTGCCCAACAGGAAGTCGGCTATTAAGGGTTGTTTGGAAAACGCACGCAATGGAATGTGAAACACTCCTCCTAGAGAATTCAATCACACGGCACGAAACTCGGTGTGCATGAAGTCAAGACACTAAGGATGAAAAATTGCCAGGGGATTTTTGATATCTCGAACGGTTTGGCCGTGGCGAGGAAACGAAATTATGGCGAGAAACGTGAAACAGGAAGTGTGTTATAACTACTGCATACATTAACTGATCTTGATGAAACTTCAGCAGTGTGTTCGTTGTAAGAGCCCGATCACATGGATGTGACTATTGTGAGTCAAAGTTATAGCGCCACCAACTGGCAGCAGGAAGTGTGTCACTTTGAAAATGCTTTTAAATCACCCTCTTATTTTTACCCGATTTGCTTCAAACTTCATGTGCATAATGTAGACACATGCCAGATGTAGACCTGTGAAAGGATTATTGATATCTTAGACACTGTTGCCATGGCAATGCATCAAACATTAATATTCCTTTTTTTAAGCTTTTTCATGCTTTTTTATGCTTTCGGGCACTTTTGGGGTTCTTAACGTGCTCGAAAACTCTTGAAACTTTGCACACGGGACAAAACCCGCGGCCATCAGGGCCAGGCTGAAGCTGGTACCCGGGCGTGGCAGGGGGGCTCGACAGCGCCCCCTTGAACGGGTCCGACAATTTGGTCCATATATCCAACACGCTTTACCCTATTTGCTTCAAACTTGATGTGTATAATGTAGACACAAGCCAGATGTAGACCTGTGAAAGGATTGTTGATATCTTAGATGCTGTTGCCGTGACAACGCATCAAACTTTAATATTCTTTTTGGATACTTTTGAGATTCTTAGCGCACTTTTGGGGCCCTTAACATGCTCAAAAACTCTTGAAACTTTGCACACGGGTCAGAAACCGCGGCCATCAGGGCCGGGCTGAAGCTGGTACCCAGGCGTGGCAGGGGGGCTCGACAGCGCCCCCTGGAACGGGCGTCCGAAAACTTGGTCCATAAATCAAACAGGCTTTACCCGATTTGCTTCAAACTTGATGTGTATAATGTAGACACACGCCAGATGTAGACCTGTGAAAGGATTGTTGATATCTTAGATGCTGTTGCCGTGACAACGCATCAAACTTAAATATTCTTTTTGGATACTTTTGAGACTCTCAGCGCACTTTTGGGGCCCTTAATGTGCTCAAAAACTCTTGAAACTTTGCACACGGGTCAGAACATGGGGCCATCAGGGCCGGGCTGAAGCTGGTACCCGGGCGTGGCAGGGGGGCTCGACAGCGCCCCCTGGAACGGGGTCCGAATACTTGGTCCATAAATCAAACACGCTTGCATGTAATAATATGAAACTCGGTACACATATAGATCTCATCGGTTCATATATCCTTTGTACTTTTACTTTTTACCCTAGCCCAACAGGAAGTCGGCTATTTAGGGTTGTTTGGAAAACGCATGCAATGGAATGTGAAACACTCCTCCTAGAATATTCAAACACACGGCACGAAACTCGGTCAGCGTGAACTCAAGACATTGAGGATGAAAAATTGCCAGGGGATTTTTGATATCTCGAACGGTTTGGCCGTGGCGTGGAAACGAAATCATGGCGAGAAACGTGAAACAGGAAGTGTGTTATAACTTCTGCATACATTAACTGATCTTGATGAAACTTCAGCAGTGTGTTCGTTGTAAGAGCCCGATTTCATGGATGTGACTATTGTGAGTCAAAGTTATAGCGCCACCAACTGGCAGCAGGAAGTGTGTTACTTTCAAAATGCTTTTAAATCACCCTCTTATTTTTACCCGATTTGCTTCAAACTTTATGTGTATAATGTAGACACACGCCAGATGTAGACCTGTGAAAGGATTATTGATATCTTATATGCTGTTGCCGTGACAACGCATCAAACTTTAATATTCTTTTTGGATGCTTTTGAGACTCTTAACGCACTTTTGGGGCCCTTAACGTGCTCAAAAACTCTTGAAACTTTGCACACGAGTCAGAACCTGGGTCCATCAGGGCCGGGCTGAAGCTGGTAACCGGGCGTGGCAGGGGGGCTCGACAGCGCCCCCTGGAACGGGGTCCGAATTCTTGGTCCATAAATCAAACATGCTTGCATGTAATAATATGAAACTCGATACACATGTAGATCTCATCGATTCATATATCCTTTGTACTTTTACTTTTTATCCCAGCCCAACAGGAAGTCGGCTATTTTGGTCTGAATGTGGATGTTTTGCAAACCAGCTTCTACATTTTTACTCACTCCTCTTAAGTGGTTTATTTTATTCCCACCAAACTTTTTCAAAATGATGAAAATACATTAAAGATGCTAAATTGTGAACGGATATTGAATATCTCAAATGGTTTTGCTATGGTGAGGGATTAAAGTAATGTCAAAAGAATCAGGAAACGTCTCATATCTTTTTCAAATGTAATTATACACCATTTAGTTTTATATAAAATTATACAAATATTAGAACCAAACCCATTTTAATCTTTTTTTTTTCAATTCAAGAAGTATGAAACAGTTTAAAACAGGCTATTTAGTGCTATCTGGTCAACAAAAAATCATTCATAGGGCTATACTGCCCTCTTGTGTCCAAAATGGTATCATCATAGTACATAAAACTATTTTATCAGGTATGCCTATTGTATTTATATATAATATATTAGGTATGTAGCTGTAAGGATATTTTCTGACCACTTAACCGACGTGTGACACCAGCGAGGGCTTTTAAATCGCTAATATAAAAGTGAAAGTAAGTACGAATGTCTGCACAGACATTATGGTGGCGCTCGCAGTGCGCTCGAATGAATTCCTATGAGCAGGGTTTCCGCGGGGTCATAAAAAGTCATAAAACGTCTTAAATTTAATAATAAGAATTTTAGGCCATAAAAAGTCATAAAAACGTCCGGCTTTTCCATACAAGGTCATAAATTACATTTAGCCACGTCTTAAATTGATATGCTCATTCATTCATTATCGCGATATATTTTTTTCTCTATAAAACGATATCAAGAGTTCTATAAATGTTAGATCATGTTTATGCGCCAAAAGCAGAACGAAACTCATTTGAACCGCGCGCGCCTCACGGACTGTTTATCCGCTCGGCTCAAAGTCCAAACGGCAGCGCAGCGCGAGCTCACTAGAGCAGACGCGTTCTTTTACTGTCTATGGTTAACTCTGATCAGTCTCGATCACGAGATCCAGTGAGAAGCACTTGAATTCAGCGAAGAACACAAATGTCTCAGTGATTTAAACCAGTTTAAAGGCAGATGAAACAGCGCTGAGGCACAGGAGAAACACTGTGCGCAACTATACAGTCAGAAAGATTTTCCATCAACAAATTCCCATCATTTACCATGGTTTTACTGTAACGTTAGCCTAGTAATATGAACTGCACCATGAAATGTGGGATATACATATTGAATTGTATTATATTATTAATGTAGACAATGTATTAAAGGACTAATGGAATAATTACAGTATTTATGTATTTAGGCTATAGCCTACTGTTTTTCATACATTTCATAAAGATACGTGCCATCAAAGTCAGGCAACACAAACCTCTTTCAAGACTTGAAACAATATCCCCCATTAGCACATGCAGAAACTAAGAAATTAATTTTGAAATTAAGATATTATTTTTGTTAAGGAAAAATTACAAATGTTTGAATGTTCTACCTCAGATTTGTGAAATGTTCTCCTGTTTGGCAAGTGTTTGTCATGATATGTTCTGACAGTAAAGAGTAGCTTAAAAACACAATTAACGCTCTGGTTTCTACAACTTTCAGTTAGAAACAAAAATCTGCCTTTTAAGTTGAAAGAAAAAAAGATTTGACATTTATGGTCATAATTATCGATATTGACTGATATATTATCGTGATAATTGTTAAGTGTTGTTCCTGTGTTATTGATACTTAGGAAAAGGGAGCCTTCAGTTTGTTACTCTTAAGAAAATTGAACCTTTAAATAATGAAACGTATTACTTTTAATGAAAGTCAATTGCTTGAATTTATTTGACAAAAACATGTGCTATAATTCAGGGGCCGTATTCACAAAGAATTTTAAGGCTAAAAGTAGCTCCTAACTGGCGAATTTAGGAGCAACTCCTAAAAATAATGGGCGTGTCACTCCTAACTTTACGACTCCTAATTTTTTTCACTAAGAGTAATTCACGAAGCATTTTAGCCCTAAAAGTAGCACCTAAGTCTGGGACATCTTAAAAGAAGTCGAGAGGACTCCTAACTCACTAAGACCTATTCACAAAAGATTGTAGCGCACACCACCACCTCTCGCAGTCGTCCGCGGTCCACGACACAAGCGTGAATGCTGCATTGATCTGCAAACAAATCCTCTTCCATGTGTTTTGCTTGATATCCCAGTGCCGAATTTCCCATTTATCATTTTTTTTCAGCACCAACTCCAGTAGCAGTAATGGTGTGTTCAACTTCACACCGAACGCGAATTTAATTAGGTTATTTGCGCGAGTAGATTACATACAAAGTCAATGCAAAGACGCGAATAGACGCATCATTCGCGCCGGGCGTTGCGAATGACGCGAATTGGGCGACGCGTTTGCCGCGAATATCTTCCGCGCAAGTTGAAAAATTTGAACTCGAGCGAATATTCAAGCGCCTAACTAGACGCCATAGACGCGTATTTGATGCTCTATTCGCGTTCGGTGTGAACACACCATAACTGATCCTGCGTTATGGGCTTTCTTTTCCATTTTGGCGAGTTCATAATCCACCGGCATTCAACTATTACATTACTTCAATAGGAGCAACATTTCCTTGCTTTAAGTAGTCTATTTAGGCTAATAGGATGTCAATTAATGTGTCAATGCAAAGTGTTAATGCAAGTGTCGTTTTTCATTATTAGGCAAGTGGCGGTTTCCATATAGGCTAACTTGATTTAATTTAATTTAATTCACGACTTTTTTTCTCTCTCTCTGCCTTTTTAGAATTACACTTCACTGGGGCCTGCTAAAACATGATATGCATTTCGATGACATTAGGCTACTATTATTATTTTGCGTAGGACATAGACATATTTAGATGTCATAATTCCATGATTTGTTGCGTCTGTGTTATGTTCCGCATGGTGGCCCTGTCATCTAACAACCAATCACCGTGATCATTGCGAGGAAGCTCGTGCATGAGAATTGACGTCATCCATAGCAACGAAGACTCACTCTTAGTTTAGGAGTTGTCATTTTTCTTTACTAAGAGTAGGTCTGAAAGGCGTTGTGAATAACTTTTAAGAGAAAACTCCTAGCTAAAATATTTTAGTGCGATTTAGGAGTACTCCTAGTGTTAAGATAAAATTCTTTGTGAATACGGCCCCAGATCAATATATTTGTTTTCCTTAAAATTATTCTCATCTGAATTACAAATAATTTATTTCTGTATAAAATAATACTATATGACTAAAAACGCATTTGATGTTTCTTTTCTTTTTTAATCAATAACTTAAAAATAAACAGATTAGTGCTCTGTTTGAGGTCAAGAAATTAAAACCAATGCAATATGATGAATGTTTAAAAGATGACACCGACAGACTGTTTTAAACAGGTTAGATAAATATTTCTTGCTTTTAAACAGTGTGCGTGTGTGCGTGTGTGTGTGTGTGTGTGTGTGTGTGTGTGTGTGTGTGTGTGTGTGTGTGTGTGTGAGAGAGAGAGAGAGAGAGAGAGAGATTGTGTCTGTTACAAGAGTTTAACCCTTTAAGGCCTTGTCTTTTTGGATATATATCTTTTTTTTTTTTTTTTAAAGAAAATGTGCATATTACAACCCATATATTTTAAATGCATTGTTTGCTTTAAATTAAATTAAGATTGTATGTTTGGTAATTGAACCGAAATACATTTAAAATTAATGTGCTATATTTCAGATCAATATATTTGTTTTCCTTCATTTTAATAAACACTAACTTTATTCTCATCTGAATTATAAATAAATAATTTCTGTATAAAATAAAAAATCCCGAATAATCCAGACCAACCAGAGCGCACTATTTCTACAACATCATCAGTGCTGAAGCGGAACTACCAGAGCCGTTCGGCAGATAGCGAGCAGATATTTTGATATTTTGTGTCACGTCGTGCACAATAACCCTAAAGGCACCAGGGTGGCGATAATAAATATAGCTGCGAGCAGCGATGAAGGGCCAAAGCCGGCGGCACCGCCACCCCGGTGCCTTTAGGTAACTAAAGGAACCGGGGTTGCGGTGCCACCGGCTTGGGCCCGTAATCGCTGCTCACAGCTATATTTTATTATTATTATTATTATTTTACTACCTTGTAGAGAATTTACGGTTGAACCAAACACAAATTAATCTTTCTAATCTTTCATGGGATTCATTCAAATGTGATTCAGCGATCCAGATCTGAACACATTCCAACGTCACAAAACTGGCTCCAAACTGTCTCCAAAACCCCCTCAGAAAGGACTTTTAGGGCTCCGCAGGCCATAAAGGGATAAGCCAAAGCAGGAAGAACTTGTCACTGTTCATTCTTAACCAAGACAAATCTCCTCACAAATGGTCAAACAGGCCTGACCACCTTTGACCTCCCTCAGCATCACCACTGCTAAACAGGACAGAGTTATTTAACAGACCACGCTTTCATTCAGAGACCAGAAAGACTTTTACACTTTACATATCAAACTACATTAATTCTGCACATTCTGCAGAGAACAACTCACACAGAACAATGCTCAGTGGACTCATAATCAAACATCATAATTCTTGTTTTCCTACAATTCATGTTTGTATTATGCTTAGGTTCCATATAAATCATGTAATGATGATTATAACTGTGTGTATGAATGAACGAGTATCGTGCTTCCAATCGAAATAATCGTATGCCCTTAATTCTTAAGATGGCTTGAGTGAAATCTGTGTAAAATGCTTTGTATGATTATAATAATCTATAATGTTAAACTGTGATCTCTTGTTCTCTCTGCTTAGTGTTGGAGAGCAAGCAGATCATAGATACCGCCTGATTTATGATAAGAAGAAACGAGGTCCACCTCCTAAGAGGATGCCCTTGTCCAATTGGCCAGAATTCTCCAAAAGAGGTTGGACTAACTTTAAGTTAAAGACCCGAACAAGGCAGTTCAGTCCAGTCCAGAGAGCAGTTCAGAGAGCAGTTCAGTTTCGGTTCGGTTCAGTTTCGGTTCGTTTCAGTTCGGTTCGGTGTTGAATTAAGTTGGTGCCTCTCTCTATCAAAAAAAAAACAGCAAGAGAGTGTTCATGTTCGTACGCTTCTACATCGACCAGACCAAGTTAGACCAGGCCAGCAGACAAACCCATCAAGATCGGAGTTTAAACAGCTTCATTCAAGCCATCTCATCTCTTACTTTCATTTCTTCCTTTATTTTATTTTCTCGTTAAAAGTCTCGTTCTAAGTTAAGTTTTGCTGTAAAGTTCGTTTACACGTCTCTCCTGCAACGCACTTCGAACTGTAAAGACTCTTGTTCATCCATCCGCCAACACATCACGTGACCGGCGGTTCAGAAACTCCAGCCAGGCACTCCAAAGACAACCAGCCACGCGGATCCAGCCGGGAAACCCCTCTGACGAAGCACCTCAAATAGGGAATTCCCTGGCCTAAGCAACGCAAAGGACAAGTAAGTAACCTCCAGACTCTAGCTGAACTGGTGTTTTTTTAATTTAAATTGAATAACCTGTCTAAGAAACGAAGGTTTAAATTAATGCTTGGTGGTTCGTTCAGGTTTATGTCTTACAAAGTGCATCTCACTCTGAAAACTCACTCTTTCTCTCTCTTCCTCTGCGCCTTGAATGAATGTGTGTGTGTGATTGGGTTTAGACATTAGTTTTATGTGTTTAGAATAGTTAATAAAGTCGTCCATATATTTGAAGAGATATTTGTCTTGTGTTTTGCTTACACATTTAATGTCTTGTACTGCCGATCTAAAGTTACCTTGCTAATACATAGTGTTTCACTATAAATTGGATAAATATCTGTTGCCAAGGTTAAAATTACGGCCCGTTCAAATGAACTCTAAACGAGTCATTTGCTCGGTTCCATAGTGATTCGGTCAATGATTCATTGCAAATCGATGAATCATTCCCTTTGAGCTAAATTGGCCTTCCGGCCCCCTTAAATACATTTTATGTATATTATTATTATGTAGGTTCGCTACATTATTTGGTGGAGAATGCGGGCAGTTCAACCTAAAGTGTAAGCATATTATCAAGATTTATCTTTTCATTTTGTTTCGGATGCAAGACCCGAAAGATCTGAGAGTCTGTGTGTGACGCGCGCAGCGCGCGCCCCGTTTGAATGAATGCTGCTGCTGCTGTTGTTGTCTGTGAGTGAAGCTCCCAGAGAAAGCTGAAAAGTCTAGTCTGCCGCCCTATTTGCTCTCTTGTTAACTGCAGTAAATAAGATATGAACCCTCACACTACGATAAGGTAAGAATTGAGCGTGTTCCTCATTTCCAGAAATACCTCGTTATGGCTGTTCGATTTCTGCGTGTTCCAGAGTCTTTCAGAAAAGCTGTAACGTTGTGTGTGTGTGTTTATATCAGTTAGAGAACTGAACGAAATCAAACTGCAGTAATTAAAATAACCCTGACGTTATAAGGACTAATGTTCTCCTCACAGAGCGATGAGCGTGTTCCTCATCTAAGTTAGTCATAAGCCTTATATTTATTTATCTGATTCAGTGCGTGTCCCACTGATCCCCGTGATAAACAGCGAGGCTTAACTAATCTTATCTGTTTGTGTCCGTTCAAATAATTCTCGTGTAACATTGCGCATGTCCGAGTGTAATTTGAATAGTGGTTATTTAAATTCGTTATCAAGTAAAGCTTGCCATTGAAACTGAACCAACAGTTATTGTTTTATGTGCCTAGATAAACTTGCACAGAGACGATCCGCCGAGGTTGTCCTAATTACATCTATTATAACGCAAAGCTGTCGCTTGCTTAAAGTTAATATCACTCTTGACAAACTGAGTGAAGCCCCACGTCGTAAAACCAGCTACGAGTGGTGTATCTTATTTGAACAGTGTGAAATGCGCCGACATTTCCCGTAATAGGATCGATTGTTACTGTACATGCATGTTCTGTGGACATTGTTGATATGCTCCCATATTGCATGGAACTGTAACAAACTGTTTTCCAACTGTCTGCAATTCCCGGTTCGCCCACTAGCGTTCGTTTGGTCGCTATAGTTACGATCGTGACACGGAAGTCTTAGCAAACGTTTCCGGGTGAACTTTGACCCAACCCTCGGTGTAAACAAGCGCTAAGCTAGGCAGTAGCCTTGCACGGAGGCCTGTGCTAAAGCCTTTAGCATCAGTTACTGTTATCAATACTAGCCAATACTACAGTGTCTGTTGGAAAAACGTTAAAGTGATTTAACCGTTTAGACACCTCGACCTTTACAACTGTTGATCCTGTCTTCTTTTCCTTTTACCTCTCTCTTTTACTTTACCTATATTTTACTGGAAAAGGAAATATTGGTTTACAATTATTAATTACTTTACCTGCATGTTACTTGAAAAAGAAAATGCTGGTTAACTATTATTAATTGTCAATTTTGAATTTGATTTTAAAGAAAGGGTAATATTGGTTTACAATTATTAATTACCTGCATTTTACTTGAAAAAGAAAATGCTGGTTTATGATTATTAATTGTCAAATTTAGAATATGTTTTGAAGAACAAGGAAATGTTAAAATAAAATTGAAATTCTATTTTTCTAGACAGGTCATTTGTAATGATTTCTAGATTTTTTTTAATAATTCTAATTCCATAATTTTCATAATTTCTAAATTTCTCGTTGAGATCTAATCACTTTAGGTGAATAAGTCTTGAACTCTGAAAGTTAAAATTTGAAAGTTGTTATTACTATTACAAAAATAGTGGTAGACTCAGACTTACTCATTATTGTCATTGCGTTTTATCCTTTCGTCCTGTTGGTTATAAACTTAACCACTATATTTGTTCTGATTAATTAATTTTCGGGACGCTTCAATAGGGGACATTACCATCTCCATACGAGTTTTAAATAAACCTGAGACAATCGTCTTTTACGAAAGTTTATTTGTGTGTTTAGTTGTTCCTCAACTATCAATTCTATACTCGTGGTAGACGTAAAGGTAGCGGGATCCAACCTCCTTGCTTCATTTCTTCCTCATCACGTCTTTCCTGTTCTGTCCTGCTTTATTCCATCTTAGTCTTCACATTTGTAGGAACAAACCTGGAAGAACCACCAATCGACTCTAAAAGAGACAAATATAATCTGTCCCAACAAACAGATTATTAGATATTTGATTTTTAATCAAATCCTCTTGTGTTCTTCATACTCTCCTGCATTTGTAACGCAATTTAAACTTTGACATCTTATCCAAGATCAAGTAACAGAGACAAGTGCCAAGCAAACTCCGCCTTCACCGCATCCCTGCTGTAACCCTGCTATAAGCGGTCGAACTGAAGGTGTGTGGTGTCAATCCTGTCAAACTCAGAGAAGAGGTATCAACATCATTATTGTATTATTTTTCCTCGCAAACATAAGCAATAATATTGTTTACCTTTCTGGAAACAGATTTTCATTGATAAAAAAAAAAACATTTATGAGAAATTAATACTTCCCCTAGTTAATAATTTTCTTTTTGTTTTTTTGTCCCTCATTGAAATTGGTTGTTAACTTTTCTCTCTTTGTCCCTTACTCAGTTGAGCGACTAAGTCCTCACCCCACGAGTTGAAACCAACTTTTCATTGATAGAAAATATTTATAAAATTATTTCTCCCATTGAAAAAAAAAAAAGTTTCTTTCCATTGAGATTTGTTTAACCTTTTTCTCTCTCTTTCATTTACCCAGTTGAGTGACGAGATCTTCGCATCACTAGCCTCACTGTGTACACTTAGACCAACACTTAGTCATCACGACACTTCACTATTGGTGTACAATTACTGAAACGACACTTAGCCGTTCAACCACATATAGGCTTATACACACAGATCTGTGTCAGTCTCTTCACCAAGCGTGCCAACATGTCGTGGACGACAAACCCCACTGCCCAACGGGAAGACGTGGACGCCTGGTTCAGAGGCATTACAGACTGCCTCACACCAAAGACAATTGAACTGTTATTATTTTTAATAATAATCATAATTCTGAGAAGATTCCTGACACATGATTCAAGCCAGAACCAAAACCACGTGGAACTAACCAAGATAACCTGTTCCTTAAGTAATGCCTTCACAGCCCAGCTAAACCTAAGCCACCAGCACGTCACCCACCTACAGGAGGAGCTGACACGTGCCCAGAACCGCATAGACAAGCTGGAAGTGAAAGTCCAGGATGACTCCAAGACCACCGAGTTCCTGAGAGAGCTGATGCACACTCAACACTGCAAAGACCAGCTCAAAGGTAAAGCTCAAGACAAACTCAAAGTGTCTGACGAAGCGGAGCAAGAAACAAAGACACAAGTTGACAAGCTCCAAGAAGCCCTTGCAGTCACTGAACGTGACAAACAAGAGTCAAAGACTGTCCAGAAACACCTGGTGAACCAACTCCAGGCTGTTGAACATCAGCTAGAGAAAGCCAAAGCTGACATTGAAAGTAAGAACTCTAAAATCACTGCTCTGGAAGACCACCTGCAAAGGTGCAGCGTTGAAATGGACCATCTGATCCAACAGCGAGACGCCGCCAACGACGAGCTCTACGCGGTCAGAGATGAACTCCAGCACATTTTCCAACAGAAACCAGAGCCAAGAAGGAGAGACCTCCCTCAGCATCACCCCTGCTGAGCAGAACAGAGTCCTCCATCCAAGAACTGGCATACAGTGAAAGAAGTGAATGGCCACAACCCAAAACGTCACCGGCCTTCACCACAGAACTGTTCACTGCCAACAAACGAAGAGAGCTCATCCAGGCAGATGCCCAAGCTGCACATGGGATGACCGTTAAAGATCTCAACCAGCTGGTTAAGAATATCACTCAGTTCAACCCGAACTCCACAGAGGGTCCCGACATCCAGGCCTACCTCCGAGATATCGACTTCAACCTCGAGGTGAGACCCCATATGACTGACAGAGACAGGTTCTACCTCCTCAGATCCACATCCAGTCCAGAGGTACGAAGCTTCCTAGACCGACAACCTGCTAATGTCATGTCAAACTACCAGCTACTACGTGAGACAATGATTAAAGAATTCACAGGTCCAGAGTCAGAACACGGTGTGTTAATCGCCTTGGAAACCAAACAATGTCGTCAAGAGACTCCCCAAGCCTATTACCGCCGCTTTCGACAAGCATATTTAGGTGGACATAACAAACCTGAACTTGAAGAGGATGTGAACTTCAAAACCCTCTTCCTGAGAAACCTGCACCCCGGTTTGAGTCATCATCTTGGCATCATGGCCTGCCCAGGCACAATGACGATTCAGCAGCTACGTGACCTGACACACAAGGCCTACATCAAACAAAAGATGGCCTCAAAGAAAGGTTTGAAAACATCCACAGTGTCAAACTCCATCAGCCAAGACACAAGCCTTGCACTGGAAGACACCCAGTGGCATGACAACACCACAGTCCTTCGTAAGGAGCACAGAGAACGTGACTCCCATGCCGATGACTTCTACCACTCCAACCACATGGAAAAGTCATGGGACCCACCAGAAGGAAACAAATGGAATCAACGAGTGCATCCAAAAGCATTCTATGTGGGTAAGCGACAACGAAACCCACCTCCGCACCACTCAGCCAAACACCCCACTGAGTGTGCCCAAGAACACGACAGTCTCCCCGCAGAAGACATGGAGTAACTACGGAGGCAACTGCACGTGCTCATCAAAGACAAGCTGAACACAGAAGACCAGTGATCACCTTGTACACCTTCCTGAGACGACCACCTGTTCCACAACAACCCAGAACAAAGTGGTCTCTCACAGTCAACCACTGACAAACACCCCGAGGTACCAGAAAACACCATCCTGGTTACCCATCACACCACAAGCTCCAAACTCAAGAACCATGTGTGTGCTACAGCAACGACAGTAAGCACAGAAGGTCAGAAAGTCTGTCACAACCAGAAGGCATCACAAGAGGAAGGCAACAAAGGAGACCACGTTTTGCACTACAGCTTCACGCATCCATGCCAAACCATCTCCCAATGTCTGCCAGAGAACTTCCTGCCTTACTGGACTGACCCCCAGCAGATCACAGAAGATCCCTTTCCAAGGCAAAGATGCAACAAGCCCATCAAAGCTTAACCATCAAGCAAAAGGGGGGAGCAAAACAGACTGAGACAGATCTGACATACATACAGTATACATGCAGTACCTGCACTACACTACACTGTACCACTAACATACACAAGTTAAACACAGCTACCATGAAAAACATTCAACAAACATGTTCTTCCCACAGGTAGACACTGAAATCGCAACACTGACTTAGCTATCCTTTCCATAGGAAACATGTAGCAATGCACCCAACAAGTATAACCCTCTCATTACATGGTGACACCTGACACTGCACAACAGTAGCCATACAGGAGTCACTCAACTGCTTTGTTTTGTTTTACCTCTTCCTTTCTTCTTCTTTTATTAGGTAGAATCCCTGTTACCCCATAAGGGTCAAGGTTACCATATAAGGATTGACGCACCACGCCTGATGTTTGCAAGTCACCTTAAAACGAATGTTAGCCTAGAGAACTCCCTGCATCATTCGAATCAAAATTTGAAAGGTAAATTGGTCTAAACCTAGAACAATTTAGAAGAGAATAAAACAAACAAATCAAATTTAGTCACAAAGTTGATCAATCACCGTTTTAAAACAAACTAGAATAACGGTCCTAAAATTGAACTAAACTTTTTCCACATGATTGACTATATTGAGAGAGTGAACCTGTTTAGGCCTAGATAATCTAATGCCCTGCACCAGTAAAGGGACCAGTCATGGAGGTGTTTGCCTTGTTGTTTGCTGTGTGTGTTTGCTTCTTCTGTCTCTCCAGCGTTCAATGATGTCTTCTCTCATCAACCCATCATTGATCGAAGGGGGGAAATATGTAGAGAATTTACGGTTGAACCAAACACAAATTAATCTTTCTAATCTTTCATGGGATTCATTCAAATGTGATTCAGCAATCCAGATCTGAACACATTCCAACGTCACAAAACTGGCTCCAAACTGTCTCCAAAACCCCCTCAGAAAGGACTTTTAGGGCTCCGCAGGCCATAAAGGGATAAGCCAAAGCAGGAAGAACTTGTCACTGTTCATTCTTAACCAAGACAAATCTCCTCACAAATGGTCAAACAGGCCTGACCACCTTTGACCTCCCTCAGCATCACCACTGCTAAACAGGACAGAGTTATTTAACAGACCACGCTTTCATTCAGAGACCAGAAAGACTTTTACACTTTACATATCAAACTACATTAATTCTGCACATTCTGCAGAGAACAACTCACACAGAACAATGCTCAGTGGACTCATAATCAAACATCATATTTCTTGTTTGCCTACAATTCATGTTTGTATTATGCTTAGGTTCCATATAAATCATGTAATGATGATTATAACTGTGTGTATGAATGAACGAGTATCGTGCTTCCAATCGAAATAATCGTATGCCCTTAATTCTTAAGATGGCTTGAGTGAAATCTGTGTAAAATGCTTTGTATGATTATAATAATCTATAATGTTAAACTGTGATCTCTTGTTCTCTCTGCTTAGTGTTGGAGAGCAAGCAGATCATAGATACCGCCTGATTTATGATAAGAAGAAACGAGGTCCACCTCCTAAGAGGATGCCCTTGTCCAATTGGCCAGAATTCTCCAAAAGAGGTTGGACTAACTTTAAGTTAAAGACCCGAACAAGGCAGTTCAGTCCAGTCCAGAGAGCAGTTCAGAGAGCAGTTCAGTTTCGGTTCGGTTCAGTTTCGGTTCGTTTCAGTTCGGTTCGGTGTTGAATTAAGTTGGTGCCTCTCTCTATCAAAAAAAAAACAGCAAAAGAGTGTTCATGTTCGTACGCTTCTACATCGACCAGACCAAGTTAGACCAGGCCAGCAGACAAACCCATCAAGATCGGAGTTTAAACAGCTTCATTCAAGCCATCTCATCTCTTACTTTCATTTCTTCCTTTATTTTATTTTCTCGTTAAAAGTCTCGTTCTAAGTTAAGTTTTGCTGTAAAGTTCGTTTACACGTCTCTCCTGCAACGCACTTCGAACTGTAAAGACTCTTGTTCATCCATCCGCCAACACATCACGTGACCGGCGGTTCAGAAACTCCAGCCAGGCACTCCAAAGACAACCAGCCACGCGGATCCAGCCGGGAAACCCCTCTGACGAAGCACCTCAAATAGGGAATTCCCTGGCCTAAGCAACGCAAAGGACAAGCAAGTAACCTCCAGACTCTAGCTGAACTGGTGTTTTTTTAATTTAAATTGAATAACCTGTCTAAGAAACGAAGGTTTAAATTAATGCTTGGTGGTTCGTTCAGGTTTATGTCTTACAAAGTGCATCTCACTCTGAAAACTCACTCTTTCTCTCTCTTCCTCTGCGCCTTGAATGAATGTGTGTGTGTGATTGGGTTTAGACATTAGTTTTATGTGTTTAGAATAGTTAATAAAGTCGTCCATATATTTGAAGAGATATTTGTCTTGTGTTTTGCTTACACATTTAATGTCTTGTACTGCCGATCTAAAGTTACCTTGCTAATACATAGTGTTTCACTATAAATTGGATAAATATCTGTTGCCAAGGTTAAAATTACGGCCCGTTCAAATGAACTCTAAACGAGTCATTTGCTCGGTTCCATAGTGATTCGGTCAATGATTCATTGCAAATCGATGAATCATTCCCTTTGAGCTAAATTGGCCTTCCGGCCCCCTTAAATACATTTTATGTATATTATTATTATGTAGGTTCGCTACAACCTTTTGGACAGTTTTGGAGGCCTTAACATGCTCAAAAACTCCTGAAACTTTGCACACATGTCAGAACCCGCGGCCATCAGGGCCGGGCTGAAGATGGTACCCGGTCGTGGCAGGGGGGCTCGACAGCACCCCCTGGAACGGGGTCCGAAAACATGGTCCATAAATCAAACACGCTTGCATGTAATAATATGAAACTCGGTACACATGTAGATCTCTTCGTTTCATATATACTTCGCACTCTAACTTTTTACCCCAGCCCAACAGGAAGTCGGCTATTAAGGGTTGTTTGGAAAACGCATGCAATGGAATGTGAAACACTCCTCCTAGAGAATTCAAACACACGGCACGAAACTCGGTGTGCATGAAGTCAAGACACTGAGGATGAAAAATTGCCAGGGGATTTTTGATATCTCGAACGGTTTGGCCGTGGCGAGGAAACGAAATTATGGCGAGAAACGTGAAACAGGAAGTGTGTTATAACTACTGCATACATTAACTAATCTTGATGAAACTTCAGCAGTGTGTTCGTTGTAAGAGCCCGATCACATGGATGTGATTATTGTGAGTCAAAGTTATAGCGCCACCAACTGGCAGCAGGAAGTGTGTCACTTTCAAAATGCTTTTAAATCACCCTTATTTTTACCCGATTTGCTTCAAACTTCATGTGCATAATGTAGACACATGCCAGATGTAGACCTGTGAAAGGATTATTGATATCTTAGACACTGTTGCCATGGCAATGCATCAAACATTAATATTCCTTTTTTTAAGCTTTTTCATGCTTTTTTATGCTTTCGGGCACTTTTGGGGTTCTTAATGTGCTCGAAAACTCTTAAAACTTTGCACACGGGACAAAACCCGCAGCCATCAGGGCCAGGCTGAAGCTGGTACCCGGGCGTGGCAGGGAGGCTCGACAGCGCCCCCTTGAACGGGTCCGACAATTTGGTCCATATATCCAACACGCTTTACCCGATTTGCTTCAAACTTGATGTGTATAATGTAGACACAAGCCAGATGTAGACCTGTGAAAGGATTGTTGATATCTTAGATGCTGTTGCCGTGACAACGCATCAAACTTTAATATTCTTTTTGGATACTTTTGAGATTCTTAGCGCACTTTTGGGGCCCTTAACATGCTCAAAAACTCTTGAAACTTTGCACACGGGTCAGAAACCGCGGCCATCAGGGCCGGGCTGAAGCTGGTACCCGGGCGTGGCAGGGGACTCGACAGCGCCCCCTGGAACGGGGTCCGAAAACTTGGTCCATAAATCAAACAGGCTTTACACGATTTGCTTCAAACTTGATGTGTATAATGTAGACACACGCCAGATGTAGACCTGTGAAAGGATTGTTGATATCTTAGATGCTGTTGCCGTGACAATGCAGTAAACTTTAATATTCTTTTTGGATACTTTTGAGACTCTCAGCGCACCTTTGGGGCCCTTAACGTGCTCAAAAACTCTTGAATCTTTGCACACGGGTCAGAACCCGCGGCCATCAGGGCCGGGCTGAAGCTGGTACCCGGGCGTGGCAGGGGGGCTCGACAGCGCCCCCTGGAACGGGGTCCGAAAACTTGGTCCATAAATCAAACACGCTTGCATGTAATAATATGAAACTTGGTACACATATAGATCTCATCGATTCATATATCCTTTGTACTTTTACTTTTTACCCCAGCCCAACAGGAAGTCGGCTATTATGGTTTGTTTGAAAGCGTATGCCCCTGGAATTCGATATACTACTCCTAGAGAATTCAACCAATCGCCACGAAACTCAGTCAGCATGAAGTCAAGACATTGAGGATGAAAAATTGCCAGGGGATTTTTGATATCTCGAACGGTTTGGCCGTGGCGAGGAAACGAATTTATGGCGAATAATAGAAACAGGAAGTGTGTTATAACTTCTGCATACATTAACTGATCTTGATGAAACTTCAGCAGTGTGTTCGGTGTAAGTGTCCGATCACATGGATGTGACTATTGTGAGTCAAAGTTATAGCGCCACCAACTGGCAGCAGGAAGTGTGTCACTTCCTAAATGCTTTGAAATCACCCTCTTATTTTTACCCAATTTGCTTCAAACTTTATGTGTATAATGTAAACACACGGCAGATGTAGACCTGAGAAAGGATTATTGATATCTTAGATACTGTTGCCGTGGCAACGCATCAAACTTTAATATTCTTGTTTGATGCTTTTGATGCTCTGAGCCAATATGGCAAGCCGTTTTAACATTTAATCATTTTAACCTACTAGTCTCTATTTTCATGCTACTAGTACTTATTTTTTAGATACTAGTATCTATTCCATTAAGTACTAGTACTTATTCATTAGCGACTAGTGCTTATTCTTTAGATACTAGTGCTTATTCTTTAGATATTCTTTTGAATACGTATTAGTAGCTAATGAATAAGTACTAGTATCTTTTAATAGTTACTATTATCTAAAATGTCATTTTCTCTCTCTCTCTCTCTCTCTCTCTCTCTCTCTCTCTCTCTCTCTCTCTCTCTCTCTTCTCTCTCTCTCTCTCTCTCTCTCTCTTTCTCTCTCTCTCTCTCTCTGAGCCAATATGGCAAGCCGTTTTAACATTTAATCATTTTAACATACTAGTCTCTATTTTCATGCTACTAGTACTTATGTTTTAGATATTAGTATCTATTCCATTAAGTACTAGTACTTATTCATTAGCGACTAGTGCTTATTCTGTTTAGAATATTCAAAGTGCTTATTCAATTTGTATGCTTATTTATATTTTCAGAGCAGAAAATACGATTTTTCTGCTTATTCAATATTGCATCTAAAATGTAAGTGACTTAACATGTGTGTGTGTGTGTGTGTGTGGGGAGAGAGAGAGATTGTGTCTGTTACAGTGACAAGAGTTTTTAAGCCTTGTCTTTTTGGATATATATATTTTTTTATTAAAAAAAATGTGCATACAACCCATGTATTTTAAATGTATTGTTTGCTTTAAATTAAATTAAGATTGTATATTTGGTAATTGAACCTAAATAAATGTAAAATGAATGTGCTATATTTCAGATAAATATATTTGTTTTCCTTCATTTTAATCAACACTAACTTTATTCTCATCTGAATTATAAATAACTTATTTCTGTATAAAATAATAAATCCTGAATAATCCAGACCAACCAGAGCACACTATTTCTACAACATCATCAGTGCTGAAGCGGGACTACCAGAGCCGTTCGGCAGATAGCGAGCAGATATTTTGTCACGTCGTGCACAATAACCCTAAAGGGACCAGGGTGGCGGTGCCACCGGCTTGGGCCCGTAATCGCTGCTCGCAGCTATATTTATTATTATTATTATTCTAATTATTTTTTTACTACCTTTTGGACACTTTTGGAGGCCTTAACATGCTCAAAAACTCCTAAAACTTTGCACACATGGCCGGGCTGAAGATGGTACCCGGGCGTGACAGGGGGGCTCGACAGCGCCCCCTGGAACGGGGTCCGAAAACATGGTCCATAAATCAGACACGCTTGCATGTAATAATATGAAACTCGGTACACATGTAGATCTCATCGTTTCATATATACTTCGCACTCTAACTTTTTACCCCAGCCCAACAGGAAGTCGGCTATTAAGGGTTGTTTGGAAAACGCATGCAATGGAATGTGAAACACTCCTCCTAGAGAATTCAAACACACGGCACGAAACTCGGTGTGCATGAAGTCAAGACACTGAGGATGAAAAATTGCCAGGGGATTTTTGATATCTCGAACGGTTTGGCCGTGGCGAGGAAACGAAATTATGGCGAGAAACGTGAAACAGGAAATGTGTTATAACTACTGCATACATTATCTAATCTTGATGAAACTTCAGCAGTGTGTTCGTTGTAAGAGCCCGATCACATGGATGTGACTATTGTGAGTCAAAGTTATAGCGCCACCAACTGGCAGCAGGAAGTGTGTCACTTTCAAAATGCTTTTAAATCACCCTCTTATTTTTACCCGATTTGCTTCAAACTTCATGTGCATAATGTAGACACATGCCAGATGTAGACCTGTGAAAGGATTATTGATATCTTAGACACTGTTGCCATGGCAATGCATCAAACATTAATATTCCTTTTTTTAAGCTTTTTCATGCTTTTTTATGCTTTCGGGCACTTTTGGGGTTCTTAACGTGCTCGAAAACTCTTGAAACTTTGCACACAGGACAAAACCCACGGCCATCAGGGCCAGGCTGAAGCTGGTACCCGGGCGTGGCAGGGGGGCTCGACAGCGCCCCCTTGAACGGGTCCGACAATTTGGTCCATATATCCAACACGCTTTACCCTATTTGCTTCAAACTTGATGTGTATAATGTAGACACAAGCCAGATGTAGACCTGTGAAAGGATTGTTGATATCTTAGATGCTGTTGCCGTGACAACGCATCAAACTTTAATATTATATTTGGATACTTTTGAGATTCTTAGCGCACTTTTGGGGCCCTTAACATGCTCAAAAACTCTTGAAACTTTGCACACGGGTCAGAAACCGCGGCCATCAGGGCCGGGCTGAAGCTGGTACCCGGGCGTGGCAGGGGGGCTCGACAGCGCCCTCTGGAACGGGCGTCCGAAAACTTGGTCCATAAATCAAACAGGCTTTACCCGATTTGCTTCAAACTTGATGTGTATAATGTAGACACACGCCAGATGTAGACCTGTGAAAGGATTGTTGATATCTTAGATGCTGTTGCCGTGACAATGCATCAAACTTTAATATTCTTTTTGGATACTTTTGAGACTCTCAGCGCACCTTTGGGGCCCTTAACGTGCTCAAAAACTCTTGAATCTTTGCACACGGGTCAGAACCCGCGGCCATCAGGGCCGGGCTGAAGCTGGTACCCGGGCGTGGCAGGGGGGCTCGACAGCGCCCCCTGGAACGGGGTCCGAAAACTTGGTCCATAAATCAAACACGCTTGCATGTAATAATATGAAACTTGGTACACATATAGATCTCATCGATTCATATATCCTTTGTACTTTTACTTTTTACCCCAGCCCAACAGGAAGTCGGCTATTATGGTTTGTTTGAAAGCGTATGCCCTGGAATTCGATATACTACTCCTAGAGAATTCAACCAATCGCCACGAAACTCAGTCAGCATGAAGTCAAGACATTGAGGATGAAAAATTGCCAGGAGATTTTTGATATCTCAAACGGTTTGGCCGTGGCGAGGAAACGAATTTATGGCGAATAATGGAAACAGGAAGTGTGTTATAACTTCTGCATACATTAACTGATCTTGATGAAACTTCAGCAGTGTGTTCGGTGTAAGTGTCCGATCACATGGATGTGACTATTGTGAGTCAAAGTTATAGCGCCACCAACTGGCAGCAGGAAGTGTGTCACTTTCAAAATGCTTTGAAATCACCCTCTTATTTTTACCCAATTTGCTTCAAACTTCATCTGTATAATGTAAATACACTGCAGATGAAGACCTGTGAAGGGATTCTTGATATCTTTGAAACTGTTGCTGTGGCAACGCATCAAACTTTAATATTCTTGTTTGATGCTTTTGATGCTCTGAGTCAATATGGCAAGCCGTTTTAACATTTAATCATTTTAACCTACTAGTCTCTTTTTTCATGCTACTAATACTTATTTTTTAGATACTAGTATCTATTCCATTAAGAAATAGTACTTATTCATTAGCGACTAGTGCTTATTCTTTAGTACTAGTGCCTATTCTTTAGATAGTAGTGCTTATTCTTTAGATATTCTTTTGAATACGTATTAGTAGCTAATGAATAAGTACTGGTATCTATTTAATAGGTACTAGTATGTAATGACTTAGAACTAGTATTTATTGAATAAATACTAGTATCTATTAATAGGTACTATTATCTAAAATGTCATTTTCTCTCTCTCTCTCTCTCTGAGCCAATATGGCAAGCCGTTTTAACATTTAATCATTTTAACATACTAGTCTCTATTTTCATGCTACTAGTACTTATTTTTTAGATATTAGTATCTATTCCATTAAGTACTAGTACTTATTCATTAGCGACTAGTGCTTATTCTGTTTAGAATATTCAAAGTGCTTATTCAATTTGTATGCTTATTTATATTTTCAGAGCAGAAAATACGATTTTTCTGCTTATTCAATATTGCATCTAAAATGTAAGTGACTTGACGTGTGTGTGTGTGTGTGTGTGTGTGTGTGTGTGTGTGTGTGTGTGTGTGTGGTGTGTGTGTGTGTGTGTGTGTGTGAGAGAGAGAGAGATTGTGTCTGTTACAGTGACAAGAGTTTTTAAGCCTTGTCTTTTTGGATATATATTTTTTTTATTAAAAAAAAATGTGCATACAACCCATGTATTTTAAATGTATTGTTTGCTTTAAATTAAATTAAGATTGTATATTTAGGGCCCGAGCACCGATGGTGTGAGGACCCTCTTGGAATTGCTCTGTTTATTATTAGGGCCCAAGCCCAAAGGGCGAAGGCCCTATTGTTTTCCTAAGGATTATTTATTATTATTATTATTATTATTATTATTATTATTATTATTTTTCTTCTACCTTTTGGACACTTTTGGAGGCCTTAACATGCTCAAAAACTCCTGAAACTTTGCACACATGTCAGAACCCGCGGCCATCAGGGCCGGGCTGAAGATGGTACCCGGGCGTGGCAGGGGGGCTCGACAGCGCCCCTGGAACGGGGTCCGAAGACATGGTCCATAAATCAAACACGCTTGCATGTAATAATATGAAACTCGGTACACATGTAGATCTCATCGTTTCATATATACTTCGCACTCTAACTTTTTACCCCAGCCCAACAGGAAGTCGGCTATTTAGGCTTGTTTGGAAAACGCATGCAAAGGAATGTGAAACACTCCTCCTAGAGAATTCAAACACACGGCACGAAACTCGGTCAGCGTGAAGTCAAGACACTGAGGATGAAAAATTGCCAGGGGATTTTTGATATCTCGAACGGTTTGGCCGTGGCGAGGAAACGAAATTATGGCGAGAAACGTGAAACAGGAAGTGTGTTATAACTACTGCATACATTAACTAATCTTGATGAAACTTCAGCAGTGTGTTCGTTGTAAGAGCCCGATCACATGGATGTGACTATTGTGAGTCAAAGTTATAGCGCCACCAACTGGCAGCAGGAAGTGTGTCACTTCCAAAATGCTTTTAAATCACCCTCTTATTTTTACCCGATTTGCTTCAAACTTCATGTGCATAATGTAGACACATGCCAGATGTAGACCTGTGAAAGGATTATTGATATCTTAGACACTGTTGCCATGGCAATGCATCAAACATTAATATTCCTTTTTTTAAGCTTTTTCATGCTTTTTTATGCTTTCGGGCACTTTTGGGGTTCTTAACGTGCTCGAAAACTCTTGAAACTTTGCACACAGGACAAAACCCGCGGCCATCAGGGCCAGGCTGAAGCTGGTACCCGGGCGTGGCAGGGGGGCTCGACAGCGCCCCTTGAACGGGTCCGACAATTTGGTCCATATATCCAACACGCTTTACCCTATTTGCTTCAAACTTGATGTGTATAATGTAGACACAAGCCAGATGTAGACCTGTGAAAGGATTGTTGATATCTTAGATGCTGTTGCCGTGACAACGCATCAAACTTTAATATTCTTTTTGGATACTTTTGAGATTCTTAGCGCACTTTTGGGGCCCTTAACATGCTCAAAAACTCTTGAAACTTTGCACACGGGTCAGAAACCGCGGCCATCAGGGCCGGGCTGAAGCTGGTACCCGGGCGTGGCAGGGGGGCTCGACAGCGCCCCCTGGAACGGGGTCCGAAAACTTGGTCCATAAATCAAACAGGCTTTACCCGATTTGCTTCAAACTTGATGTGTATAATGTAGACACACGCCAGATGTAGACCTGTGAAAGGATTGTTGATATCTTAGATGCTGTTGCCGTGACAACGCATCAAACTTTAATATTCTTTTTGGATACTTTTGAGATTCTTAGCACACTTTTGGGGCCCTTAACATGCTCAAAAACTCTTGAAACTTTGCACACGGGTCAGAAACCGCGGCCATCAGGGCCGGGCTGAAGCTGGTACCCGGGCGTGGCAGGGGGCTCGACAGCGCCCCCTGGAACGGGGTCCGAAAACTTGGTCCATAAATCAAACACGCTTGCATGTAATAATATGAAACTTGGTACACATATAGATCTCATCCATTCATATATCCTTTGTACTTTTACTTTTTACCCCAGCCCAACAGGAAGTCGGCTATTATGGTTTGTTTGAAAGCGTATGCCCCTGGAATTCGATATACTACTCCTAGAGAATTCAACCAATCGCCACGAAACTCAGTCAGCATGAAGTCAAGACATTGAGGATGAAAAATTGCCAGGGGATTTTTGATATCTCGAACGGTTTGGCCGTGGCGAGGAAACGAATTTATGGCGAATAATGGAAACAGGAAGTGTGTTATAACTTCTGCATACATTAACTGATCTTGATGAAACTTCAGCAGTGTGTTCGCTGTAAGAGTCCGATCACATGGATGTGACTATTGTGAGTCAAAGTTATAGCGCCACCAACTGGCAGCAGGAAGTGTGTCACTTCCTAAAGGCTTTGAAATCACCCTCTTATTTTTACCCGATTTGCTTCAAACTTCATCTGTATAATGTAAATACACTGCAGATGAAGACCTGTGAAGGGATTCTTGATATCTTTGAAACTGTTGCTGTGGCAACGCATCAAACTTTAATATTCTTGTTTGATGCTTTTGATGCTCTGAGTCAATATGGCAAGCCGTTTTAACATTTAATCATTTTAACCTAGTAGTCTCTTTTTTCATGCTACTAGTACTTATTTTTTAGATACTAGTATCTATTCCATTAAGTAATAGTACTTATTCATTAGCGACTAGTGCTTATTCTTTAGTACTAGTGCCTATTCTTTAGATAGTAGTGCTTATTCTTTAGATATTCTTTTGAATACGTATTAGTAGCTAATGAATAAGTACTGGTATCTATTTAATAGGTACTAGTATGTAATGACTTAGAACTAGTATTTATTGAATAAATACTAGTATCTATTAATAGGTGCTATTATCTAAAATGTCATTTTCTCTCTCTCTCTCTCTGAGCCAATATGGCAAGCCGTTTTAACATTTAATCATTTTAACATACTAGTCTCTATTTTCATGCTACTAGTACTTATTTTTTAGATATTAGTATCTATTCCATTAAGTACTAGTACTTATTCATTAGCGACTAATGCTTATTCTGTTTAGAATATTCAAAGTGCTTATTCAATTTGTATGCTTATTTATATTTTCAGAGCAGAAAATCCGATTTTTCTGCTTATTCAATATTGCATCTAAAATGTGACTTGACGTGGGGTGTGTGTGTGTGTGTGTGTGTGTGTGTGTGTGTGTGTGTGTGTGTGTGTGTGTGTGTGTGTGTGTGTGTGGTGCGTGCGTGCGTGCGTGCGTGCGTGCGTGCGTGCGTGCGTGCGTGCGTGCTTGCGTGCGTGCGTGCGTGCGTGCGTGCGTGCGTGCGTGCGTGCGTGCGTGTGTGTGTGTGTGTGGTGTGTGAGAGAGAGATTGTGTCTGTTACAGTGACAAGAGTTTTTAAGCCTTGTCTTTTTGGATATATATATATTTTTTATAAAAAAAAATGTGCATACAACCCATGTATTTCAAATGTATTGTTTGCTTTAAATTAAATTAAGATTGTATGTTTGGTAATTGAACCTAAATAAATGTAAAATGAATGTGCTATATTTCAGATCAATATATTTGTTTTCCTTCATTTTAATCAACACTAACTTTATTCTCATCTGAATTATAAATAACTTATTTCTGTATAAAATAAAAAATCCCGAATAATCCAGACCAACCAGAGCACACTATTTCTACAACATCATCAGTGCTGAAGCGGGACTACCAGAGCCGTTCGGCAGATAGCGAGCAGATATTTTGTGTCACGTCGTGCACAATAACCCTAAAGGCACCAGGGTGGCGATGCCACCGGCTTTATATATATATATATATATATATATATATAGGGCCAAAGCCGGCGGTACCGCCACCCTGGTGCACCAGGGTTGCGGTGCCACCGGCTTGGGCCCGTAATCGCTGCTCGCAGCTATATTTATTCTTCTTCTTCTTCTTCTCCGCAATGAATCGCATTTTTGAGGGCCTAAACATGCACGAAAACTCACGAAAATTTGCACACGCGTCAGAACTGGCGAAAATTTACATCTGATATGCGTTTCAAAATTGGGCGGGCCAAAATGGCTCGATAGCGCCACCTATAAAGGTTCAACGGAGTGCGCCTCGCGTTACGTTTCACGTACGTGTACGCAATTCGGTACATACATGTAATGGCCCAATACCTACAAAAAAGTCTCTTGGAGCGTAGCCCTAAACACAACAGGAAGTCAGCCATTTTGAACTTCCTCTCATATTTTTGTGCAGTTTTTGCCATTTTCAGGCCTCGTACTTTAACGAACTCCTCCTACAGTTTTAATCTGATCATCTTCAAATTTGGTGAGTGTAATCTTAAGGCCTTTGCGACGTTAAATTGCAAAGATCTTGAGTTTTCGTCGAAGGGCGTGTCCTCGGCGGCCTGACAAATTTTGATGTTTCGCCATGAAACAGGAAGTTGCTGTAACTCAGGCAAACAATGTCCAATCTGCCCCAAACTTCACATGTTTGATAAGAGTTCTGTCCTGAACACATGTGCATGCTGATATTCAGTTACAGTCATAGCGCCACCTGCTGGCAACAGGAAGTGACATGTTTAACACTGTTGTGGACTCCTGATAACATATAAAAAAGTGCCAGCAAGTGTTAAACATGCTAACAACATACTTGAAACATGCTAAAACATGCTAGCAAGCACTTAGCTAAGTGCTAAAGCATGCTATTACTGCAATTCAATAGGAATTTGCTGTAACTCAGGTATGGAATGTCCAATCTGCCCCAAACTTCACACGTTTGATAAGAGTTCTGTCCTGAACACATGTCCATGCTCATATTCAGTTACAGTCATAGCGCCACCTGCTGGCAACAGGAAGTGACATGTTTAACACTTTTGTGGACTCCTAATAACATATAAAAAAGTGCCAGCAAGTGCTAAACATGCTATCAACATACTTGAAACATGCTAAAACATGCTAGCAAACACTTAGCTAAGTGCTAAAGCATGCTATTACTGCAATTAAATAGTAATTTGCTGTAACTTCGAACCCCGAAACCCCGAAACTTTACACATTTGATAAGAGTCCTGCCCTGAACACATCTACATGAGAATATTCAGTTATAGTAATAGCGCCACCTACTGGCAACAGGAAGTGACATGTTTAACACTGTGATGGAGTACTAGCAACATATAAAAATGCCATTTAATTAAACATGTTAAACATGTTAAAACATGCTAGTAAAATCTTAGCTAAGTGCTAAAGCATGCTAATGAAATGAAACAGGAATTGTGTTACTTAGAAGACAATGTCCAAACTGCCCCAAACTTACACATTTGATAAGAGTCCTGCCCTGAACACATCTACATTACAATTTTCAGCTATAGTAATAGCGCCACCTACTGGCAACAGGAAGTGACATGTTTAACAGTGTGATGCAGTACTGGGAACATAGTAAATATGCCATTGAGTTATAAACATGTTATAAACATGTTAAAACATGCTAGCAATTCTTAGCTAAGTGCTAAAGCATGTAATGAAATGAAACAGGAAGTTGTTGTTACTTAAGAAGACAATGTCCAATCTGCCCCAAACTTCACACATTTGATAAGCGTCCTGCCCTGAACACATCTACATTACAATTTTCAGCTATAGTAATAGCGCCACCTACTGGCAACAGGAAGTGACATGTTTAACAGTGTGATGCAGTACTGGCAACATAGTAAATATGCCATTGAGTTATAAACATGTTATAAACATGTTAAAACATGCTAGCAATTCTTAGCTAAGTGCTAAAGCATGCTAATGAAATGAAACAGGAAGTTGTTGTTACTTAAGAAGGCAATGTCCAATCTGCCCCAAACTTCACACATTTGATAAGAGTCCTGCCCTGAACACATCTACATTACAATTTTCAGCTATAGTAATAGCGCCACCTACTGGCAACAGGAAGTGACATGTTTAACAGTGTGATGCAGTACTGGCAACATAGTAAATATGCCATTGAGTTATAAAACATGTTATAAACATGTTAAACATGCTAGCAATTCTTAGCTAAGTGCTAAAGCATGCTAATGAAATGAAACAGGAAGTTGTTGTTACTTAAGAAGGCAATGTCCAATCTGCCCCAAACTTCACACATTTGATAAGAGTCCTGCCCTGAACACATCTACATGACAATATTCAGTTATAGTAATAGCACCACCTACTGGCAACAGGAAGTGACATGTTTAACAGTGTGATGCAGTACTGGCAACATAGTAAATATGCCATTGAGTAAAAAACATGTTATAAACATGTTAAACATGCTAGCAATTCTTAGCTAAGTGCTAAAGCATGCTAATGAAATGAAACAGGAAGTTGTTGTTACTTAAGAAGGCAATGTCCAATCTGCCCCAAACTTCACACATTTGATAAGAGTCCTGCCCTGAACACATCTACATGACAATATTCAGTTATAGTAATAGTGCCACCTACTGGCAACAGGAAGTGACATGTTTAACAGTGTGATGCAGTACTGGCAACATAGTAAATATGCCATTGAGTTATAAACATGTTATAAACATGTTAAACATGCTAGCAATTCTTAGCTAAGTGCTAAAGCATGCTAATGCTATGAAACAGGAAGTTGTTTTTACTTAAGAAGGCAAAGTTCAATCTGCCCCAAACTTCACATGTTTGATAAGAGTTCTGTCCTGAACACATGTGCATGCTCATATTCAGTTACAGTCATAGCGTCACCTGCTGGCAACAGGAAGTGACATGTTTAATAGCATGCTATTATACCCATAATAAAGGACATTTTTGTAACTGACTTTGACATACTCCCACTATATTTATCTACTTAAATGCACATTGCCCACCGTGGTCTGTCTTCCTAAAGCCACCGGGTGGCGATGGCACGGGTGCGAGGGCCCTTTCAATGCTGCTTGCAGCTTTAATTGGTAATTGAACCTAAATAAATGTAAAATGAATGTGCTATATTTCAGATCAATATATTTGTTTTCCTTCATTTTAATCAACACTAACTTTATTCTCATCTGAATTATAAATAACTTATTTCTGTATAAAATAATAAATCCTGAATAATCCAGACCAACCAGAGCACACTATTTCTACAACATCATCAGTGCTGAAGCGGGACTACCAGAGCCGTTGAGATGGTCCTCACTGCAGAACATGAAATCCATGGGAGGAGTCGGATCTAGATCCGACTCCTCCCACCTTACATACCTAAACCTACCCAGCTCCACCCCTTATCCCTAAACCCACCCCTAAACCTACCCAGCTCCACCCCTTATCCCTAAACCCACCCCTAAACCTACCCAACCCCACCCCTTAATCTGGAACCGACTCCGCCCCCCGGATCTCGTGTACTGCAATGAGGTGCTACTGGAGCCGTTCGGCAGATAGCGAGCAGATATTTTGTCACGTCGTGCACAATAACCCTAAAGGGACCAGGGTGGCGGTGCCACCGGCTTTATATATATATATATATATATATATATATATATATATATATATATATATATATATATATATATAGCTGCGAGCAGCGATGAAGGGCCAAAGCCGGCGGTACCGCCCCCCTGGTGCACCAGGGTTGCGGTGCCACCGGCTTGGGCCCGTAATCGCTGCTCGCAGCTATACCGATGGTGTGAGGACCCTCTTGGAATTGCTCTGTTTATTATTATTATTAGGGCCCGAGCACCGATGGTGTGAGGACCCTCTTGGAATTGCTCTGTTTATTATTATTATTATTATTATTCTTCTCCGCAATGAATCGCATTTTTGAGGGCCTAAACATGCACGAAAACTCACGAAAATTTGCACAAGCGTCAGAACTGGCGAAAATTTACATCTGATATGCGTTTCAAAATTGGGCGGGGCAAAATGGCTCGATAGCGCCACCTATAAAGGTTCAACGGAGTGCGCCTCGCGTTACGTTTCACGTACGTGTACGAAATTCGGTACATACATGTAATGGCCCAATACCTACAAAAAAGTCTCTTGGAGCGTAGCCCTAAACACAACAGGAAGTCAGCCATTTTGAACTTCCTCTTAGATTTTTGTGCAGTTTTTGCCATTTTCAGGCCTCGTACTTTAACGAACTCCTCCTACAGTTTTAATCTGATCATCTTCAAATTTGCTGAGTGTAATCTTAAGGCCTTTGCGACGTTAAATTGCGAAGATCTTGAGTTTTCGTCGAAGGGCGTGTCCTCGGCGGCCTGACAAATTTTGATGTTTCGCCATGAAACAGGAAGTTGCTGTAACTCAGGCAAACAATGTCCAATCTGCCCCAAACTTCACATGTTTGATAAGAGTTCTGTCCTGAACACATGTCCATGCTCATATTCAGTTACAGTCATAGCGCCACCTGCTGGCAACAGGAAGTGACATGTTTAACACTGTTGTGGACTCCTGATAACATATAAAAAAGTGCCAGCAAGTGTTAAACATGCTAACAACATACTTGAAACATGCTAAAACATGCTAGCAAGCACTTAGCTAAGTGCTAAAGCATGCTATTACTGCAATTCAATAGGAATTTGCTGTAACTCAGGTATGGAATGTCCAATCTGCCCCAAACTTCACACGTTTGATAAGAGTTCTGTCCTGAACACATGTCCATGCTCATATTCAGTTACAGTCATAGCGCCACCTGCTGGCAACAGGAAGTGACATGTTTAACACTTTTGTGGACTCCTAATAACATATAAAAAGTGCCAGCAAGTGCTAAACATGCTATCAACATACTTGAAACATGCTAAAACATGCTAGCAAACACTTAGCTAAGTGCTAAAGCATGCTATTACTGCAATTAAATAGTAATTTGCTGTAACTTCGAACCCCGAAACCCCGAAACTTCACACATTTGATAAGAGTCCTGCCCTGAACACATCTACATGAGAATATTCAGTTATAGTAATAGCGCCACCTACTGGCAACAGGAAGTGACATGTTTAACACTGTGATGCAGTACTAGCAACATATTAAATATGCCATTTAATTATAAACATGTTATAAACATGTTAAAACATGCTAGTAATTCTTAGCTAAGTGCTAAAGCATGCTAATGAAATGAAACAGGAAGTTGTTGTTACTTAAGACAATGTCCAAACTGCCCCAAACTTCACACATTTGATAAGAGTCCTGCCCTGAACACATCTACATTACAATTCTCAGCTATAGTAATAGCGCCACCTACTGGCAACAGGAAGTGACATGTTTAACAGTGTGATGCAGTACTGGCAACATAGTAAATATGCCATTGAGTTATAAACATGTTATAAACATGTTAAAACATGCTAGCAATTCTTAGCTAAGTGCTAAAGCATGCTAATGAAATGAAACAGGAAGTTGTTGTTACTTAAGAAGACAATGTCCAATCTGCCCCAAACTTCACACATTTGATAAGGTCCTGCCCTGAACACATCTACATTACAATTTTCAGCTATAGTAATAGCGCCACCTACTGGCAACAGGAAGTGACATGTTTAACAGTGTGATGCAGTACTGGCAACATAGTAAATATGCCATTGAGTTATAAACATGTTATAAACATGTTAAAACATGCTAGCAATTCTTAGCTAAGTGCTAAAGCATGCTAATGAAATGAAACAGGAAGTTGTTGTTACTTAAGAAGGCAATGTCCAATCTGCCCCAAACTTCACACATTTGATAAGAGTCCTGCCCTGAACACATCTACATGACAATATTCAGTTATAGTAATAGCGCCACCTACTGGCAACAGGAAGTGACATGTTTAACAATGTGATGCAGTACTGGCAACATAGTAAATATGCCATTGAGTTATAAACATGTTATAAACATGTTAAACATGCTAGCAATTCTTAGCTAAGTGCTAAAGCATGCTAATGCTATGAAACAGGAAGTTGTTTTTACTTAAGAAGGCAAAGTTCAATCTGCCCCAAACTTCACACATTTGATAAGAGTTCTGTCCTGAACACATGTGCATGCTCATATTCAGTTACAGTCATAGCGCCACCTGCTGGCAACAGGAAGGGACATGTTTAACAGCATGCTATTATACCCATAATAAAGTACATTTTTGTAACTGACTTTGACATACTCCCACTATATTTATCTACTTAAATGCACATTGCCCACCGTGGTCTGTCTTCCTAAAGCCACCGGGTGGCGATGGCACGGGTGCGAGGGCCCTTTCAATGCTGCTTGCAGCTTTAATTAGGGCCCAAGCCCAAAGGGCGAAGGCCCTATTGTTTTCCTAAGGATTATTTATTATTATTATTATTATTTTTCTTCTACCTTTTGGACACTTTTGGAGGCCTTAACATGCTCAAAAACTCCTGAAACTTTGCACACATGTCAGAACCCGCGGCCATCAGGGCCGGGCTGAAGATGGTACCCGGGCGTGGCAGGGGGGCTCGACAGCGCCCCCTGGAACGGGGTCCGAAAACATGGTCCATAAATCAAACACGCTTGCATGTAATAATATGAAACTCGGTACACATGTAGATCTCATCGTTTCATATATACTTCGTACTCTAACTTTTTACCCCAGCCCAACAGGAAGTCGGCTATTAAGGGTTGTTTGGAAAACGCATGCAATGGAATGTGAAACACTCCTCCTAGAGAATTCAAACACACGGCACGAAACTCGGTGTGCATGAAGTCAAGACACTGAGGATGAAAAATTGCCAGGGGATTTTTGATATCTCGAACGGTTTGGCCGTGGCGAGGAAACGAAATTATGGCGAGAAACGTGAAACAGGAAGTGTGTTATAACTACTGCATACATTAACTAATCTTGATGAAACTTCAGCAGTGTGTTCGTTGTAAGAGCCCGATCACATGGATGTGACTATTGTGAGTCAAAGTTATAGCGCCACCAACTGGCAGCAGGAAGTGTGTCACTTCCAAAATGCTTTTAAATCACCCTCTTATTTTTACCCGATTTGCTTCAAACTTCATGTGCATAATGTAGACACATGCCAGATGTAGACCTGTGAAAGGATTATTGATATCTTAGACACTGTTGCCATGGCAATGCATCAAACATTAATATTCCTTTTTTTAAGCTTTTTCATGCTTTTTTATGCTTTCGGGCACTTTTGGGGTTCTTAACGTGCTCGAAAACTCTTGAAACTTTGCACACAGGACAAAACCCGCGGCCATCAGGGCCAGGCTGAAGCTGGTACCCGGGCGTGGCAGGGGGGCTCGACAGCGCCCCCTTGAACGGGTCCGACAATTTGGTCCATATATCCAACACGCTTTACCCTATTTGCTTCAAACTTGATGTGTATAATGTAGACACAAGCCAGATGTAGACCTGTGAAAGGATTGTTGATATCTTAGATGCTGTTGCCGTGACAACGCATCAAACTTTAATATTCTTTTTGGATACTTTTGAGATTCTTAGCGCACTTTTGGGGCCCTTAACATGCTCAAAAACTCTTGAAACTTTGCACACGGGTCAGAAACCGCGGCCATCAGGGCCGGGCTGAAGCTGGTACCCGGGCGTGGCAGGGGGGCTCGACAGCGCCCCCTGGAACGGGGTCCGAAAACTTGGTCCATAAATCAAACACGCTTGCATGTAATAATATGAAACTCGCTACACATATAGATCTCATCGGTTCATATATCCTTTGTACTTTTACTTTTTACCCCAGCCCAACAGGAAGTCGGCTATTATGGTTTGTTTGGAAGCGTATGCCCCTGGAATTCGATATACTAATCCTAGAGAATTCAACCAATCGCCACGAAACTCGGTGTGCACGAAGTCAAGACATTGAGGATGAAAAATTGCCAGGGGATTTTTGATATCTCGAACGGTTTGGCCGTGGCGAGGAAACGAATTTATGGCGAATAATGAAAACAGGAAGTGTGTTATAACTTCAGCATACATTAAATGATCTTGATGAAACTTCAGCAGTGTGTTCGCTGTAAGAGCCCGATCACATGGATGCGACTATTGTGAGTCAAAGTTATAGCGCCACCAACTGGCAGCAGGAAGTGTGTCACTTCCTAAATGCTTTGAAATCACCCTCTTATTTTTACCCAATTTGCTTCAAACTTTATGTGTATAATGTAAACACACGGCAGATGTAGACCTGTGAAAGGATTATTGATATCTTAGATACTGTTGCCGTGGCAACACATCAAACTTTACCATTCTTTTAGAATCTCTTCGGGTGAAACTCAAAATCATAAATAGGGCTATACTGCCCTCTTGTGTCAAATTGTGTCCTATTGTTCTCTTGATTTTAAAGCTTATTTGCCCTTTCTAGTCATCCCCAATTTTGGCTAGTGATGCATTCCTGACATATCCAAAATAAAAAGGTTTCTGCTCATAAGTCATTCTGAATAGACAAATAATAACACATACATATTTAGAAAGCCAACCCTTGAGAGTCCAATTCAAGGCTCAAAATAAAACAGACTGTTATAAATATTGATTATTGATCAAATTTAGGAATTTAAAATGAAAGATGAAGCATAGGCTACTGTTACCCTAGGTAGGGCTGATCAAATTAAATCATTTACACTGAAAAATTACAATTGCATAAAATAATGTTATGAAATTGATTTAACCCTTCAAGGCCTAAGGGGTTTTATGCCCGCCTGGCACTATGTTGATTTTTTGGCTTCTGGAATGGTCAATTTTCATAGCAGAGTGAAGAGAGTCATATTTCTGGATTCTATAGACTCTCAGCTACAATGTGGATGCATTTACAATACACTTTTTGAGACACTTGTATGTGTTTTGCTGTGATATATCACCAAGAAATACAAAAACAGAAGTTCATTTTTTTTGTTTTTATTATAGAAAAATATTAAAACATAGATGAATAAGGGATTTTACAACAAATATTGATTCGTCAAAGGCTTTAGAAAAAAATAAAAAAAAAATGGGTGAAAAAAATTTAAGAAACAAATTAACTATTTAGATTTTGGCGAATGTAGTCACCATAAGTTTTTTTTTTTTTAAAAAACACAGCAATTATAAGATGTAGGGAACAATGTTAATTTTGAATTGAATATTCTATCAATTTACCAAACACATCCAAAAACAACCTCTAGATGTCACTGTGCACTGCATTTGCACATCAGTCCACACAAGGGCGCGCACGCGTGGGTTGCGCGATGATGCAATCGGCTGTTCTTGGGCTGTTCTAAAACACAAAAATGTGGTAAATAAAGATTAGCTATTCATCATCATGTGTGTATTTTTAAATCCAAGTCATAGAACTTCTAACTACAATAATCTAACTATTATTACTGGAGCGTTCATCATTACGCACCGAGTATACGTCTTACAAACCCCCATGTAGACAAATACAAGTCTTAGGCTTACTGCACCATTATTTCTGAAAAGCTACTATACAATTTTACTAAAATAAAAACAGTACAATAAAATAGACAAGCAAAGCAAAGTAAACGAAATAGCTTGTAAATGAAGAGAGACTACATGGGCCAAAACGCGCACATTATTTGATGGCGCACATTAGCCTATTTGATTACTGCTCCGTTATTTCTGAAAAGCTACAAACATAATTTTGCTAAAAAATCATACAATATATATTAGAAAATGCATTATCAGCAATATTGCATTCATTACTTACTCTTCAAATGGATCGATTCCGTCCAGAATTTGATCATCTTCATCCGAATCAAATCGATATGGATCAGATCCGCTCTCGGCAAAAATCATTTCAGCAGCTTGCTCGGCAGTGAATCTTCGTTTGGCCATGTTTTCTTTGAAAAGAATCTAGTACAAATACGTGTATCTCCAATGTGTTGTGTAAAGACCGTGAAAACACGAAAACATTTAGCGGATCCCACGTGGGATTGATTCCAAACCCCTCCCCTTTCTTACACGTGACGACGTCATTTTTTGTTTTTGGTCTGTGATTGGTTCACACACAGGTCTGTCATTGGTTCACACACACAGATCTGTCATTGGATCACACACACACACACACACCCACAACAGCACTTTATATCAATAGATAGGGTTAAGTACATTTTCTCTGTTTTGCGGTAAAATGCTATAGATTTGCACTCAAATACGGAAGGCTTATCATTCGCGGAAGTCAACAAAGTCAGACTCCTTTTACGCAGACGAATGTCAGCTTTTTAATAAAAAAAAAAGTAAGTTAATACTTTGATGCATTCCGAAGTTATTAGTAGATTTGTAAGGGGAGTGCATTTTGACGCTCTAGAGCGTCAATCGGGTTTGGAGGGTTAAATGTACAAATAAGAAACATGGAAAGAAGTATACTAGGCTACTTATAAACATAACACTAAACTGCCAATAGGTGGCGGCAGGCGGCCGTATTAATGAGTGAGTCATTTATTCATTCATTCAAACGATTCGTTTAAACGGTTGATTCATTCAAGAATGAGACAGATGTTTAAGAATGGGTCATTGAATCTTTGACTCAACTGAACCGATTCGAGTCAAAATGCTGAATCATTCAGTAATGAAAACAATGAGTGTTCCTGCGAGATGTGCCGTGGTTCTGCTGTGATTTTTGTTTGGAACTATTTTCGCTGCTGGAACAGAAGAAAAACAGCCAATATTACATCTAAAATGTAAGTGACTAAATTGTAACTGTTTATTGAACTGTTGTAGGAAATTAATGTCACATTTTGATATGGTATTCAGGAAAAATAATTGAGGCTGCTTAACACATATGTTAAAATATAGAAACTCCACATTTAGATTTTTAGAGGCAGTTACAGTATGTTGTTAACTGAGTGTGTGTGTGTGTGTGTGTGTGTGTGTGTGTGTGTGTGTGTGTGTGTGTGTGTGTGTGTGTGTGTGTGTGTTGCGCTCATATAGATTTCTCCTCGAGTGGCTGCGTGAGCGTTAACAGCGCAACCTATTTATTATCCACAATCGATCGCAACAACATACAATAAATGTAATAAAATCAGAATCATTCTCTCGGTTTAGTGATTCCCTAGTTATGTATTTTGTTTGTTATTGATGCTCTAATCAGGCTACTTGACTTGTACGTTCGGGCAAGTAAAATTCTCTTTTACTTGTCCTTCAAAAATCCATTTGTGCCGGACAAGCGGACAAGTTAGACAGGCTCTGGAGATACGAAACGCGGCAGGTTAACGTGGAGTGTTTTGGATTGCATAAAATAATAAAAGAAACGAACAAATACATGGCAAAAGAAGTGGAGCAGAAGAGGAGATTGGGGATGATTTTTAATGAAACTAGGGAGGCGGATGGAGGTTAGGCTACTCTTTAACGTATCATGTGGTGTGTGCGTGCATGAATGCATACACTTGTATGTGTGTGTATATGAATAAAAGTGTCCTAAATGACAAAAAAACAAAAAAGACTTTTATATGTATTATAGTTCAGTTTGACGAACGAGACGATGAACGATGTAGCTGCCTCGTTTGTTTTGCTGGAGGACAACAGGCATCTTGCATCGTGTGCTATCTTTTTTTTATTACAAAATATGCATAGGCTACAACCCATATATTTTAAATGTATTGTTTGCTTTAATTTACGATTGTATGTTTGGTAATTGAACCTACATGAATTTTAAATTAATGTGCTATATTTCAGATCAATATGTTTGTTTCCCTTCATTTTAATCAACACTAACTTTATTCTCATCTGAATTATAAATAACTTATTTCTGTATAAAATAAAAAATCCAGAATAATCCAGACCAACCAGAGTGCACTATTTCTACAACATCATCAGAAGTGGAACTACCAGAGCCGTTGGCCAGATAGCGAGCAGATATTTTGATATTTTGTGTCACGTCATGCACAATAACCCTAAAGGCACCAAGGTGGCGGTGCCACCGGCTTATATATATATATAATATATATATATATATATATATATATATATATATATATATATATATATATAAATATAGCTGCGAGCAGCGATCAAGGGCCAAAGCCGGCGGTACCGCCACCCTGGTGCACCAGGGTTGCGGTGCCACCGGCTTGGGCCCGTAATCGCTGCTCGCAGCTATATTTAGGGCCCGAGCACCGATGGTGTGAGGACCCTCTTGGAATTGCTCTGTTTATTATTAGGGCCCGAGCACCGATGGTGTGAGGACCCTCTTGGAATTGCTCTGTTTATTATTATTAGGGCCCGAGCACCGATGGTGTGAGGACCCTCTTGGAATTGCTCTGTTTATTATTATTATTATTCTTCTCCGCAATGAATCGCATTTTTGAGGGCCTAAACATGCACGAAAACTCACGAAAATTTGCACACGCGTCAGAACTGGCGAAAATTTACATCTGATATGCGTTTCAAAATTGGGCGGGGCAAAATGGCTCGATAGCGCCACCTATAAAGGTTCAACGGAGTGCGCCTCGCGTTACGTTTCACGTACGTGTACGAAATTCGGTACATACATGTAATGGCCCAATACCTACAAAAAAGTCTCTTGGAGCGTAGCCCTAAACACAACAGGAAGTCAGCCATTTTGAACTTCCTCTCAGATTTTTGTGCAGTTTTTGCCATTTTCAGGCCTCGTACTTTAACGAACTCCTCCTACAGTTTTAATCTGATCATCTTCAAATTTGGTGAGTGTAATCTTAAGGCCTTTGCGACGTTAAATTGCGAAGATCTTGAGTTTTCGTCGAAGGGCGTGTCCTCGGCGGCCTGACAAATTTTGATGTTTCGCCATGAAACAGGAAGTTGCTGTAACTCAGGCAAACAATGTCCAATCTGCCCCAAACTTCACATGTTTGATAAGAGTTCTGTCCCGAACACATATCCATGCTCATATTCAGTTACAGTCATAGCGCCACCTGCTGGCAACAGGAAGTGACATGTTTTAACACTGTTGTGGACTCCTGATAACATATAAAAAAGTGCCAGCAAGTGTTAAACATGGTAACAACATACTTGAAACATGCTAAAACATGCTAGCAAGCACTTAGCTAAGTGCTAAAGCATGCTATTACTGCAATTCAATAGGAATTTGCTGTAACTCTGGTATGGAATGTCCAATCTGCCCCAAACTTCACACGTTTGATAAGAGTCATGGCCTGAACACATCTACATGACAATATTCAGTTATAGTAATAGCGCCACCTACTGGCAACAGGAAGTGACATGTTTAACACGTTGATGCCCTTCTAGCAACAGGTTAAAAATGCCATTGAGTTCTAAACATACAAGAAACATGTTAAAACATGCTAGCAATACTTAGCTAAGTCCTAAAGCATGCTAATTCAATGAAACAAGACGTTGTTCTTACTCAAAAAGGCAACGTCCCATCTGCGCCAAACTTCACACGTTTGATAAGAGTTTTCTCCTAAACACATGTCCATGCTCATATTCAGACATAGTCATAGCGCCGCCTGCTGGCAACAGGAAGTGACGTTTAACACTGTTCTGGACTCCAAATAGGTACATACATGTAATGGCCCAATACCTACAAAAAAGTATCTTGGAGCGTATCCGTAAACACAACAGGGAGTCAGCCATTTTGAACTTCCTCTCAGATTTTTGTGCAGTTTTTGCCATTTTCAGGCGTCGTACTTTGACGAACTCCTCCTACAGTTTTAATCTGATCATCTTCAAATTTGGTGAGTGTAATCTTAAAGCCTTTGCGACGTTAAATTGCGAAGATCTTGAGTTTTCGTCGAAGGGCGTGTCCTCGGTGGCCTGACAAAATTTGATATTTCGCCATGAAACAGGAAGTTGCTGTAACTCAGGCAAACAATGTCCAATCTGCCCTAAACTTCACACGTTTGATAAGAGTTCTGTCCTGAACACATATCCATCCTCAAATTCAGTTACAGTCATAGCGCCACCTGCTGGCAACAGGAAGTGACATGTTTAACACTTTTGTGGACTCCTAATAACATATAAAAAAGTGCCAGCAAGTGCTAAACATGCTATCAACATACTTGAAACATGCTAAAACATGCTAGCAAACACTTAGCTAAGTGCTAAAGCATGCTATTACTGCAATTAAATAGTAATTTGCTGTAACTTCGAACCCCGAAACCCCGAAACTTCACACATTTGATAAGAGTCCTGCCCTGAACACATCTACATGAGAATATTCAGTTATAGTAATAGCGCCACCTACTGGCAACAGGAAGTGACATGTTTAACACTGTGATGCAGTACTAGCAACATATTAAATATGCCATTGAATTATAAACATGTTATAATCATGTTAAAACATGCTAGTAATTCTTAGCTAAGTGCTAAAGCATGCTAATGAAATGAAACAGGAAGTTGTTGTTACTTAAGAAGACAATGTCCAAACTGCCCCAAACTTCACACATTTGATAAGAGTCCTGCCCTGAACACATCTACATTGCAATTTTCAGCTATAGTAATAGCGCCACCTTCTGGCAACAGGAAGTGACATGTTTAACAGTGTGATGCAGTACTGGCAACATAGTAAATATGCCATTGAGTTATAAACATGTTATAAACATGTTAAAACATGCTAGCAATTCTTAGCTAAGTGCTAAAGCATGCTAATAAAATGAAACAGGAAGTTGTTGTTACTTAAGAAGACAATGTCCAATCTGCCCCAAACTTCACACATTTGATAAGAGTCCTGCCCTGAACACATCTACATTACAATTTTCAGCTATAGTAATAGCGCCACCTACTGGCAACAGGAAGTGACATGTTTAACAGTGTGATGCAGTACTGGCAACATAGTAAATATGCCATTGAGTTATAAACATGTTATAAACATGTTAAAACATGCTAGCAATTCTTAGCTAAGTGCTAAAGCATGCTAATGAAATGAAACAGGAAGTTGTTGTTACTTAACAAGTTGTTGGCTCCTGTCTGCCTCGCTGCCTGCTGTTGTGTGTGAGTGTGTTTGCTCCGAGGCTGTTAGCTCCGTCTAAGCCTCGCATTTCTTTCTGTTTTGAACCATCGTTTACTATCATTTCTAGTTGTTTATACTACTAATTACAGGTTACCTAACATCGCTAGCTTCCGTTATTGTTAGCACAACACGCTAGTATCTCGCTAGCCTGTTAAGGCGCCCCCCGTGCGCTCAGTTATTTATTTATTTTTCTCGTGCGCGCCCGCACATCTGAGTTCATAAAAAGCCCAGGTGAGTAAGAATCAGTCAACAAACACGGTGAGTAATGTCTTGTCCTGTTATTGTCACTTGCACATCATGCCATATGTTTACCATAGCCTTCCCCGTCGGCATAGGGTTTATATGTGATAAATGCAAGGAGACAGTCAGGCTGACGGAGAAGATTTCAGAATTAGAGACACGCATCCAAACTTTAATTGAGGATAGTAAGTGTGCTCGAGCTTTAGATACTACTTTGGATGCGCCTAGCATAGTGAACCATTTACATGATTCGGTTCCGGCTGAGTTATTGCCTGTGCAGCCAGGCAGATGGGTGTCGGTGAGAAATCGCTCTAGTCGCGGATCAAAAAACCACTCTTCTGTTCCGGTTACCATAACAAATCGATTTGCCCCTCTCAGTGAAACACCCACTGAGAATGCTGTTGATTGTGCCCTGGTAATTGGCGATTCTATTACACGGAACGTGAAAATAGAGACACCAGCCACCATAGTCACATGTTTGCCGGGAGCCAGAGCGCCTGACATCAAATCAAATTTAAAAGTGCTGGCTAATGCTAATCGTAAATTCTCTAAGATTGTTATTCACGTCGGCACTAATGATGTTCGACTTCGCCAGTCGGAGATCACCAAAATTAATATTAAAGAGGTGTTTGAACTCGCAAGTACGATGTCAGGCACTGTAATCTGCTCTGGCCCCCTTCCTGTTCGAAGGAGTGATGAGATAGTTAGTAGATTGTGTTCACTCAATGGCTGGTTGTCTAATTGGTGTCCGCAACATAATATAGAATTCATAGACAATTGGAAAAGTTTTTGGGGCAAGCCTGACCTGTTGAAAAGAGATGGTATTCATCCCACCTGGGATGGTGCTGCTCTTCTCTCTAGTAATTTGGCTCATAGTCTTAGAGATAAAACATGACAATCTGGGGCTCAGGTCAGGAAGCAGACAAACTGGCTAAACCGACCGTCTGCTAGCGGCCTCACGTCACCAAGGTCAGATAAATCTCATCACATAGAGACTCTTTCACCTAGATATCATCATATAGAGACTGTGTCTGTTCCCCGAATTTGGAAATCCAAAAAACTGCCAAACCTTTCTAAGGTTAAAAATCTAATTGATGTTCAACAAATAAAAAACAGATATAATACAGATGAGCAAACGATAAAGCTTGGGTTGCTGAATATTCGATCCCTTAATTCAAAATCGCTCATAGTTAATGATAAGATTAAAGACTATAACCTAGATGTGCTGTGTTTGACAGAAACCTGGCTAAAACCAAACGATTACATTACTTTAAATGAGTCCACTCCGCAAGATTATTGTTATAAACATGAGCCTCGTCCGAAAGGCAAAGGGGGAGGTGTTGCTGTAATTTATAGTAATATTCTGAAAACCACTAAGAAATCTAGTTTTAAATATACTTCTTTTGAAGTGTTGGTGCTTAATGTAAAAATTTATAGTGTAAACAATAAATCACGTTTGAGAATTCTGCTGGCTACTGTATACAGGCCACCAGGGCACCATAAAGACTTTATCAAAGAATTTGCTGACTTTCTATCAGAATTAATATTGACTGCAGATAAAGTCCTAATTGTTGGTGATTTTAATATACATGTAGATAATGAAAAAGATGCATTGGGATTGGCATTTAAAGACATTATAAACTCAATTGGAGTGAGACAACACGTGTCAGGACCTACTCATTGTCGTAATCATACTCTTGATCTAATATTATCACATGGAATAGATGTTGATGGCGTTGAAATTCTGCAGCAGAGCGACGACATCTCCGATCACTATCTAGTCTCGTGTAAATTACATTTAGCCAAGGCTGCAAAGCCAACTCCATGTTATAAATATGTTAGACCTATCACTTCTGCCACTAAAGATTGCTTTATCAATAATCTTCCAAATCAGTTTCATAATCTCAGCATCCCAGATAGCTTAGAAGAACTTGATATTGCAACAGAAACTTTTAACTCTCTCTTTTCCAGCACTTTAGACACAGTAGCTCCGCTGCGCTTAAAGAAGATCAAAGAAAATAGTCCAACGCCGTGGTACAATGAGCACACCCGGGCCCTTAAGAGAGCAGCCAGAAAAATGGAGCGAAACTGGAAGAAAACAAAACTAGAGGTATTTCGGATTTCATGGAAGGAGAGCTCGATTGCTTACAGAGAGGCCTTAAAGATGCTAGAACTAATTATTTTTCAACCCTATTAGAAGAAAATAAACATAATCCTAGGTATTTATTTGAACAAGTGACTAAACTAACGAAAAAGAAAGCTTCAAGCCCAGAAGTTTATAAGAAACACAGCAGTAATGACTTTATGAACTTCTTCACTTATAAGATTGATAATATCAGGGACAAAATTATAACTATGCAACCGTCTACTACAGTATCGCATCAGGGAGTATATTGTAGTCTCTGTGAGGAACATTTTGATTCATTTGTTGCTATAGGAGAGGAAGAATTTTGCAAAATTGTTAATTCATCTAAATCGACAACTTGTATGCTAGACCCTATACCGACTAAGCTACTGAAAGAGATGCTTCCAGAGGTCATAGATCCTCTTCTAGATATCATTAATTCATCTTTGTCATTAGGATACGTACCAAAAACCTTTAAGTTGGCTATGATTAAACCGCTTGTTAAAAAACCACAACTTGATCCTACAGAATTAGTCAATTACAGGCCGATCTCGAATCTGCCTTTTCTGTCAAAGATACTAGAAAAAGCAGTATCCTCACAACTGTGTTGCTTTTTAGAAAGAAATAATATCTGCGAGGATTTTCAGTCCGGATTTAGACCGTACCATAGTACTGAGACTGCTCTCATTAAAGTCACAAATGATTTGCTCCTATCATCCGATCGTGGTTGTATCTCTCTATTAGTGTTACTTGATCTTAGTGCTGCATTTGATACTATCGACCACAACATTCTTTTAAATAGACTAGAAAACTATGTTGGCATTAGCGGAATTGCACTAGCATGGTTTAAATCATACTTATCTGACCGATATCAGTTTGTAGCAGTAAATGAAGAGATGTCTTATCGATCACAAGTTCAGTATGGCGTACCACAAGGCTCAGTACTAGGACCGCTGCTCTTCACTCTGTACATGCTACCATTAGGAGATATAATTAGGAAATATGGAATTAGCTTTCACTGTTATGCTGATGATAACTCAGCTGTATATTTCTTCAAAACCTAACGAAACTTACCAATTCACAAAATTAACGAAATGCATAGCTGATATAAAAAATTGGATGACCAGTAATTTCCTATTACTAAATTCTGAAAAAACAGAGATTCTAATCATTGGACAAAAAACTTCCTCACCTAATAACCTAGAATACTGTCTAACACTTGATGGCTGCTCTGTTAAGTCTTCGACGTTAGTTAGGAACCTGGGTGTGCTCTTTGATACCAATCTTTCATTTGAAAGTCACGTGTCTAGTATCTGTAAAACCGCATTTTTCCATCTTAAAAATATATCTAAATTACGTCATATGCTCTCACTGACAAATGCGGAACAATTAGTTCATGCGTTCATGACCTCAAGGCTAGATTATTGTAATGCTCTACTGGGTGGTTGCCCTGCACGCTTATTAAACAAACTACAGCTAGTTCAAAATGCAGCCGCTAGAGTTCTTACCAGAACCAGGAAGTATGACCATATTAGCCCGGTTCTGTCAACACTGCATTGGCTGCCTATTAAACATCGTATAAATTTTAAAATATTGCTGATTACTTACAAAGCACTAAATGGTTTCGCTCCCCAGTACTTGAGCGAGCTCTTAACGCATTATAGTCCTTCACGTCTATTGCGATCTCAAAATTCTGGCCAGTTGATAATACCTAGAATATCAAAATCGACTGCTGGCGGTAGATCCTTTTCCTATTTAGCACCAAAACTTTGGAACAATCTTCCTAACACGGTCCGGGAAGCAGATACAGTCTGTCAGTTTAAATCTAGACTAAAAACACATCTCTTTGGCTTAGCATACACATAACACATTATAGATTTCTATAATTCAATGTTAGGCTGCATAGATTAGATCAGCCGGAACCGGGAACACTTCCCATAATTCCTGATGTACTTTGTACATCATAAGAAGGATGGCGTCTACGCTAATATTAGTCTCTCTGTTTATCCCGAGGTTTACCGCAGACCGCCGGATCCAGGGCATATCCAGATCTGATGAAGGACCATCACATGGACACGTCGACACGCATTATCAGGGCTGTGAAGGTCCATGGACACCTCACCACTCATCTCCTCACCGGCCGGATGACCCAACCCAACCAGATGAACTGGATAATATTGTGAAAGTTCTGATCCCATCTGACTCCTGGCATTATGCTGCCTAACTCATAATCATACACTGTTCATTCGTTGGCCAAAGGAGGACTGGCCCCCCGACTGAGCCTGGGTTCTCCCAAGGTTTTTTTCTCCATTCTGTCACCTGATGGAGTTTTGGTTCCTTGCCACTGTTGCCTTCGCCTTTTGGCTTGCTTAGTTGGGGACATTTAATTTTCAATTGAACAATACTATTACAACATTGTTTTCCTGTTATCTCTGTAAAGCTGCTTTGAAACAATTTGTATTGTAAAAAGCGCTATATAAATAAAGGTGACTTGACTTGACTTAAGAAGGCAATGTCCAATCTGCCCCAAACTTCACACATTTGATAAGAGTCCTGCCCTGAACACATCTACATTACAATTTTCAGCTATAGTAATAGCGCCACCTACTGGCAACAGGAAGTGGCATGTTTAACAGTGTGATGCAGTACTGGCAACATAGTAAATATGCCATTGAGTTATAAACATGTTATAAACATGTTAAACATGCTAGCAATTCTTAGCTAAGTGCTAAAGCATGCTAATGAAATGAAACAGGAAGTTGTTGTTACTTAAGAAGGCAATGTCCAATCTGCCCCAAACTTCACACATTTGATAAGAGTCCTGCCCTGAACACATCTACATGACAATATTCAGTTATAGTAATAGCGCCACCTACTGGCAACAGGAAGTGACATGTTTAACAGTGTGATGCAGTACTGGCAACATAGTAAATATGCCATTGAGTTATAAACATGTTAAACATGCTAGCAATTCTTAGCTAAGTGCTAAAGCATGCTAATGCTATGAAACAGGAAGTTGTTTTTACTTAAGAAGGCAAAGTTCAATCTGCCCAAACTTCACATGTTTGATAAGAGTTCTGTCCTGAACACATGTGCATGCTCATATTCAGTTACAGTCATAGCGTCACCTGCTGGCAACAGGAAGTGACATGTTTAATAGCATGCTATTATACCCATAATAAAGGACATTTTTGTAACTGACTTTGACATACTCCCACTATATTTATCTACTTAAATGCACATTGCCCACCGTGGTCTGTCTTCCTAAAGCCACCAGGTGGCGATGGCACGGGTGCGAGGGCCCTTTCAATGCTGCTTGCAGCTTTAATTATTATTATTCTTCTTCTTCTCCGCAATGAATCGCATTTTTGAGGGCCTAAACATGCACGAAAACTCACGAAAATTTGCACACGCGTCAGAACTGGCGAAAATTTACATCTGATATGCGTTTCAAAATTGGGCGGGGCAAAATGGCTCGATAGCGCCACCTATAAAGGTTCAACGGAGTGTGCCTCGCGTTACGTTTCACGTACGTGTACGAAATTCGGTACATACATGTAATGGCCCAATACCTACAAAAAAGTCTCTTGGAGCGTAGCCCTAAACACAACAGGAAGTCAGCCATTTTGAACTTCCTCTCAGATTTTTGTGCAGTTTTTGCCATTTTCAGGCGTCGTACTTTAACGAACTCCTCCTACAGTTTTAATCTGATCATCTTCAAATTTGGTGAGTGTAATCTTAAGGCCTTTGCGACGTTAAATTGCAAAGATCTTGAGTTTTCGTCGAAGGGCGTGTCCTTGGCGGCCTAACAAATTTTGATGTTTCGCCATGAAACAGGAAGTTGCTGTAACTCAGGCAAACAATGTCCAATCTGCCCCAAACTTCACATGTTTGATAAGAGTTCTGTCCTGAACACATGTCCATGCTCATATTCAGTTACAGTCATAGCGCCACCTGCTGGCAACAGGAAGTGACATGTTTAACACTGTTGTGGACTCCTGATAACATATAAAAAAGTGCCAGCAAGTGTTAAACATGCTAACAACATACTTGAAACATGCTAAAACATGCTAGCAAGCACTTAGCTAAGTGCTAAAGCATGCTATTACTGCAATTCAATAGGAATTTGCTGTAACTCAGGTATGGAATGTCCAATCTGCCCCAAACTTCACACGTTTGATAAGAGTCATGGCCTGAACACATCTACATGACAATATTCAGTTATAGTAATAGCGCCACCTACTGGCAACAGGAAGTGACATGTTTAACACGTTGATGCCCTTCTAGCAACAGGTTAAAAATACCATTGAGTTCTAAACATACAAGAAACATGTTAAAACATGCTAGCAATACTTAGCTAAGTCCTAAAGCATGCTAATTCAATGAAACAAGACGTTGTTGTTACTCAAAAAGGCAACGTCCCATCTGCGCCAAACTTCACACGTTTGATAAGAGTTATCTTCTAAACACATGTCCATGCTCATATTCAGACATAGTCATAGCGCCGCCTGCTGGCAACAGGAAGTGACGTTTAACACTGTTCTGGACTCCAAATAGGTACATACATGTAATGGCCTAATACCTACAAAAAAGTCTCTTGGAGCGTATCCGTAAACACAACAGGAAGTCAGCCATTTTGAACTTCCTCTCAGATTTTTGTGCAGTTTTGTGCCATTTTCAGGCGTCATACTTTGACGAACTCCTCCTACAGTTTTAATCTGATCATCTTCAAATTTGGTGAGTGTAATCTTAAGGCCTTTGCGACGTTAAATTGCGAAGATCTTGAGTTTTCGTCGAAGGGCGTGTCCTCGGTGGCCTAACAAATTTTGATGTTTCGCCATGAAACAGGAAGTTGCTGTAACTCAGGCAAACAATGTCCAATCTGCCCCAAACTTCACATGTTTGATAAGAGTTATGTCCTGAACACATGTCCATGCTCATATTCAGTTACAGTTATAGCGCCACCTGCTGGCAACAGGAAGTGACATGTTTAACACCGTTGTGGACTCCTGATAACATATAAAAAAGTGCCAGCAAGTGTTAAACATGCTAACAACATACTTGAAACATGCTAAAACATGCTAGCAGGCACTTAGCTAAGTGCTAAAGCATGCTATTACTGCAATTCAATAGGAATTTGCTGTAACTCAGGTATGGAATGTCCAATCTGCCTCAAACTTCACACGTTTGATAAGAGTCATGGCCTGAACACATCTACATGACAATATTCAGTTATAGTAATAGCGCCACCTACTGGCAACAGGAAGTGACATGTTTAACACGTTGATGCCCTTCTAGCAACAGGTTTAAAATGCCATTGAGTTCTAAACATACAAGAAACATGTTAAAACATGCTAGCAATACTTAGCTAAGTCCTAAAGCATGCTAATTCAATGAAACAAGACGTTGTTGTTACTCAAAAAGGCAACGTCCCATCTGCGCCAAACTTCACACGTTTGATAAGAGTTATCTCCTAAACACATGTCCATGCTCATATTCAGACATAGTCATAGCGCCACCTACTGGCAACAGGAAGTGACATGTTTAACAGTGTGATGCAGTACTGGCAACATAGTAAATATGCCATTGAGTTATAAACATGTTATAAACATGTTAAACATGCTAGCAATTCTTAGCTAAGTGCTAAAGCATGCTAATGCTATGAAACAGGAAGTTGTTTTTACTTAAGAAGGCAAAGTTCAATCTGCCCCAAACTTCACGTTTGATAAGAGTTCTGTCCTGAACACATGTGCATGCTCATATTCAGTTACAGTCATAGCGCCACCTGCTGGCAACAGGAAGTGACATGTTTAACAGCATGCTATTATACCCATAATAAAGGACATTTTTGTAACTGACTTTGACATACTCCCACTATATTTATCTACTTAAATGCACATTGCCCACCGTGGTCTGTCTTCCTAAAGCCACTGGGTGGCGATGGCACGGGTGCGAGGGCCCTTTCAATGCTGCTTGCAGCTTTAATTTATTCCTGTGATCAAAGCTGAATTTACAGCATCATTACATTACATCATTAAAGTCTTCAGTGTCACATGATCCTAAAGAAATTATTATAATATGATGCTCATATGAAGAACAGAATTGATCTGAAATGGAAAGCTTTTGTAACATTAATAACTACCATTCAAAAGTTTGGGGTCAGTAAGAATTTATTTGTTATTTTTGGGGGAAAAGAAAAGAAATTAGAAAATACTTTTATTCATCAAGGATGAGTTAAATTGATCAAAAGTTACAGTAAAGATATGTATTATGTTAGAAAAGATTATATTTTAAATAAATGCTGTTCTTTTGAACTTTCTATTCATCAAAGAATCCTGAAATAAAAATGTAAAAAACTGTTTTCAACATGGATAATAATCATAAATGTTTCTTGAGCATCATATTATAATAATTTCTGTAGGATCATGTGACACTGAAGACTTTAATGATGTAATGTAATGATGCTGTAAATTCAGCTTTGATCACAGAAATAAATTACACTTCACTATATATTCACATAGAAAACCGCTGTTTTAAATTGTAATAATATTTCACAAATATTACAGTTTTTGTTGTATTTTTAATCAAATAAATGCAGCCTTGGTGAGCAGAAGAGACTTCTTTTAAAAACATAAAAAATCTCACCGACCCCAAACTTTTGAACGGTAGTATATATATATATATACATATATATATATATATATATAGGCCTGTATATACATTTTTTTTTTTACAAAACTGCTTTTGAACGATTGGTATTATTATAGCTACAGATGTAAAGTCATTCTGTTGGATAGCCCAGGAAAATAAAGAAGGAAGGAACGAAAAGAAAGAAGGAAGGAAGGCTAATATTTGTTCCTTAGTGTAAAATGGAAATGCATAGTAATGTTATTTTATAAATATAAGCAAAAAAATATATGGTGTAACATAGTTTTAGAACTAATCAAATCTGCATTAATATCCTAAAAATAAAATTTTGTTACAGAAGTCCATGTTTGTTAGAAACATTTTAGCAGAAAAATACATTCAAGTGAACGCGCCGCTGTGCTTGTCGAACTCTAATTCAATGGCAGAATAAAACCCCATTTTAGAATACGCACTAGGCGAGGTGTGTCAAAATACTTAATTATAAACTTCAATATTTCGTTCAAAACCACTTCAAAACGCTTTGTGACATTTTAAAAAGCCGTGAATGTATTAAGGCCACTGGAACCAGGATCGTAACTGAAACGCGCTGCATGTTATCTCTCAATACAGGAGCTGGGGCCTGTTTCAGAAAGGAGGTTAAAGGTATAGCGGAGGATTTTCTTTTTCCGGGTGGGTAGTCTATACTACTGGTCCACCTAAGTGTCAATCATTCTGGTGATATGTTTAAGTAAGGCCGTTGTACGTGCTCGTCCGTAGTTTTCGCTTTCTGGGCATGCGCACTTTCAGGTGTATTATTGTGTGATGAGTTACGGTCTATTTTTTACGGTCTATGGTTGCGGTTTTAGCCATTCCTTTGAAAATGGCTGAGGGTCGAAAGAGAAAAATGTATACGAAGTGTATGATAAGAAGAGAAAGGCCGCAGAATATAGAAACAAGACCAGAGTGATGTTGGTGGAATATTTCACATGCTGGCGTGCACTAAAAGCACAGGTTGGGCTTCCCACTGATGCCGCAGTCGCGAAGATTCTACTAGACAGGTAAAGTGTGTCATGCTATTTGGAGAAATCCATTTAAAATCACTGCTAGCAGTTAATGTAAGCTATGATTAGCGATGCTAGCCCTGGAGAGGGCGGGTCTTCTCTAAAATTCGGAAAGATCCTCCGCTATACCTTTAAGTGAAAACTCTGAGTATGTTAACCCTGAAATGAGGGAAATTCTGGGTTTTCTGTTTCAGAAAGGGAGGTAAGTCAAACCCAAGAAAGCAGAGTAAGTCAAGTCCGTTTCTGAAAGAGAGGTAACTTATACTCAGAGTCAGTTACCATGGTAACTTACTCTGTGAACCTAACCTGGTCGGGAGCAGGTTTTCTTCAGTAAACCCAGAGTTTATTGCGGTCTCCTCCCCTTTTTTAAAGTGGAAGTGGTGTTTAAACCCCAACAATAATACTAAAATGTATTTAAACATTCTTTAAGGAATATATATTGTTTGTCCATGGTTTAATTGACTAAATTTTTTTTTTTTTTTTTAATTGCAGCACTTTGCCAAAAAATAAAAGGATTAAAACGTTTGCTAAACTTTTATTTGATTACCACCGTCTTTGATAATATATTTGTTTTAAATCATAAAAAAAAAATCTGAAAAAAAAAACATTTCATAGAACTCAATTAATTTTAAACATATTAATAAGTTATTAATGATAAAAAAATAGGTTGTTAAATCTAATTCATAATCAATTATTGAAATTGGTAGATTAGATATGTTTTATTAAACAAATGTTTAATTTATTTAACTGTCATTTTACCTGAAGATAATAATAACCGTAATTTAATAATGCAGTTTATATATTTAATAATTGTTTTATACCATAAACCGTGATATTTTCTGAGACAGTTATCATACTGTGAAACTCTCATACGTTACAACCCTGCATGGGAGAGTCCCCCAACCCCACCCCCGGTGTTAAACAAGTTACTCAGCAACTTTTACTCACATTTTAAATTAGCTACTTTTTACTTTCACTTGAGTAGATTTTTAGACTGGTATTTTTACTTGTACTTAAGTAAAAATGTATCAAAGTAATTGTAGCCTACTTTAGGTTGAATAACATTCTTCCAGTTTCACCTCTGATATTATAACTGTAAGTTACTCTAAATAGTTATAATATCAGAGGTGAAACTAGAAGAATGTTATTCAACCTAACATCTGTTATCACTGTTGACATCTTCAACAGTGTAATTAGATTAATGTAATAATTACTATCTTTATAAGTATTGGTCTACTCATTACTAATTACTAAATCCTATATCAACCTCAACCACTTGAACAATACAAGGAGAGACAAGAAACTGCAATTTTAATGCTTTCAAATTAACAATATACAATTGCATGAATTATTCTTGAATTGATCAAAGTGTGCAGTGGGAGAAGGTTACATAAAAAAATATACCTTTTAAAAATGTATGTTAAACTATTGTTTTATACTGAATTGGTCTATAGTTTATGCAGTAGCCTATCTAATGTAATTGCATCATATTTTATTTTAAATTATAGAAGAATTAAGAGTAATCCCTTTAATTTAATTACAATATTTAGATTACTTGGTAATTAATTACACCCAACACCTCTTTGTCTGGCTCTGTTGCCATGGTGACTCATAATATCTGTGCTCCATTGATAATGTCTTTTTATAGTTGAGGTGCACGCGCTTAACTCAGAGTCAGTCAACTCAGAGTTGATTGAACTTACTCATTTCAGCTGTTCTGTAACCGAAAACTCAGAGTTTCCCATCTCAGGGTAAGTCAACTCAGAGTTCAAGTTTTAACTCAGAGTTGGTTGAACCTCCTTATTGAAACAGGCCCCAGAAGCGCTGGTTCAGATTTTATTGTTTGTTGTTTAAACGTGCGTGTTGTATATATATGACTTCTAATAGTCGAGGATTCGACGATTCGATTCGGAGAGGTCTGATTCGACTATGAACCTCATAGTCGAATAGTAGGGGGTCTGTTCACATATCGCGTCTTTTGCGCGCTCAAGTTCGTTATTTCAAAATAGGCGCGCGGTATGCAACGAATGAGCAGCAGCACACTACATGCCTGTAACGTCCGGACCGCATTTGTTAGCATTTACGGATTTATTGACTCACAATGGCTTCTAAAAAATCATCAAAAGTGTGGGAGTATTTCCAAAGAATGACCCAAAGAAAGTTGATTGCAAGTTGTGCCAGCAGCTTCTTTCATATCACACGACGACAACCAACATGGCTCATTTGAAACGGGTAAGGCTTGTTAACTTTACAAACAAAAAAACAAACAAACTACCACTCTTTTGTCAATACAGACATAAACCCTATATTATTATTATTATTATTATTATAATTTTGGGGAAGACACGTGCGTATTAATGAGTAGCCTACTCTAGCACACACACGCAAGGTCTCTCGCGTTCTCCCTCTGTCCTGCGCGCGTGTAATTAATGTGGACTCTAGCACACACACGCAAGGTCTCCTGCTCTCTCTCCCTCCCTCTGTCTTGCGCGTATTCAACGAAACCTATAATATATAAAAAATACATATATGTTAACGATGAAATACGGGACAAATCATGATTTTTCTATGAAGGTTCGACTATCAGTCGACTATGGCAAAATCTAACGAATCAGATTCGACTATGAAAATCCTTAGTCGAAAACAGCCCTAATATATATATATATATATATATATATATATATATATATATATATATATATATATATATATATATATATATATATATATATATATAATATTTGTGTATGTATATGTATATGTAACTAATTCACATATATAAAAGAAAAATTCTTTCTGCATTTAACCCCGTGAAGTTTTATTTATTTTTTTAACAGTACTGTTTTTGAAGACGTAAATTCAGTCAATCTGTTGGACGAGATTTGTTCCTTAGTGTAAAATGGAAATGCATGGTAATTATATAAAAAACATGTTTATTCGGGTTTCGATTCCGTGTCTTTGTACTGCTTAAACCTTCAGCTCTACCACTCGGCCACTAGATCGGTTGTTCACTAGTCAGTGTGCGCGCAAATGACAGAAGCACTCTTCAATCTTCTCATTCCTCAATAGTTTAGCATCATTGATTGCACCTAATTTATTTTCACTGACTGCGAGATAGGCATCTTTTAAATTTTGATTCATAAAATGTTCTGCTCTAAAAGTTTGCTATATTCTATTTAAAATGTAGGCTGCCTACTTTTACATACGTTTTGCTTTCGCTAAATGTCCCTTTGCGCCACCTGGCGGTCATTTCGCGAATGACTTTGAAATATGACTGGGTTTTTTTTTGCCGTGGTGAATTTGCCGCGGTAGACGCCGCGGCGGTAATATTCATTCTGGTTGGCAACCTACTGTATGTAGTCTGAAGTGCATTTCTCTCTGGCCCGTTCACTACTGCTAAGATCGCGAGTCAGCATCTCAACTTAATCTTTGCAGCCGACACAAAGAAAACACTTATTTATTAATAAACAATTAAAATATCTCCTTGCTATATTTTACATATTCATAATCATTACTTTTGCCGGTTCTTTGTGACAGATTTTTACACTGAAGTTTATAATTAGCCTACTATGTTGTTGTTGTTTTTGTCATATGTTTTAGTTTGTCAGTCCGTTTTGGGGTGTTAGGAATTGTTTTTCTGCGCATTTCCGCACTAACTCAAACGTGCGTACACCACCTCCTGAGCTGGTGTAGGATTTGAGCGTGCCGTACGCCAACGTCCATATTGATAAATCTCAAAGTGACTGTGGTTTTGGGTGTACGCTCGAAATTTTGGTGTACGCACTTTTGATAAATGAGGGCCAATATGAAGTATCATCTGGTCAATTCAAAGCTAAAATATTATATTGTGTTGTGTTAGGGCCTACCTTATACAATTCATAAAGACATTTAAAAAAGGAGTGCAGGAGGTTTTACAGTGGATGACTGACCTAGCTTGACCTGGTCTACTGCGGCGAGAATCGAAGCAACACGAGCAGGTGACAACTGTGTCTGCATCGTCGTTGAAATCCCGAGAAAAGTGGTCCTCTGTAATGGAGAAAGAACACTCTTCTTGGCGTTGAGCCTCAACCCCAACCTCTTGATGTGAGCAAGAACGACATCTCGATGCCAAACCGCCTGTTGTTCTGATTGAGCTAGAATTAACCAGTCGTCTATATAGTTCAGAATATGGATGCCCTGCAGCCTCAGCGGGGCTATAGCTCCATACACTTCGTGAACGTGCGAGGTGACAGTGCTAGGCCAAACGGAAGAACCCGATATTGGTATGCTTCGCCCCCGAAAGCGAACCTCAGGAACTTCCTGTGTTGAGGGAGGATAGATACGTGGAAGTAAGCGTCTTTTAGATCTATCGTGACGAACCAGTCCTCGGATCTGATTTGTGACACAATCTGCTTGAGAGTGAGCATCTTGAATTTGAGCTTCCCTACAGCGCGATTTAAGAGACGCAGATCTAGAATTGGACGCAGCCCTCCATCTTTTTTTCCGAACGATGAAGTACCGGCTGTACTATCCTAACTCCCTGCTGGGTGGAGGAACTCGTTCTATAGCCCCCTTCAGCAGGAGAGTTTTCACCTCCTGTTCCATAACCAGAGCCTGCTCAGGGCCCACCACTTTGGGAAGAACCCCTCTGAAGCAAGCGTGATCATAACTGAATCGCATACCCATGCTCGATAGTTTGCATTACCCACTGAGACACATTTGAAAGGCTTTTCCACTCTGCCAAATATTCTACTAAGGGTACCAGCCTCTCGAGGCTGGCCTGTGGAGTATTTTGAGAGGCAGACACAGTGCCCTGAGATGGCGCACCGGCAGGGAACAACTGGTCTGACTGCTCTAAATCGCTCCTCGGAGCGAGCGAGCGTCCCTCGGGAAAGCGCTCGCTGGGACCGTCTACGCCCCGGCACGCAGCCGGGGTTGGCAGAACGGGCCCCTGAGATGACTGAGAGAGAACGGGCGCCGTGTAATGCGGCGAACAACTTCCCCTCTCGGTGGGGACCACCCTCAGCATCCTGACGCTTTGGGTGTCAGGCCCTCTTCTTTGACGAGGGCTTCTTGGCAACAATAACTGTCCTCAGATCAGCCCTCCCCCTAGACGACCTCGTCTGAGAGCGCCGCGTCTCGTCCCAGTTTTGCTGAGGAGGAGCACGAGACGCGACGCTCTGTTTTTGCTGCGCCCTGTGTGAGGAGCTACTCAACGACATGAACACGGAGGGGAAGAAATTTCTGGAGCGCCGCCGCCTGCTTTTTCTCTTCCTGAAATCTCTCGATGACCAAATTTACTGAGTCACCGAAGAGGTCAGCAGTAGAAAGCTCGGCGTCCAGAAGAAATGACTTTTCCTTTTCTTTCATGTTAGACAAGTTCAACCATAAATGTCTCTCCGTTGCCACCATAGCTGCCATTGAACGGCCCACTGATTTTGCCGTCTCTTTGGTGGCATGGAGAGATAGATCTGCTGCTTGACGTAATTCTCGAATTACGTCAGCACTAATTTCATCCCCTTTACTCACGTCTCTCAATAGGTCTGCTTGATATGCTTGTAATATTGACATAGTGTGTAAGCACGCTGCCGCTTGACCAGCCGCCGAGTAAGCCTTGCCCAACAAAGCCGAGGTGTTTCTTAATGGCTTAGTGGGCAATGCCGGTGTCTTAAATGACGATGCCGTGTTGGGAGATAGATGGCTTGCCAATATTTCTTCAGCCTTAGCACGAGAGGGGAGAAATCTTTCATTTAATTTGCTCTTTGAACGAGATTCCTGTCTATCAGCTGGCCACTCGATGCTTAATTTTTCTACAGTACCTCCATAAGCTCCTCACTAGCAGGAGACTGACGTGACGAATCCCCAGTCTCTGCTGTATCAATACTTTCAACATCCAACTCCTCAGCACTGGATAGTTGAAATGTTGGTGCCTCAGCCTGGGGGGAAGAAACCGCAACGCGTGCTTCCACACCCAGATCTGCGGCACTGGATCTACCCTGTAAGGGCTGAGATAGGGCAGAGCCCGTCTCAATCCCCAATGATAGATCCATCTGCGAACCCCTCGATCGAAGCCTCCGCTGTGCCTCGGCAACAGCGGGACCCGAGCCACGGGGAGCGCGCACCGAACCACTCTCCTCGAAAAGAGGGCTCAGCGGGAGCGGAGAGTTTTCATTGACGCTCGCAATGCTCACAACCGGCTCCCTCGAGAGCCGACTGAGCATGCTGCACTCCCATACAAACAACACACAGATCGTGAGTGTCCCTAACCATAATATAACGTGGGCAGGGATGCACACACTTTCTGAACTGCTGTTCACTCGCCATTATGTATATATATATGTTACGTACGCTGCGGTACGTATTTTGTTTTGCGTGTATGTTTGTACTTTGTTTCAGGTGCGGAATTCATTGGACTACAATGGCGACAGTCGACACAGACTCTGGGTTTGAGAGAGAGCCTGCACGGTCGGTGAGGACGGTTCTCACGTTTGAGAGACCAGTCTGAGAGTCTGATCAGTGTCTACGGTTCGCTGCCTCTACGATCTGGCAATTAGATCAGTTTCTTTTTGTTTGCGCTGGAACGTGTTTGTGCTCTTGATATGTGCGTTCTTTATGTGCTTGTGCACGGCTAAATGTTTGTTGCTCTCTCATGACATTGTCATCTCAGTTCCCGTTCAACTCCATGTAGACTGGCGGGAGAGGTTGTGAGTCAGGTAAGCAGGTCGCGACCTACATTTGCACACGCAGTTGTTACTGAGATGTATTAGACACACTAGTGTTAGGAGTGGTGCTACTTATGTATGTTTTGTTTGATTTAGTTAGGGTAGTTTTAGTTATAGCGCCTCGACGCTGAAGATGTTTCTTTCTACATTTTTTTGTTGATAGTTAGTTTAGTTCTTTAACTTTAGTTAGAGGATTGTTTTTGTTATATTTAGTTCTTTGATTTGAGCACCACTCTCTTGCTCCCTCCTCTCCACCAGATTGTCTGTTGATCTTGATTTTTGGCTACATTGTATTGCTTCATTACTTCATTGTTTCACTATTTATTCACTTTATTGCAGTTGAATAATTAAATCTTTTCAACTGAAGTTTTGGGTTGTCTGTTTTTCTCTTCCCATGCGGTTACCCGCTGCTGTACTGACACACACATAAATGCAAAATAATGTGGCATGTCCAATATTATTCCTAGACACGTATAATCTCTAACGAGGGACGTAACATATACATATATATATAGTGTCTTTTTATAGTTTTTTATATGTGAAAAACTCCTGCCTAGCAATACTAAGGACAGACAAAAACACTTTTGGGACACAGACTGATATATTCACACACAGAGCGCTTGCTGAAGACTCAGAAGCTGATGCGCTTGTGTTTTGGGGTGCTTTTATAGTTTCCTGGTCGATGACGTCACCCGCCTATGACGTTCCGTCTCGCCATTGGACTGTTTACATACGTGCTTCATGACGTACTCACGCAGGGGCGTTCCCAATGCGTTGTCACGCAGCTCGAGTTCCCTGATAGGGAACACTCCCTTGGGGAATTCCACTTTCAACCATAAACTCTTCACTTATACCATTACCAACTCTGACTCTTAAGCTGCGTTCACTACACGCGACCAAGCGACACAAGACCATTCATTTTCAGTGGTGAGCGGGTGACTTCCGGCACCGTTGGCGACTGGATGGGGCGTGTCTGACGACGCAACAAAGTTGAGATCTGTTTAACTTTATGCAAATGAAGAGCTACTTTCGGGAGCGACAACCAATAGGAGTGAAGTCAGTGGAGCGCGTCACTCTTCAGTGCTGAGTCTGACCGAGGCAAGTTGAACGAGAAGCTCATTTTAGCAGTCAGAAACTGTCCTATAATATATGATATATCTCTGTGTATATACAGTGGTATTCACCGTACTGACTCCGTGCCTGGATGGTTTCGGGAACCCAGATAGACCGGTATTTGCCCGTTTGCTGCAGTTAAATAGTGTCACACAGGTCGAGGGGAGGAATGCTCGGATGACCAACCACCCCCCCTCTCTTACTGAGTCACCACCGTGAGTGGTGCTTACCAGTGGTGCTGTAGGCTTCTGGGCTCAAACAGTAAGTAGAACGGGTAAGAATCTTCACAGTACAATGTACTCTCTTCAGTGCACAGTAAGGAGACAATGGATTAAAAAGGGCACATTACCAGTGATGCTGCATGCGTCTGGACTCAACAGTAAGTGGAACAGGTAAGGATCTGCACAGTACTCTCTTCAATTCACAGTGAGGAGACAATGGGTTAACCTGTTAAGCTTCACCCCCAATTTTGAAAAATCCCCAGAAATGGCATACCCAAACTGAAACAGATACAGTTCATGAACCATTTGTTCTAAAAGCACAAGTATGATCTCATTTGAAAGCTGACACCTGGCAGTTTATTGCAAATGTAGAATTAATTATTGTCATAATGAAAAATAAATGTTATAAATAGCTTCAAAGTTTTGTCAAGTTATTAGAAATTTATTTTTATGAAATATTTTCATGAAAATAAAATTGAAGTTGGCCCTGTAGCAATCTAGAAATGCACTGCAGCTAAAGCCACATGTCTGACCATGTTATATTTAAAATCTGAAGATGATATGTCTAAAACTCTTTATTTAGTTAAATGTTTTTCAAGATCATGTCAAACGACTTTATTTTGATTAGACTCTAAAAAGCAAACTGATGTTTATTGTCATCTTCTAAGCATCTATTCAGTCTATTTTCTCTATTGTGTTGTGGTCTAAACGATCTCCATTCAGTGTCAGTCTCCCCTGCACACATTCACACCTCTCCAGCCTAGTTATTGCTCTAAATATGCTTTCTTTTGTCTGCATTATAATTACTAACGACTGGCTATTCCCACTGTTTCAACCCCTAATCTCTTTTAGGGAAAGTTCTCAAAGTTCTCACCTTACATTTGAAACTATATAAAATGCCCTTCTTGAAAAAAGAAACATTTCAGCAAGCAGTCCTATTTAGAAATATTCATAAATATAACAGCTAGGTAGCAGGTGCACCAAGGGCTAGCTAGCATGTTAGCTTAGCACATCATCAATACACGACAAATTATGAGATTAAAACCATGTTTGTGCTCTAAAACTTACTTTATAGCACAAGTCGAGTGTTTTAAATAACCTTCTGTGCTCTGATTTGGCTTCAGATAAAAAAATCGGACAGAAAATATAGTATTTTATAGTATTCTTCACCATGATAAAGTCTATATCGATTAGCATTACATTATAAATATAATCTATTATTATGAAAATACCTGACATGGCTCGAAGAACACAGGTAAACCAAATATCATTGCAATCATGTTTATTGTCTTCAAAACATCTTTATCTGCATGTTACAGCGATCTCTGTTAGTGTTTACGTCGTGATGGACTTCCTGAAATGTCACATGATATGATTCTTCTTCGTGTTCCACATTTGGAGTCCATATGTGCACAGGGCGCCCTCAGGCTGCCAGTATGTATTGAAAACACAGTACATCAGAGTCTCCAGCGCTCATAATGATTAAATCGACGCATTTGGGTAGATATTCAATAAATATGATTCCTGTCTATATAAATCTGATGTAAACCTATGAGAATCTATCAATATTTCTCCAAATCTGTACACTTTTGAGCTAAAAGCCCTGATGGACGTTGTTTTGTCAAGCTCTGTCGTGACGATCTCACTGGAGTTTTTTTCTGAATGGAAGCGGCTGACGCTCATAATTCATATCAAAGGTATCGACTCATTTTTTGATTACATAACTCCAGACACAAATTAAGACATAACTGTCACTATAAGATTCTCAGAATACAATAGTGGTCAAATACTAAACCTTCAGTCTTATATCTTTTTAATGATGTATAGTTTGTCAAGGTATTAACATTGAATCTGATAGTAACTTTGAACGATTTAAAAAAAAAAACGCTCAGAGCGCCCTCGCTCTGGCGAAGGTTAAGAGGTTAAAAGATCATTTCTCCAGTAATGCTGTAGGCTTTTGAGCTCAAACAGTAAGTAGAACGGGTAAGAATCTTCACAGTACAATGTACTCTCTTCAGTGCACAGCAAGGAGACAATGGATTAACCCTCTGGGGTCGAAAACCGCGTGCCCGCGTTTTGCTGGATTTTTTCCTTATCAGTGCAAAAGAGAATCAAATTACTCTGTTAATTTTGATCTTAAATATAAGTGTTGTACATCGTTAGATCCTGTTAAGTTTCTATTTTTTTGTGGATACTCACAATAAAAACAAAGTGTTGTGCTTTTCGTCAAACAAAGAAAAATAAACATGATGCGCGTTTTCCCTTCTCTCTGTCTTTGAGGTCCGTTCTGAAACACGTCCGAAACATTCACTTTAACTCTGTCAATACTTGTCACAGAGATACGAGAGATGTCTCTTTATGAAGCTGAGATTCTCTTCTTTCAAATGAAGTATTTTTTATTTTATTTTTTTATATTTCCAGTTTATGTAATCCGTTTGAAACCAAGGAGAGTTACAGTTTTTTCGCTCTCCCTTCATTATATATAATTAGGTGAGCCCGCCACACCCCCAGCGCTTTTGACATGGTAAATAGGCGATATGCATCCCACACGCGGCACGCCCCCGATCACTGCATAACAACATGAAGATTCTTCATCAGAGATTCACTGATAGTTCATCGCGTTTTAGGGATGGAAGCACGCTAACGTTACTCCTTCAGAGGATTATGGACAGCTGGGAATAATTAACCTTTTCCTCAGTGGAATTTGAAACTCAGATGAGCGGTTGCATTTTAAGGAACGGATTGACCCCGAGGATACAAGTTCGGAGTAAGTTTAGTGTTTTATAATTCCTTTTCTGATCATAGAGCTCAAATGCATTTTCAGACTATAGTAAATATTAACTCACAACGTTCGTGTAGGCCTATACACTCGTGTAAACTTTTTAAATAACTGCTTAGTTTGTATACGATACGACACTGTATATTCGTCTCGTTATAAGCATTATACAATCAAGACAACTTTGCAACCGTTTTTTGTAATTCTGTATCAACATAAACAATGAGATACAACTATGAAGAGAGGGGGGTCTTTACCTTTTTTGTGTTGTGGAAATGTAATGCTTGGCAGAATAATGATGACATCGATCTTTTTACCTTGGGAAGAGTCCAGTATATGATCACCATGGTAAAAATGTGTCCAAAAATATGCAAACTGTTAAAAATATCCATAGAACGTCTATTGTTTACATCCTGAAATTTGCTAATCACGAGGGCGTTGTCCTGTTTATTCGATGAACTCTCCACATCTAGCGCATTATTCAATGAAACATAACATATCAGTGTATTTAGTAGAGTGTCTGGAAATGAATGAGGTCGGCCCAGAAGATGTTCAATGAAAACTGGCCATGTAATTTTAGAAAGTATTGAAGGAAGACAGGCGGTTTTGGTGACGTATGATCATGCATAATGCTAATATATGTGGTAAAAAATAAACCAATAGCAATGGGAAACGTTTGTGTTGTCATCCCGTGTGAAGCCTATGCCATAACGAATACGCCAATGTGCAGATTTGCATAATCTCGCGTTTATAACAGTGTTCCTTTGTGTGCGCAACCATTTGCTTCCTGGAAATTTGCGCACACGTGATTGTCGTGACGCAGAGAGGTCACCTGCTCTCTCGCGCTCGCTCTGACTGATGCAGTCGCTCTGTTTACATTCGCCTGCTTCAATGCGTTCACGTCGGGGACAGAAGTTATTTTCTCCTGCTGCTGCATTGGAAGAACTTCGCGAATCAGTGATGAAGAAACCGTGTAATATTCAGAAGAGAGTGCTGTATCCAGGGTCGACTCTGGAGAAGAGGATATGTGTTTGGAAGCTCGCGATCCAGTTTTAGATCGGTAAGTGTCTAAACATTTTATTGAGTTTGTGTTACATTGCTTTCTGTTTTTGATTTTCTGCACTATTGCGGCTTATAAGTACATTGAAATGCAGTGAAATTGTTATTCAAGCGCTGAATTAGAAGAAACCATGTACAACATTACTTTGTAACGTTAGCTATAGGCTATTGTTTTGTATGTAGAACGCAAGACGATGTTCAAACAAAAGAAATTCATAGAAGAAAATGTAATTATATGTGTGTAAGGTAACTAGTTGTGTTAGGCGTGTTTCTAATCACTTTTGTGTAATTCAACAGTGACGAAACTTCAGAGGATGAGAGCTAGGGTACCAGAGGCCTCTGGACAACATGCGTCCGTGCAGCCTCCGTGTGTCAGCTACATCTCCAGCTGCCTCCAGAAGTTCAAGAGGAAAGAGGCAGCCCAGCACTGTGTGGTAAGCAAATAATGTGAAGCAAGTAAAGTAATGTTTAGTGAGAGAGAAAAAATAGCATTTAGGGCATTATTATTGTCTGATTTCAGTCTTCATTATTAGCTGGTGGTGTAAATATGCAGGGTATGGACTCAGATTGTTGTATGTGAATGATCATTTGAATATAAAATCTGTAAGCTGGTACTGTAGTGTAAATGTGCAATCAGGGCAACAATAGAGGGGCTATGGATGTAGATTGTTGTATGTGAATGATTCTTTGAATATAAAATCTGTAAGCTGGTACTGTAGTGTAAATGTGCAATCAGGGCAACAATAGAGGGGGTATGGATGTAGATTGCTGTATGTGATTGATTCTTTGAATATAAAATCTGTAAGCTGGTAGTGTAAATAGGCAACAATAGAGTGGCTATGGAGGTGAATTTTCTGTATGTGAATCATCCTTGCAGATTTTATATTCAAAGCTGGTAGTGCAAATTAGCAGTCAGGGCAACAATAGAGTGGGTGTAGAGGAAGATTGCTGTATGTGAATGATTGTTTGAATTTCTGATATGAAAAGGCAATAATATGTATGTATTCACGTGTAAGATAATCAGTTATGTTAGGTGTATTTATAATACTTTTTGTGTAATTTAACAGTGAGACAACTTCAGATGATGACTGGGAACCAGAGGCCTCTGGACAACATGTAAAGCATCCATGTGTGGCTGCAACATCTTCAGCTGCCTCCAGAAGTTCAAGAGGAAAGAACGGAAGAAAGAGACGAGCTGGCAGGACATCCCACCAAAAGCAAGGTTTTTGACCCTCCTTCTCATACTTTTTGTGGGTGTCACAGTCCTGTGCACATCACCAATGGCAGCAGGGCAGGTAGACGCATATGTAAGGTGTGCCACCGGAATTCTCCTGTGAAGTGTCACAACTGTGATGTAGCTTTCTGCTACCTCCCTAAGTATCATGCACAGAACAACCTCCTAGTGTGACTTCATATTTAGTCCAAAGAATGATAGCAATTTTGCAATAGGGACTGTGAGAGTATCGGGTGGACGAGTGGGCTTGACAAACCTGTGGTAAAACTCTCCTCTATGTGTGCTGGACACCGGTCGAACTAACTACCGGCTAATTGACAAACCATCAACAGAACAGCACTGCCAAACTGTGCAATACTTTGTAAGTAGTACATTTGTTTATTTATTTATTCATTTTTTTGAGAAATGTTATCACTGTGTTGATTGCTAATAACTAAGAAACTGTTGTTTGTAACTATATACAGATGTATAAATTAATAAAACGTTTTTTTTTTTTTATGCTAAATAATCTGTCATTCTTTAAAAAACCATTAAATGGATGGTAGTAAACAAAGACTTTGTTATATATACTTTTTATAAGCAAGTGCCAAGTGTCACTTTATGGTCCTTTTGGAGCCTTTTCCAAAAATGCACATAAATGCATTTTTATAAACTATTAGGATGTAAACAATACACAAGAGAAAGTATACAAGTTATGCTTTGTCATATTGTAATAAGAAAATATATTGAAATGATCAAACAAACTTGTTGTAGAGCATGGTAAAAGTTGGTTACCAAGTGGCCCTTTGGAGTCTCCAAGTGGCCTTTTTGGGTAGGTGCCTAGACATGCGCTGAAATAAATGCTTGTAAAAAAATCATTTTTGCTTCTATGAACTTCAAATTTGAAACATACATTAAGAACTATGGCTTTAGATTGCTTGTGTTTCCAGGCCCGTACATATTTGCCTTAAAGGTTCTCTAAGCGATCCTGGGTGACATCACTTCTTTTTGACGTTCTATATTGTCAAACAAAACGGAGGCTATCTAGACCCTCCCTCCTCATCCGCGCACTAACCCCTCAAACCCACCCCCAAACCATTCTTGTCGGTTATTGGCTGGAACAGTTTATGTTTCGTAGAGCGGGTCGCTAGAGTTTGTTTTGTAGCCGTTTATGGAGCCTGGGGTGTCCGCAGAGACCGCGTTTTTTTACAGTGTGTTCAGGGGACAGGCAGTCTGCGGATAGTGAGGTAATGTTTGCTGTATGTGACAAAAAATGTTTTGGCCTAAAAAACGCGTGACATCGCTTAGAGCACCTTTTAAGCAATTTTCTTTTTCATAAACATTTATTATACAATTTTTTTTGTCCATTGTTTTTGAGCTTATTTAGCTCTCTATTAGTAATTGCTATAGCAATACTTAGTATTTCATAGTAAACTGTCAAGTGTCAGCTTTTAAATGATACCTTGGTTTTGTGTGTAGCCAGAAGGACTCATTAGCATAAACCATTTTATCATGGGTATGTCATTTTGCACTCGATTGCCAAAAAGAGGGGCGACAGGTAAGTGGTTAAGGAAAGCTGTATGCTGAATTAATTTTTCAGTTTCTCATAACAAAATTAAGACTAACCTATGTTTAAGCTTTTTTTTTTTTTTTTTTTTTTTACGTTTAAACATTTACATATTTCGGGAGTTACATTTGATGGATCTCCATTTGTCTTGTTTTTACCCTTGATGCCAACCATACTGTAGACATTGTTGAAACTTGTTTAAAAAATGTCACCTAGCGACGTTTCAATGTAAACATTTAATATATATATATATATGTAAAAAAAAATTCTAACTTTGGTAAATACTTTTAATTAACTTCTGTGCGAGTTCACCATCACATACAACCACAGGTGCAAGATGTACAAAGTGCAAATGTTAAGAGTATATTAGTGAGAGGGCCCATTTCCATGTATTCTCATAACAGACATGATATATTTCCTTGTTTTTTCAACAATCAACTGCACTGTGTAAAACAATGTACATTATAATTTTGGAAATACAATTTGATTGCACCTTTTCTCAATTGTTGTGTGTTGTTTCCACCATTAGAGTTTGTTAAAAAGGTTTTAATTTATTAACACAAAAGGTATTCTTTGAATTAATGTAATTAAATCATGGAAAGGATTTCCATGTGATTAAATGGCTTTCTTTCAGCATTAAGCACTTTTGTTAGGCTAACTTAAATTGCATAAGTTGAATGCAAATTAAGTAAATTAGTTGGTCCAAAACATTGTAAACTAGTTGGGCTGACACTATTAAATTAAGCTGTGCCCAACCATAGTAAATAAGTTGAATCAACCTTAATAAATTAAGTTGACCCAACGGAAGTACATTAAATTGGAATAACAGAATTGCATAATGCTGAAATAAAGCAAGTTAATCATGTGGAAATCCTTTCCATGATTTTTTTATGTTCATTCAAAGAGTCATTTTTTTGAGTGTATTAAAACATGTGCAATATTCATCATTTGTTGGTAGCGCTATCCATTTTGTCTACCAAAACTTTGTTCGCAAATGTTTGCTTGAATGTTGTGCGATAATGAATGGAAACACCTTAAAATGTCTCATGGACACCCCAACACACTCATCTCCTCACCGGCGGGATGACTGCGACCCCCAACCAGGTGAACTGGATAAATATCGTGAAAGTTCTGATCACATCTGACTCCTGACATTATGCTGCCTAACTCATAATCATACACTGTTCGTTCGTTGGCCAAAGGAGGACTGGCCCCCCGACTGAGCCTGGGTTCTCCCAAGGTTTTTTTTCTCCATTCTGTCACCTGATGGAGTTTTGGTTCCTTGCCACTGTCGCCTTTTTCGCCTCTCTCGCCATTGGCTTATGACTTGCTTAGTTGGGGTCATTTAATTTTGAATTTAACAATACTATTACAACAGTGTTTTCCTGTTATCTCTGTGAAGCTGCTTTGAAACAATTTGTATTGTAAAAAGCGCTATATAAATAAAGGTGACTTGACTTGCGCATTTTATTGCCTGCGCTATCGTCCTGTCAATCATTCTCGCGGGTCGCGGCTATGATTACAGTTTCAGTAAAAATGTATTTCACCATCATCCGTACCCACCCTCAGCCGATTGGCATTACAGTATTTGCAATTGTCACCTAGTGACCAGTGTTAAATAATAAATTACCCAGGTCCCAGCCACAGAAACCCAACAGACAGTCGAAGTTGAATACAAAAATACACTTTATTAAGGGTCAACAAACACTAAAAAAAGGGAATACTGACACATGGGAAATAAAAACAGTTCACTAAAGTCAAGTCTCTGAAATCCTTTAGACAGAAGTTGAGGTTCAGTGGTTGCGTGGCTTCTCAGTAGTTCGCTCCGGCTGTCTTCCCTCAAAGCGGTCAAGCTGACACGTCCAGAGGGTCACGGCAATCGTCAGACCCACAGAAGATAGTCACGGTGCTCTAGGCAGCAAACAGCGAGCGTTTGAGGGAGATTCCGATGTAACCAAGGCAGTCTTCACAGCAGCGCTGGACTCAGGGACCCCAAGATGCATAAGCCAGAGGCTAGGAAAGAGCACCAAGAATGACCACCTGTACCACAGATAGCAGAGGACACAATAGCGAGCATTGAGGGAGGTTCGAGGATAGCCACACGATCTTCAGGACAGCACCAAACACTGGAACCACAGGATGGATGAGGCTAGAGGAAGACGACAACAGTCGTGGTCTTCCCTTTCTTCTTCTTCTCTTCTTCTTCTTCTTCTTCTTCTTCTTCTTCTTCTTCTTCTTTCTTTCGGAGTTTTATGGCAGTTGGCAAACCAGCTAAATAGTGCATTTACCGCCACCAACTGGACAGGAGTGTGAAGCGTTATTCCCTTTTCTTTTCCAAAGAACCAGCTTTTATATCCTCCAACCATGGCATGGCCAGTTACTAGACCATTAGTTGCTAATTGCAATCATCAGCAGCAAGGCATAGCCAATAATCTATTCTCGTCTACTCAATCAGTGACAGGAAGTATCGTCCAAATATGGGCAGAGAGGTGGAACGTAATAATGAGTACCAAATAACCCAATTAAGTCACATTGGCAGGAGAGGAAGTACAGTCCAGATATGGGCATAGTAATAAAACAGGACGTGTGTTGCCAGGTTTGTCCATAAATGGATGTCTAAAAAGAGTCAAATAGGGCAGAAGTAATAACAACAAAACCCACTACAAATTTGATGCACACGCACAGTGAATACCCACTACAATTCAGAGTGCAAATATGTTCACACACACAGTAAACATCACACATGATACACCACACACAGTAAGGCCCTAATGTGTCTACTAATTAGGCAACAAAGAAAAGAAAAAAAAGACTGGTTCAGCTTGTGACACAATCATCAAATACTATTATTTATGAAGTATAAATACACAGTATTTGTGTCAAAACAGAGTGTAATACTGTCTAAAAGAAAAGTTGTGACTCCTGACTAGGGTTGGGTATCGGTTGGGTTTTATTCGATACCAGTACCTACTCGGTATTTTTTAAACGGTTCCGGTGCTTAAACGGTTCTTGAAACGGTACTTAAAGGGATAGTTCACCCAAAAATGAAAATTCTTTCATCATTTACTCACCCTCAAGTTGTTCCAAACCTCTATGTGTTTATTTGTTCTGCTGTTTTAATCAAACAGATCTCGATCCCCATTGACTTCCATAGTAGAAAAAAATACATACTATGGAAGTCAATGGGGATCGAGATCTGTTTGATTAAAACATTCTTCCAAATATCTTCCTTTGTGTTCAGCAGAACAAATAAACACATAGATGTTTGGAACAACTTTAGGGTGAGTAAACGATGATAGAATTTTCATTTTTGGGTGAACTATCCCTTTAAGAAAACGAAACCTCACACACTTTGTCAAAAAATAATACCCTTTTATTTAAAGGGCCAAACTGGACACAATATTAACTTAAATAGCCTATTTAAAGATTTTCTGATTAAATGAAAAATTGCGCCGTTTTATAGGCTACTGATGTAAAATACTTAAGATCAACATTTTGTCTTCACATATTATGACTACTTTAAGCAGAGAAATATCTGACACTGAGCAGAAATATTTAACACACACAGTAGCCTCGTATAAAGAAGTGTTGGAACTTTGTTAAAACATTTTGCATACGTTGTCACACTCGCTCTTGATGGTGTTTAGTAGCCTACTTGATATGCAAGATTTGCAGTTGGCATTAAAATAGGCCTACTAGACTTACCCGAAGAGGAACGGCTGCTTTTATAATAATAATAATAATAATAATAATTCATTACATTTATATAGCGCTTTATCTGGGACCTCAAAGCGCTTTACATGGAAGAGGGGGAATCTCCTCAACCACCACCAATGTGCAGCATCCACTTGGATGATGCGACGGCAGCCATATTGCGCCAGAACGCTCACCACACACACCAGCTTACTGGTGGAGAGGAGACAGTGATGAAGCCAATCAGTATATATGGGGATGATTAGGAGGCCATGATGGACAGAGGCCACTGGGCAAATTTGGCCAGGATGCCGGGGTTACACCCCTACTCTTTCGAAAGACATCCTGGGATTTTTAATGACCACAAAGAGTCAGGACCTCGGTTTAACGTCTCATCCGAAGGACGGTGCTTTTTAACAGTACAGTGTCCCCATCACTATACTGGGGTGTTAGGACCCACACAGACCACAGGGTGAGCACCCCCTGCTGGCCTCACTAACACCTCTTCCAGCAGCAACCTGGTTTTCTCAGGAGGTCTCCCATCCAGGTACTAACCAGGCTCAGCCCTGCTTAGCTTCAGTGGGCAACCATGTCTTGGGCTACAGGGTGACATGGCTGCTGGATAACCAGCCATGTCACCCTGTGATATGTTTATCATTGTCTGATGTCGCAACCCGATCACACTACTATATCGTCTCTATAGCAAGCAGTGTGTTTATAATTTAAACGCGAAAATTAGTTTTCACGTGCATAGGATACGCATGAGTATGTTTAGTAGTGGGGGGTGTGTCGTGCGTGTGTATAATACGTTTGGCTTTGGGTAGAATTAGTGGTTTGGGATTTGTGTGTAGCCTATTACACGCAATGAAGTGCGTATCAAATGCACGCGAAAACCTCGTAGCCTATCATATGCACGTAAAATCTAATTTTCGCATATTGCACGATAAACACACTGCGTGCTATAGAGACACTGGCAGCTGCTGAACTTGAACTTTCGTCAAGCGTGTCAGAGGATCTGAGTTCTACTCCGCATTCGTACAGTTTGTTTCTTTTTTTCCTTTCATCAAAACCGATTATGCTCATCAGTGGTTGTATATCAAGCAGGGACACGTTTTTGTGATTATATTTTGTGATTTCACCGGAACGAATAGTGTCTCGATTGAAGCGCGCGTCCGAGTGCGGTGTGCGCGAGCCATCTGCGCCACTGATCGCAGAGACAAAGAGCACTTTGATCACTTGATTTAAAAAACAAATTTCAGCGCTAGATCGTCTCTTATTTAACAAACAAACTAAATGAATGCTCTGCTGGTTAACTAGAGATGTTTTATTTATATGTATTGGATCATTCGTGCCGCGAGATGTTTTACAGGCACCGAAATCAGGCACCGAAATTTTCGTTCTTATTCGGTCTGGTTACTACCGTTTACGTCGGAACCGGTTCCCTATTGGAACCGAGTTTCGGTACCCAACCCTACTCCTGACTGAACATTGGTCAGTGAGCCTCTCCCGCTCGCCGCTGTCAAGCGCAGCTTGACCAAACAGATTTAACTCCGCAGCTAAATAAAACGGGCTGGTGGCAGACAAATATTGAATATTTCTGATGTAAAGATTTCTGTGAAACGCGTAAAGTTGCACAGAAGAAAGCCCAATAGGACCTACCCTGTACAGTTTAAGAATCGGTAGCCATAGTAGAGGACTATTATTTTGTTGAACAGACCTGAGCGACGACTGATGACGTCACATGCTCAGATTTGCTTGACCAATCGGCGGAAGGGGGCGTCTCAGGACCGCCCACATGTGGAAAACGAATTTTGAAGTCATTTATTCGTTTTTTGCCTGTAAAAATCATAAAAAAATAAAAATCAAGCCGAAATCTCGTAAAAAAAAAAACAAAAAAAACAAAAAAAATCGAATAAAGGCGCCGTTTTCTCGTTTCTGCTTATTTCGTTTCAAATTGGAAAACAAACTATCAAAATGTACACAGACCCAGCATATTACCCTACGTGTGTCTCCTGCACGCGAAACAGGAGAGAAGGAGAAGCAAGCTGGTAAATGTCAGTTCAATTGTAAGCTCATTCTTTATGTGCGTAGTGGTGTGCGATGTGTATTGTCTATGATATTGTAATCATTGTTTTAACGATGTACGAGGCACTGTGAGCTGACATCGCTTTTGTCTCTCGTGCTTTCACTGCGTGATGTGTGCAGTTATAGATATGTCCCTAAATTAGTTTTTGTCTTATATTTATATCATATTATGTTGTTATCATACAATAGCACATCAGCAAGAGTGCTGTTTTCCAGTGCACAATTGCAAATGTGATATTTATTTTTATATAACAGTTAAATGAACAATGAATTAGCATTGTGTGTTATATTTTATAAACAATATTGTCAATATTGTTTGTTTTCCCCTTTATTTTGCTGACGAGAATGTCTAAATGAAACCGTAGCAGAGTCTCAATGCAACAGACAGCGATGATTGTTTGACTGAAATACGCCTTTTGAACGAATCAATTCAAAATTTATGTTCAATTCGAGATCAATGTTAAAATTAGACATCAGTTCATATTTAAATATTGAATTAAAAAAAACAATCTCATAGATTTATTTATGTAATTGTAAATGCAGTGTAAATATATTAAAATTTTACCCCTTAATAAAAAATATGAATTTCTGTCACTGCTGTGAACTCTGTGGATACATGCGTCTGCTATGACCAGGTCTATCGTACCGTCTACTGCATGTTGTAAGTACAAGTTTGCTCATTTGTTGTGTATGTGCTGAAGATCATTGCATGTAAATTGCAATAAAGATTCTTTTGCGTTAGTATATTGCACATCACCACCTACTGGTCTGGATGTTTATTCTTTTTCATGGGAAAGTAACCTCCTGGACAGAGAATTGAACACTATATAATGCAAAATGGTAATTTAAATATTTGGCTTTAGGTAGAATTGAGATTTTAATTCACTAAATGTTGTGAAGACAACATGTTTCTGAAGGAGTGATTTAAAGCCCCCCTCCAATCATATTTTGAGCTATTTTTAAACATTCCCAGTGGTCTTTAAATTATGATTATGCCATTTTTAGCCAAAATCACAAAACCTGTGCCGTTTTCTGGGACTTTGCTTCAGCAGAGCGGCAGTAGCTCATTAGCAATTTGCCTCTGCGTTGTGGGCGGAGCCGTTGGCGCGGAGACGCACTTTGGACTTTGGACGCACTGTGCGAACAAAAATAAACTTACCGGTAAAAACACAGGCTGTCCAGTTGATAGTGTCTTGATGCACTGCATCCGGCTTCAATAACAATTTACTGACGAAGCCCATTCTTTTTCTTCTGCCAGTTGGTGAAAGTGAAAGAGTCTTCTGTGAAGTGCTGACCGCAAAACCGATGTGTGGTTTTTAACATTGCCGTGACCAAGGAACGTAATCCATCTATCTCTCACAGCAACATGTTTTGGTAAAGCATGAAAGCTAGCTAATACCACCATCTCTCCTCTTTGCATTGCAACCTGCTACCGCATATGTGTTGATCCGCCATCGTCTTCTCTACTCCTCAGAACCAGAGCGGCGGGGCGTAGCGAGGGGAGAATGAGCTTGTGGCACCGCCCAGTGGAGTTACTACGTCACAACTCCAGTCTATTTTAAACGGCATTTTAGCCTCTGCTACTGATTCACAGCCATTTTAATGTAGAAATACTCAGAAATACAATTTTGAACTTATTTTTCTCAAGATATGTCCTCTAACATAAGAAAAATTACACAAGAACATGTTAACACCTAGAAAAACATTATTTTCATCGGAGGGGGTCTTTAAGGAAAATATTGTTACATTGAATATTGCTGTTGATTTTTTCTTTTGTGTTCTTCAGAATTAGACACTTTTTGAACATGAAAGAACACATGATCGTAAGAAGTTTTACAGAATTTGAATGAATAATTGCTTTATTGCAAGGTAAAATTAGAACTTAAAATTAGAAGTTACAATAACACTATGAATAAAAGTGTAAAAGTGTTACAGTGATTGAACAAAAAATGGTAAAAAGGATTTTTTACTGTAGCAATAAATGTGCCCATATAAGAGAAGTTTAACAAATCCAAACACAATTGATTTGAAAGGGGGGAAGAAAGGGGGGCTTTCAGATTTTACAATAACATAAGCAAACTCTTCCAATTTTACTTCAAACTGAGTTTGCCAGAAGAAACAAACGCATGCAGGTTTGGAATAACGTAAGGGTGAGTAAATAATCAGGAATTGCAGTTGCTGGGTGAACGATCCCTTTCAATTCAAATTCAAAAAGCTTTATTGAATATCCCCACAGGGGGTAGAAAATTGTCTTTAGACAAGGGCTCAACAAACAGTACAATACAAAAGACAACCACACAATTTAAGATACACAACCCCCCTCCCCTCCCTCCCCTATTTCCTATTTAAAATATCAATGGCAGTTGGAATAAAAGTTTTCTTATACTTGGCCTTTTTCACCAAAGGTACTTTATATCGTCTACCAGACGGAAGTACATTAAATGAACTATGCAGGGGATGTGAAGAGTCTGTCACAATAACAGAGGCTTTCCTTTTCACTGCCACAGTGTAAAGATAAGACAGAGTTACTTGTTTCTCACCAATAATTTTACCAGCCATAATTATAATCCTTAGAAGTCTATTTTTGCATTTGACAGAAAGAGAGTTGAACCAGGATACAATGTTAAAAGTAAGCACAGATTCGATAAGTGATTTATACACCACTATCAGAATATCCTTTTCAATATTAAAACTCCTCAATTTCCTCAATAAACCTAGACGTTGATACGCCTTCTTAAAAACACTTTCTGAGTGCTTATCAAATTTAAACTGGGAGTCAATCTCTGTACCCAGGTATTTAAAAGATCCCACCTGCTCAACTTCCTCTCCATTAAGTATCAGAGGCTTAAAAAGTATATGTGCATTATTAGCCCCACAACACATTTCCTTGGTTTTGTTAATATTAAGCTGCAAAGAACTCTCCTCCGTCCAGGCTGTGAGAGAATCAACAAAATCAAAATAAATGTCCAGTGATTGGGTATCCTTCACACATCCCACCAATGCCATATCATCTGCATATTTTATAAGCATCAGGTTATCACTATTACAGGTTATCTCATTTGTGTAAATAGAAAAAAGCATTGGGGATAAAACACATCCTTGTGGGAGACTGGATTTTAAAACCACATTCTCTGACTTTTCGCCATTTACCATCACATGTTGTGGGCGGTCCCGTAAAAAACAATTAATCCATAAAATCAAGGTTTGATGTACCTGTAGCTCCTCCAGACGCCACAGAAGTGTGTTTATATTCACAGTATTAAAGGCAGAAGAAAAGTCCATAAATAAAATCCTAACGCACGAATTTGCCAAGTCCAAATACTTTCCAGCCCTGTCCAGCAGAGTGAGGGTGGCATCTTCAACTCTGCGCCCCGTTTTATAAGCAAATTGTAAAGGGTCAAGTTTGCCAGTCATTGCCTGGGAGAGTTGCTGACAAACCACTTTCTCCATACATTTACAGAGCACTGATGTTAAGGCCACTGATCTATAGTCTTCAAGCACCTTAGCATGAGCCTTTTTTTGGTAACGGGATGATGGTACTTTCCTTCCAGGACTGTGGTACAACATTAAAATCAAGAGACAGCTGAAAAAGTTGTGTCAACACACCCTTCAACTGAGATGCACATTTCCTCAGTACCTTGCCCTTTATTCCATCCGGCCCCGATGTCTTTTGGGGTTTGACTTTCATTAAAACCTTTTCCACAATCTGTTCCTCAATTATTATGGGGGGAAAGTCAGAATGCTCTGTCAGAGTCCAGTGCTCATCTGAATAGCTATTATTAAAACGAGCATAAAACTCATTCAATTCGGTAGCAAAGCAGGCAGAGTCAGGGCATTGGATATTGTGTTGCTTCTGGTTTCTTCCAATCATAGTGTTTAGGCCTTACCAGGCCATCCGTGCATTACCTCTTGTAAACTTTTCCTCAACCTTACGTTTATATTGCTGTTTGGCCCCCTTAATTTTTAGCTTAAATACTTTCTGTAAAAGGTTAAAGCTATATCTATCTCCATTTAAAAAAGCAATTTTTTTAAGATTTAAACAATGTTTCAGATCTTTTGTAACCCAAGGCTTATTGTTAGGGTAACACCTCACATGTTTTACAGGAATAACACTATCTACACAAAAATCTACATACCCAGATATGGAAGCATTGAGCATATCTACATCATTTCCACATTACTTCAAAGCATCCTTTTAGTTTTTCAGTAGAATCAAAGTCCCATACCTGGATAGTCCTAGTTTGCACTTTCTCAGTTTTTAGTTTTTGCCTATATCGAGGTAGAAGCAGAACAGTATTATGATCGGAACGACCAAGAGGCGGGCGTGCCTTGGAGATGTAAGCGCTTGGTATATTTCCATAGCACAAGTCCAGTGTTTTGTCCAGCCTAGTGACAGACGTGACATATTGCTCCAGATTCGGCAGGTGTGTAGCAACGTCACATTGATTAAAATCTCCGAGCAAAAACACTGGCTGATCTCCAACTTTATTTACAATATTATTAAAAATGCCTGCAATGCTTTCAGCAGCTAACCAGTCCCTCCAGAAAAACGCGGAGTTTTTTTGTGATTGTTGCGGGCAAAAATCCTTGATTACGCGGCCCGTTTTCTTTAAAAATGCGATGGAATATGCGGGATATTTATGCAATTTTTTGCTATGAAATTGCGGGAACTTGCAAAAATTGCGGGAACTTGCAAAAATTGCGGGAACTTGCAAAAACTGCGGTTTGATGAAAAAGAGAGAAAAAAAGTGATTCCCCGGACACCCTGTTCTCACTAGGCTACTACCTTAATGTAAAGAGTCATTTATTATTACTTCCTATGATAAGCAAGCATACTACATCACAGAAAGTTCTGGAAATATTTAATTTCTCATCTTGTTTTATTTCAGACTGTAACGAGTGGAAATAAGGTGTGGCCCCTTTAAGAGCTGTGCGCTCCCTGTTGAACTGTCTGCCGCCATGCGCCTCGAACAGTGTTCAGACACCCCATGTTCGATGTTTGATGCTACTTCTTTTATCTTATTTTGTTTATTAAGTAACGATGTGGACGGTAGAACGTGTGACAGACAGTTATACGAGTTCGATTTGGGAATAAAGTGCGATCTGTGAGATGCCAATCGCCTCCGTGAGTCTGTCTGTCAATAACTTTGTTAGCGTGACGCTAACCTATTTTTCTTCTTAAATATTTAAAAATAAAGTGTGCTCCTGTTTTACAGCTTTTCGATGATGTTCACGTCGCGTAATTACGTAACTTCATAACGTTCCCATGTCAACAGGGGGAAATGGCTGCTCTTATGTGAAGCAAACGCAACATTTTTCAACTTTCTGCTAAGATATATATGTGACTTTTTGCGATGAAAATGCGGGGATTATGAAATCATGCAAGCCCTGCATATTTTGCGCGGAAATCAGCAATTTATGCGGCGAAACTCGTTCATCAAAATGAACAAATCTTTTTTCGAGTCATTTCGTTTGTCGAATGAACAAAATGACTCGAAAAAAGACTCTTCAAAATGAACAAATCTTTTTTCGAGTCATTTCGTTCGTCGAATGAACAAAATGACTCGAAAAAAGACTCGTTCAAAATGAACAAATCTTTTTTCGAGTCATTTCGTTCGTTGAATGAATAAAATGACTAGAAAAAAGATTTGTTCATTTTGATGAACAAGTTCGAACAGGAGATTCGCGAACGTCCATCACAGGACAGAGCAAGGCGAGCATTTGTGCTATTAATACTTAAATTGTTTTATTTATTTTCAAAATGGCGCATCGTTTCGCTAGATAAGACCCTTATTCATTGTCTGGTATCTTTAAAGTCCTTTGAAGCTGCACTGAAACTGTCTTTTGGACCTTGAACCGTTTTGACTACTATTGAAGTCCATTATATGTAGAAAAATCCTGGAAGGTTTTCATCAAAATCATTAATTTCTTTTCGACTGAAGAAAGAAAGACATGGACATCTTGGATGACATGGGGGTGAGTAAATTATCAGCAAAAGTTTTTTAAAAAGTGAACTAATCCTTTAAAGAAAACCACAAAACACTTGATATAAAACAAACAAAACAAACATCAAACACGGAGCCTGTGTCACGAGTCGCACGAGCAGCGTTGCGCCGCGGAAGAAGAATATGGTTTGATCCAATATGGTCTGGTACAGGTTACTTTGAGTCTTTGGGGGGGTCGTGTTTGTTTTGCATCTGTCGTTTTCAGGTGCAGCAGGCCTTTTTTCCCCCGGGTTTGACTGATTGGACGTTGAAGTTAATGAGATCGCAGCTGTGATTGAACAAAGTTCTTGCTCAAGCTCATCTGAGGTGAGTTCAGTACTGCACATTGCTTTATTGATAGCGATCACAAGGTTATCATTAGTGTAGTTATCAGTCACAGGCCCACAGGTAAGAAGATATTCCTCTATGTCCTGTGCATCAATGTATGTCATCTCTTTTTGTTTTTTAAGAAATTTTGTCAGGACCGAATTTGGGTTGGCCAGTGACAGCTCATCCTCTTCCATTTTAAATATCAATGATCCATTACATTTTGTGATGTAACTTGCTTATTTGCAGAGAATTTTGCACCTGTGGAGGTTTTCCCATTAAAGGATCTTGATGACAAGCTTGTAAACGTGTATGTTCTCTTACGAGAGTATCTCTCGTACTGCGTAATATCTTACGCTATGGGGAATACTCTTTCCTCGAGATATTGAAGCCAAAAATTATCCTTAATTTTTTAAATATGCAAAACGCTTTTGCAGCAGCAAGCAGACAAGGGCGAGACAGCTCGCGCGCCCATTGGCTGCCTTGCTGGAAAAGCTGCAGCCTATCGAGTGAGGCACTGCGTGACGTAATGACGAATGGGGACGCTTCGCGCTCATTTCGTCATGTCCCGCCAGTAGAGGCGTGGTCTCGCCCTATAAATACCCCCTCGATAGCTGTATTTCCTCTGATTTTTCTACTCTTCACGCGAAGCTCACGCATCGCTGGATCCAGAGTGAGAAGCCGCGCCGTTGACTTGTAGCCTTATCAGCGGGACGTGCCATCTTCTGAAGTCGCTGGCCCAGCCGCCTTCAACCGCCGTACCTGCTGCGCTTTCCGGCGTACTATATCCTTTTACTCTGCTAAGTGTGTGTGTGTTTGCTTACGTGACGCAACACCCATCTATCTGTTCTAAAAGAGCTGCGTCTTTTTAAAGATGCCTTTCTGTGGCTCGTGCCGCGCCCAACTCAGTGATGAGGACCGTCACGTCATCTGTGTGTCCTGCCTGGGTCATGAGCACGCGGCTATCGCGCTCGCGGATGGTGGATGCCCGCACTGCGAACTTCTGCCTATGGTGACTCTGAGGACTCGCCTGGCGTCGTTCTCTGAGCCCGCGTCCCAGCCTTCTGTGCCGCGCCGTAAGAAGCGTCGCGCCCAGCGCACTCCCGAGCCTTCTCCAGCCCGCCAAAGCTCGCCGGTTCGCCCGCCTGCTTCGCCGGCTTCACTTGAGTCGCTCCCGGACGGACAGCGCCCGCCGTCTGCCGCCGCTTCCGCTCCCGAGCTGGACGAACCTGCTGAGGTATGCTCTCTTGTGGCTTCTGATAGCGAGGATTGGGCGAGCTCTGTGGACCTCCCCCCCGCTGACGTGTCTAGCCAACCCTCTGGAAAGAGACCCGGCATTGAGGCTGAGCTGATGCGTCTGCTCACCCAGGCCGTGGAGTGCATCGGCCTCGAGTGGGAGGCGCCTGCTTTGCCGCCGCGCAACAGACTCGGCCTGCATCGCCCGCAGCCGCCGCTACACAGCGCCACCAGGCCCGGGATCAGAGACCGCGCTCTCGCTCTGCTGGACGCCGCCCCGCTCAGCGCGGGCCCCGGCCGAAGATTGAGCTCAAGCCCGAGGCCTCGAAGCTTTCCTAGCCACTCTAGGAAAGCGACGGTGTTCGGATCCCGCTGCGGCCGGTTCCCCACCGAAACGATTCGCTCGTTCAGTTCCTTGCGATGTGACTGTGCCAGTGTATTTAGCAGTGAAGCAGCCGGTGTCTCAGCCCGCTTGCCTGCACACAAAAGCCGTTTTTATGGCTACCCAGATAAATCCAATAAAGAGTGTATTTTCTGGTATACCGGCCACGGCCGATGGTGTTATGAGTGTTGTAAGAATGCCCACGCCCCAGTGCCCATTCCCACACCCAGACACAGCCCGCCACGGTGCGAGGCTAGCACACATAAATCTGACTCAGGTCGATTGTGCAGACAATGTAGTGAATGCGCCCATACAATGCCCGCTCACGCTACATGCCGCGTGTCCCTTGGTTTCTGTAAAAACGAAACCAACACACAATCTATCGGCTCCGGCCGAAAGCGTGTACAGTGCAGTAGATGTGCCCGTAAGTTTGCGCCCACATCCCCCCGCAAGCACGCCGAATCCCACGGGATTCGCCCCGCTCACTCTCGCTGTGCGTCCCGCCATAGAGAATTTGAGCGCGGCCAGGCTGCCCGCTGTGTTCAGCGCGCCCCCCGCCTCGAACGCTGTAAACACGGCGTTGTGTTCCCAGGGTACCGGGGCTCTCGAGCCGTTGCCTGGTCACGGCCAGAGCCCGGTCTGCATTCTACCTCTAGCTATTCACGCAGAAGCGTGGTCAAAGCTACCCGGGGTATCAGACTGGGTGCTGAACACTATAAAGAGAGGCTACTCGCTACAATTCGCACGACGTCCCCGCCGTTATACGGCGCGCGTCGAGACTACGGTGAGAAACGAAGTATCTCATCTACTTCGAGCCGAGATAGCGAAACTGCTGAGCAAGGGGGCCATAGAGCCCCTTTCTCAGGCTCAGAGCGAAGGGGGCTTGTACAGCAGATATTTTCTGGTACCGAAAAAAGATGGGGGCTTCAGACCCATTCTAGATCTGAGACAGCTGAACAAAGCGCTTGTGAAGCGCCAGTTCAGGATGCTTACGACCAGCGGAATCCTCGCGCAAGTGCGCCAAGGGGACTGGTTTATGTCAATAGATCTGAAAGACGCCTATTTCCAAATTCAAATAGCGTCCCATCACAGGCGATTCTTGAGATTCGCGTTCGAGGGCCAGGCATATCAATACACAGTCCTGCCGTTCGGCCTGTCCTTGGCACCCCGTACATTTACGAAGTGCATGGACGCGGCTCTCGCACCCCTGAGACTTCAGGGCATGCGAGTTATGAACTACTTGGACGATTGGCTGATTCTAGCTCGATCACGGTCAGAGCTCATAGAACACAGGGCAACACTGCTCGAGCACCTCGAGGAACTGGGCCTGACAGTCAACTGGGAAAAGAGCTCGCTGTGTCCCAGCCAGAGAATTTCTTTCCTGGGAACAGTGTTAGACTCGCTATCCATGACGGCACGCCTGTCAACGGAGCGCGTACTAAGTATTCAGCGCGTCGCGGAATCCTTCCGCCACGGCTCTATAGTCGCGCTCAGACGGTTTCAGAAAATGCTGGGCCTGATGGCCTCAGCATCCTCTGTACTCCAGCTGGGCCTGCTTCGCATGCGCCCACTGCAGAGGTGGCTGAAAGCACGGGTCCTGACCCAGGCATGGACCACGGGCCGGTGTCGCCTCAGGGTCGACCAATGGTGCGTTTCGGCTCTGAAACCCTGGAAAGTAACCAGCTGGTATCAGTCTGGTGTGAGTCTGGGGACCGCCTCAAGGGTGAAAGTGGTGTCTACGGACGCCTCCACCACGGGGTGGGGAGCGCTGCTCGAGGGCAGACCGCTGGCTGGCCTATGGTCAGAGCGGGAGAAGCTCCTTCACATAAACTGCTTGGAAATGATAGCAGTCGACAAAGCGCTACGGCGCTTCCGTCCCCTGATAAGAGGCCACCACGTCTTGGTCCGTTCGGACAACATGTCAGTGGTGGCGTACATAAATCGCCAGGGCGGCATCGGGTCCACACGCCTTTGCAGGCTGACGGAACCCCTCTTGGTCTGGGCCCAGCGCAACCTCCTTTCTCTGAAAGCGGCGCACGTGCCTGGGCACCTGAATACGGGTCCAGACAAGCTGTCCAGAGACAACGTCCCGACAGGAGAATGGTCGCTGCATCCGCAGACGGTCCAGCTGCTGTGGGAAACGTTTGGCAGAGCGCAGGTGGACCTGTTCGCGTCCCGCGAGAACGCTCACTGCCCAGTATTCTTCTCGAAAAGCAGGGACGCGCTGGCCCATGCTTGGCCCAGCGGTCCCCTGTATGCTTTTCCCCCCGTCTCGCTCCTGCCTCAGGTGTTGGAGCGGAACAGGGAAAATGGATGCCCAGTGCTGCTTGTAGCTCCGCTCTGGACTAACCAGGCTTGGTTTCCGGTCCTGATGCGGCTGGCCAGCACTGCCCCGTGGCCTGTACCATTGAGGAAAGATCTCCTCTCTCAGGCGGAGGGCTCGATTTGGCATCCTCGCCCGGATCTGTGGTCCCTGCACGCATGGGCCATCAACGGGTACCCGCTAGCCTCCCGGAAGGAGTGCTAAACACGATCGCGCAGGCTAGAGCGCCGTCTACCAGACGGCTCTATGCCTCGAAATGGTCGGTGTTCTCTACTTGGTGTCGAGCCCGTGGCTTTTCACCTGTGGACTGCGGGGTTACGGAAGTGCTTGCCTTCCTTCAGGAGCTGATGGATAAGGGTAGGACCCCATCCACGCTCAAAGTTTATGTGGCGGCCATAGCAACGTTTGCTAAACCGGTGTCTGGCCAGTCACTGGGGAAAAACGACTTAGTCGTGCGTTTCCTACGAGGAGCTCGGAGGTTAAACCCTCCCAGGCCCCCTTCAGTCCCGGCTTGGGACCTTTCCACGGTCTTGGAGGCCATGAAAGGCGCCCCGTTTGAGCCGATCCAGCTGTCGGACATGAAGCACCTGTCCCTTAAGACGGTGTTTCTATTGGCTCTCGCTTCAGTGAAGCGTGTAGGGGACTTACAGGCGCTTTCTGTAAGCGCGTCATGTCTGGAGTTTGGGCCTAACGACTCAAAGGTCGTACTCAAACCGAGGCACGGCTACGTGCCGAAATCCCTCAATACACCGTTTAGGGCCCAGGTAATTTCCCTGTCTGCCCTTCCGGTTCTCAATGAGGAGAGGGACGCGAGTCTCCTTTGCCCTGTCAGGGCGTTAAGGGCTTATGTGTCCCGCTCGGCTGTGTTCAGACAGACCGAGCAGCTTTTCGTGTTGTTTGGCGGCCGTTCTAAGGGACTTGCCGCTTCAAAACAGAGCCTATCCAGATGGATAGTGGATGCCATAGCGCTGGCTTACACTTCCAAGGGCCTGCAGTGCCCATTGGGTGTCAAAGCGCACTCCACGAGAGGCGTGGCCTCGTCGTGGGCATGGTATAGCGGGGTCTCCCTGCAGGATATCTGTACGGCTGCGGGCTGGGCCTCGCCGTCTACATTTATCAAGTACTATAACCTGGAGGTGCCCGCCTTACAAGCTAAGCTTTTGGCGGTCTGAACTTCGGGTTTATCGGCCGCCATGCGGCTTATGTGTACCCCTACGGGTCTGTTACCCCTACGGGTCTTTTATGAAGGAGTGATGCTTCTAGCCTCTCCTCCTCTACTCTGTGTGAGTTGTGGTGATTGTGCACTAGATGCGCCCCGGGCTTGGCCCCGGGACTCTGGTGTTGGATCCCTGTCCGCACGGCGTGTTGCATGGGGTTCCCCATAGCGTAAGATATTACGCAGTACGAGAGATACTCTCGTAAGAGAACGTACTCGGTTACTAACGTAACCTCGGTTCTCTCTAGAGAGGGAACGAGTACTGCGTATCTTGCCATGCTTGGTATACGCTCTGGTTCGCTTCGGCGTTAAAAAAAAAATCAGAGGAAATACAGCTATCGAGGGGGTATTTATAGGGCGAGACCACGCCTCTACTGGCGGGACATGACGAAATGAGTGCGAAGCGTCCCCATTCGTCATTACGTCACGCAGTGCCTCACTCGATAGGCTGCAGCTTTTCCAGCAAGGCAGCCAATGGGCGCGCGAGCTGTCTCGCCCTTGTCTGCTTGCTGCTGCAAAAGCGTTTTGCATATTTAAAAAATTAAGGATAATTTTTGGCTTCAATATCTCGAGGAAAGAGTATTCCCCATAGCATAAGATATTACGCAGTACTCGTTCCCTCTCTAGAGAGAACCGAGGTTACGTTAGTAACCGAGTACGTTTTACCCAACTTTACACGGTCCATTTGACTGTCCCACAAGAACAGTTGAATTGTCCCTGTTTGGTCTCCCATTTGGCAGGACTTGACCTCGCTTTCTGAGTCCCGAACGGTTGCCATGCTGCTTGCCCTGTCCATGTTGGAAACCGTTGCTATGAGTTTCAAAACCTGTTAAGAAGAATTAATGGTTAATAAAATGTTTTATTATTTTATAGCGATGCTCATGTTTTAAATTTTAACATTTAGCAATTAAATAATTTTATTTTAAAATAAATGTAGCTCTTATTTGTGTTTTATGTGTTATGCAGGTATTGTTTTCTTTTAATCTAGTTGTTCTGTAAAGCACTTTGGTCAGCCTAGTGGCTGGTGTAAATGTGCTATATAAATAACTTGTTTTTTATGCCTCTTGTTAATGTACAATTTGGAGACTCTGAAAAGTGTATGTAAACTTTGAGTAATTTTCATTGTCATTTAAAGCATCATAGTAGTTATGATACTTAAAAACGTTAAGTTCCAGTTTAAAAGAGAGTTTAAGACTAAGCCAGGATTATGCATTAGTTCAACTAGGACATTTAAGTAGCTTTAATAATTGTGCCTTATAAAAAAACATTACTGGTGTGCATCTTGAAACAAAACAATGGTACTGACATCTTAAAATGTCAGGATACATTTGTCCTTTGTCACATTAGTCAGTTTTAGTTTTGTAGGTTAAAGGATGTTTTTATAGTTGATGAAGTTGTCAAAACATCAAGTAAAAATTACTTCTTACCGTATTTTCCGCACTATAAGGCGCACTTAAAAGCCTTTAATTTTCTCAAAAAACGATAGTGCGCCTTATAATCCGGTGCGCTTTATATATTCAATTCAATTCAATTCAATTCAAGTTTATTTGTATAGCGCTTTTCACAATACACATTGTCTCAAAGCAGCTTTACAGAAAGTGCATTTCAGAAATGTACAAAGAAAAATACAGTTAGTTAATCATGTATAAATTTAGGCATAACATATCGCCGGTGTTTAGTCGTCTCTTCACAGGCGTCGAGTCGTCTCTCCACAGGCGTCGAGTCGTCTCTCCACAGGCGTTTAGTCGTCTCTCCACCGGCGTTTAGTCGTCTCTCCACAGGTGTTGGGGCATCTGAAGTCTTCGTGAGAGGCTGGATACAAACTGGAGCTGACGAACGCTATTTACCTCGGGACTAGCGTCCCGAGATAACAGCAGAAAGACAGATGGGAAATAATTAGCATAGCTGATGTTCATAATATTAATGCATTCGAACTGATTCAGAAGTAGTATAAAAGGTAAGCATTAAGTGAATGCTTGGTTAAAGAGATGCGTCTTTAATCTAGTTTTAAACTGGGACAGCGAGTCTGAGTCTCGAACAATATCAGGAAGGCTATTCCAGAGTTTAGGAGATAAATGTGAGAACGCCCTCCCTCCTTTAGTAGACTTAGATATCCTAGGAACGACCAGAAGCCTCGAATTTTGTGATCTTAAAGAGCGCGATGGATTGTAGGGCGATAGAAGGTCTGTTAAATACACAGGAGCTAAACCATTTAGAGCTTTATAAGTCAATAGTAATACTTTGTAATTGATACGGAACTTAATAGGTAACCAGTGTAGAGATGATAAAATTGGTGTTATATGATCATATTTTCTTGATCTAGTAAGAACTCTAGCGGCTGCATTTTGGACTAACTGTAGCTTGTTTATTGAGGATGCAGGACAACCAGCTAATAAAGCATTACAGTAATCTAGTCTCGAGGTCATGAATGCATGAACTAACTTTTCTGCATCTGAAACAGATAGCATGTTACGTAGCTTAGCAATGTTTCTAAGGTGGAAAAAGGCTGTTCTTGTAACATATGAGATATGATTTTCGAAAGTCAAGTTGCGGTCTAGTATAACACCCAGGTCTTTTACTGTAGTGGATAAAGTAACAGGACATCCTTCTAAATTAAAGTTGTATTGTAAGGGATTTTGTGGGTAGTTTTTTGGACCAATAAGTAATACCTCCGTTTTATCTGAATTTAATAGCAGGAAATTACACGTCATCCAGCATTTTATATCTTTTAGACACTCTGTCAAGTTAGATAAGTTAGTGTTTTCATCTGGTCGTGATGAGATATATAATTGAGTGTCATCAGCATAACAGTGAAAATTAATTCCATGTTTTTTTATAATATTACCAAGTGGCAGCATATATATTGAGAATAGCAGAGGGCCTAGGACAGATCCTTGCGGCACTCCATAGTCTACTGATGTTATCTTTGATTTTTCCCCATTTAAACAGACGAAATGGTAACGGTCTGATAAGTACGATCTAAACCAGCTTAATGCCTGTCCCTGAACACCAGTGTAGTTTTGTAGTCGATCTAAGAGTATTTTATGATCTATAGGCTAAGAGTAAATCATTTGTAATTTTAACTAGCGCAGTTTCTGTGCTATGATGCGGTCTGAATCCCGACTGAAATTTTTCGTAGATATCATTTTTTTGCAAGAAAGAGTACAATTGAGCGGACACAATTTTTTCTAGTATTTTAGACATAAATGGAAGATTTGAGATGGGTCTGTAATTTGCTAGGTTATTTGGATCTAATTGCGGTTTCTTAATGAGAGGTTTTATTACTGCCAGCTTGAATATTTTTGGAACGTGACCTAAAAATAAAGACGAGTTAATAATATTGAGAAGAGGCTCTTCCACTACAGGTAACACTTCTTTAAGTAGTTTAGTGGGTATTGGATCTAATAAACATGTTGTTGGTTTAGATGCAATGATTAGTTTATTTAGTTCTTCCTGTCCTATAGTTGTAAAGCGGTTTAGTTGTTCTAGAGGGCCATAATTGAGGCTGAGTCATAAGACACCATAGAGGATTGTACATTTACAATTGTTTTTTCGGATGCTTTCTATTTTCTCATTGAAGTAATTCATAAAATCATTACTACTATATTGTAACGGAATATCTTGCTCTGGAGATGTCTGATTATTTGTTAGTCTAGCCACGGTGTTAAATAAAAACCTTGGATTATTTTGGTTATTTTCAATTAGTTTGCGGATATGCTCAGCCCTGGCTGATTTTAGAGCCCTTTTATAACGTGACATACTGTCTTTCCACGCGATTCTGAAGACCTCTAAATTAGTTCGTTTCCATTTACGCTCTAAGTTACGAGTTTCTCTCTTGATAGCATGCGTAGCACTGTTGTACCATGGTGTTTTAGTTTTCTCTCTAACCTTTTTTAATCTAATTGGTGCAACAATATCTAGTGTACTAGAGAAAATGTTGCTCATACTGCTAGTCATTTCCTCTAGTTCATCTGTTTGTTTGGGTTTACTGAGCAGCTGAGATAGATCAGGTAAGCTATTTGAGAATAGCGGTGCAAGCACTATAACGTGGTGCAACATGACAAATTTCAGCAGTGCGTATTATGCAAGTTACCATGTAATGATCAGTGAGATCGTCACTTTGCGGTATAATATCTATATCGGTTGGATCGGTTCCATATGAAATAATTAAATCTAGTGTATGATTTAGACGATGAGTGGGACCACTGACGTTTTGCTTCACCCCAAAAGAGTTTAATAGATCTGTAAACGCAGCCCCTAACGCATCATTTGTATTATCTACGTGTATGTTAAAGTCGCCAATAATTATTGCTTTATCGACATTGACCAATAGGTCTGAGAGAAAGTCTGCAAAATCTTTTAGGAAATCAGTATATGGCCCTGGAGGTCTATATACGGTAGTCAAGGCTAGCGATAATAAGGATTTCTTTCTTACATCTAAGAGCGTAACATTTAGCACAAGTACTTCAAACGAATTAAACCTATGACAAGTTTTCTGAGTAACATTAAGAATATCTCTATAGATTGTTGCAACACCGCCGCCACGACCGATCAGACGGGGCTCATGCTTATAACAGTATCCTGGTGGAGTAGACTCATTTAGACCGAAATAATCATTTGGTTTAAGCCAGGTTTCAGTAAGGCACAGAACATCGAAATTATTATCTGTGACCATTTCATTTACAATAACCGCCAGGTGTAAGCGATCTAATGTTTAGAAGACCTAGCTTTAGAAATTGTTTTTGTTCACTGATATTTAGATTTTCTGGTTTAATTATAATAATATTCTTGCTAGATCTTACAGTAGATTTGTTGTTTGGCTTCACTAAGCGAGGAATAGACACAGTTTCTATATAATGTTCTATATTGGTACTTATATCAATTAAGTTGGGACAGCAAAGACTATGATTTGGACTTTGACTTACTAATCAGATGGTGTGTAGTGTCTTGGAGATGTTGTCCGACAGAACAGCCGCTCCGACTCTGCTGGGGTGCAGACCATCAGGACGGAAGAGCCTAGGTCGCTCCCAAAACAGATTCCAATTATTTACAAAGAGCAGTTTCTGTTCATTACACCATGACATTAACCATTCATTTAAAGCAAATAATCTACTGAACCTTTCTTGTCCAAGTCGGTACGTGGGAAGCGGTCCAGACACGACGATCGTTGCTCTAGGCGATGTGCTGCGTACCGTCTCGATCAGGCTCCTGTAGTCCTTCTTCAGAACCTCCGTCTGCCGCAGCCTGATGTCATTCGTCCCCGCGTGCAGCACGACAGCTCCGACGCGCTCGTCACCGTTCAGGATCTCGGGAACCTGCGCAGCGACATCAAGAACACGAGCACCAGGAAAGCAGTGAGTGCGCACCTTACCTTTACCCGAGGTAGCACGGACATGGCGGACCATGGAAGTGCCGATGATCACGGCGTCGTCGCGTTCCGACTCGCGAAGAGGGGAGAAGCGGTTCCGGGTGGAGATCTCGAAGACCGGGAGGGGCGGAGAGGTTCTTGCTCTGGTCCTGGCTCGTGTCGTGACCCAGGGTGCAGGAGTGATTGAAGGCAGAGATGATCGCGTCCTCCTGGGCAGAGAAACGCACGGAGTAGACAAAGTCGGAGTCAAAGTCACAAAGTTACTAACCACTGACTTGTGAGCATCGGAACGTGATGTTTCAAGCGCTGATCGCCGATCTCGCAGCTCGGCTTGCTTCTCCATAGAACACGAATCTGCTTCTCCACCGACTCCAGCTCCAATCGTACCGAAATCAGCTCGAATGTGTCCTCACCTGCACTCAGAGGTAACGTTAGACACACATCCGATATGTTCGCCATTATAACAGATGAACAGTAAATTAGTAGTAATAGTAATCAGTAAAGCAATCCGATTGTTTTTTTGTTTGTTTTTTATAAGGAATAGTATCGAGGATAAGTTCACATGATATAAAAATAGAAAGTGCCTGTTTACAATTGAGTGGTAAAGAAGAAAATCAAGGATTAATGAATCAATTCGACGGAGCTCCAAACACAAACACAGACCGCACGCGCATGTGCTTATGCCCCGTTGATGCGGGCTCTAAGCACAATCAACGTGTGTCTGTACTTTCAGAGAAGCTTTCAGAGAAACGGGTGTAAAAGATGAGACGACGCTCGAATAGGCGCGAGGCCACGCGTGAAATGCTAGCGGGCTAAAGGCTAGTAGCCGAGATTCGGAAAGTTGGATCTAAGTAGCGATATCAAAGCAATCCGATTGTTTTTTATAAGGAATATTATCGAGGATAAGTTCACACGATATAAAAATAGAAAGTGCCTGTTTATAATTGAGTGGTAAAGAAGAAAATCAAGGATTAATGAATCAATTCGACGGAGCTCCAAACATAAACACAGACCGCACGCGCATGCGCAGACTAATGTTAAAGGTTAAAAGTATATAAAATATATATATAGATAAGCTATAAAATATATAGATGAGTTGGTTAATTGGATTAATTTACGTTGGTTAATAACGGATTATAAGGCGCACTGTCAAAATGTTTCAGTATGAAAAACCAATAATGATAATAAATATTTAATTATAATAAAATGTTTCAGTACGACTTGTAAACTACAAAGCCGCACCGCTTGCAGCATTATGGCTACCATAGTCAGTAAAAACCGTTACTGTGCTTACTAACAGTCCCACAACACTTGTGTGTGTATAAAGACCTCAAAATGGCACCTGTCAAGAGACACGCTTACGACGCAGAGTTCAAGCTTAAGGCTGTCGGTCACGCAGTAGAATATGGGAATAGAGCAGCAGCGAGAGAATTCAACATTAATGAATCAATGGTACGGAAGTGGAGGAAGCAAGAAAATGACCTGCGCCAAGTAAAAAAGACTAAACAGAGTTTCAGAGGGAACAAAGCGAGATGGCCACAGTTAGAGGACGAACTCGAAAAGTGGGTTGTTGAACAGAGAGCAGCAAGTAGAAGCGTCTCTACAGTCACTATTCGAATGAAGGCAACAGCGCTAGCATGGGACATGAACATCGATGAATTTCGAGGCGGTCCTTCTTGGTGCTTTCGTTTTATGAAAAGACGTAATCTCTCCATCCGCACACGAACTACCGTCTCGCAGCAACTGCCAAAAGATTACCAAGAAAAGCTGGTCACTTTCCGCGCATACTGCAAAAAGAAGATCACTGAAAAGAAGATCCGGCCAGAGCACATCACCAACATGGACGAGGTTCCACTCACCTTTGATATTCCTGTGAACCGCACTGTGGAGAAAACGGGGACCAGTACGGTGTCTGTACGCACCACAGGGAATGAGAAGTCATCCTTTACTGTAGTTCTCGCCTGCCAAGCTAATGGCCAGAAACTTCCTCCCATGGTTATTTTCAAGAGGAAGACCTTGCCAAAAGAAAACTTTACAGCCGGCGTTGTCATCAAAGTTAACCCGAAGGGATGGATTGATGAGGAAAAGATGAGTGAGTGGTTGAGAGAAATTTACATCAAGAGACTGGGTGGCTTTTTCCACACAGCTCCGTCCCTATTGATCTACGACTCCATGCGCGCCCACATCACCGATGCTGTCAAAAAACAATTGAAGCAAACTAATTCAGAGCTTGCCGTCATTCTGGGTGGATTAACAAAAGAACTCCAGCCGCTAGATATTGGTGTCAACAGGGAGTTCAAAGCTAGACTGCGAGCTGCGTGGGAGCAGTGGATGACAGAAGGTGAACACACGTTCACCAAGACGGGGAGACAGCGCCGGACGACTTACGCCACTATCTGGCAATGGATCGTGGATGCCTGGGCTGATATATCAGTCTCAACTGTGATCCGAGCTTTCACGAAGGCAGGAATAATCTCTGAACTGCCAGGCAACAGCAGCGAAACTGACTCGGATAATGACGAGAGGGAGCGGGGCAGGTTGGATGCCGTAATCGCCCAACTGTTCAATTCGGACACTGAAGAAGAAGAATTCGAGGGATTCGTGGACGGGGAATGAACTGAAAAAAGTGAGCTTTACGTGTTATACGTAACTGAACAATGTTGATTTGATTTAGTGGTATCAGACTGTTTATTTTACTACGGTACGTGTTTACTGAATTAGGGAAAAGTTGGCTGGGAGATATTGTTGTATTTGTATTTATTGTATTGTATTTATTTATTTATTTGAACATGTAAAATAAAAAAAATTAAAATCAATCAAAGAAACTAATAATAGAAAAACAAAACAAATGAACAACAAAGTAAAAAAAATTCCATACTTTCAAAACTTAAACATGCACAAAAGGAGGTAGGAAGAAGTAAAACTTATATACTCCTACCCCTATACCATTACTACCATATTTAACAAAATAACTACAAAATAGTAAATCTGCTGAGATAATAAATCTATAGTCAATGAGAAAATATATTCAAAAAGTTCTAATCACATACTAATAGTACACAATCACGACAATATTTATACATACTACCAATGATTCAATATAGGCCTAGCACAGTTTATTATTAGCACTGAGTTTCTCTATACCTCTGGAATATAGTTTCTTTGAACATCTTTTTAAAATGGAATACATTTGGACATTCCTTTAAAGGGTACCTATTATGGCATTTAAAATGTTCCTAATAATGTTCTGGGAGTCCCCAACAACAGTTTTACATGCATGCAATGACAAAAAACACTTTTGTTGTCTTATAATATGCATTTATTTTTACCTGATTTGCTCACCGACTCTCTAATGATTCGTTTGACGACTCATTTGTCCAAACCCCTCCTTTGCGTGACGCTAATCGGCGGTGATTGGTCAGATGACCCAGTCAGTTATATTTTGCGTTAGCCCAAAGCTTAAACATATTGATAAAGCACTGCAGTACTACAATACGCTTCACATAATTTCACATATTTCAAAAAACAAAAAAAAATGACATTGGAGACCTAGAAGCTGCTGAGCTTCACACACACACGCACACACACACACACACACACATAAAAGCAACAATTATTAATAGTACTTACAGGTTGTGATTCGGAGGAGGAAGCTGATCCAAATCCAAATCCAAAACATTTAAAATGTTAAATACATTTAAAAAGTCTTCTAAGTGAGGTTTTTATACGCGTGAGAAACCTTTCGCAATATTACTAATCAAGTAATCACAGAAATATGTCATCAGACTGATTTAAAGAAATTAAGGCATAGAGGTAAATCTTTATTTAAAGAAGATAGACTTCTGCTTTTGCAACACACAAATGTATATAAATGTTAAAAATCGTTTGTGTCTTTGACTACTTCTAATCATGGTTTTAGGTCTGTAAAAATAGAGAATAAAAAAGAATTAACTATATGACTAGCTGTAGGGGTAAATTAAATATTGTGTCTTGTTTTAGTGTAATAACAGTTTTTGTAAAGCAAAGAGTTGTATTAATGTTTTTAAAAGTCCCTGTGAACCGGAAGTTGCAAAACAACTTTTCTCCAGTGTTGTGACGATTTCCCAGTGAAATGGAATATTGGAATAACAGAGGGAGTGTTTTATTCTAGCGCTCCTCCTCTCCATATCTGCTCAGACTTGAGGGGAGTGGTAAATACAGTAGGGTACATTTTGATTTCATGTCGACTTTAAAAATAGCTTTCATCAATCTATTTTTGAGAAAACCAAAAGTTTACAGTAGCCTAGCCTATCTCCCATAGCTCACAATACCATTCAGAGTTCACAAGAGATCATTTCTCGTTTTCTAGGCATAACACATGTCATGGTACAAAGTGATGCTCTCTCCCTTTCTCTATGATGTAGTTAAATGTTAAGACGCTCATCCGTATGTGTGTGCGTGCGTGTGCGTGTGTTGAGGGCGCTGTGCTAGAGGACCGCTTGAAAATATTAGGCTAGAAAGATCTAATAGTGAATTAATAATTAAATAAAATAAAAATGTAAAACGTTGTTTTAAGTTTTTTTTTACCAATATTGAAATCTGTAGGTATACCTCTGCACATGCGTATTCTCATGCGTTGTCGGAGTTGTAGGTGGGCGGGGGCTCACAGGCCAGCTATTTCTCATTCATATTTTGCTTTCGGAGCGCGAGCCGTGAGGATGCTTTACGGGACAGTGAAAGATATATTTTTAGCTAAGAACTAAACAAAAGTTTAGTAGTGAATTGAAATATTAAACAGTTTTGCTTAAAAACTATTCGTTTTATGTATTTTTAACTGTTGATATGTTAAATGTTCACGTTTGAAACATTGTTTAAACATAATTTACTATTTTTTCTAGTAGGCCTATCTTTAAAAAGTTGTTCGTGAAAGACATTCTTGTTTTAAAAGATTTAACGTTAACTTTTTTGTTTTTAGCTGGTTTTAAAATCTGTAGGCTGTGTGAAAGAAAACATTCTAACCTGTTTTAAATTGTTCTGAGGCCAAACGTTTTATGTTCACATTGTTATTTATGTTTGCACGCTGATCGTAACGTGATCTTCCCGTGTTATTTATCTGTACAGTATATCTGCATATTCTGTAGACGTCGATTGTGTCTCAGGGAGCATGTAACAGCATGTTTATCCGGTTCGAAAAACTCCGGTTCACTTTTAACTTTTCTGCTCGGTGTAATACAGAATGTCCTGTTAAAACAATATAGGAAGGATGCAAAGGATATGCAAAGGTAGTATATTTATTATTTTTTACATTAAATAATACATTTATTTAATACACGGGTATTTATTAACGTGGTCCACGAGCAGTCTGTATATTCCTCATTTGTAAATCCGTCTCCTCAGTCTTTCCATACCGATCCATAACGTGGTAAAAATAAAATCCATTATCTCACTCTGTGAAAACCAAATCGAGGGGGTCTTCTGTCTTATTCCATGTAAATCTTCTATCGTTATATCCACATTGGTCAATCAGCCTTCACGTAGTCCTTGTCAAAATCATATGTACACGCACATCCTCCAGACAAGTGAAAAATATATTCCACACGTTCCGCCGGTTCATTTCGTTAATCATGATCCTTGTAATTTTCGCGGAGCTAAAGTTAAATCCATCATAGCTTCATCAAGGCATCTCTCGGGAGTCTTTGGGATCTGCAGTTAGCGTAAATTCCAAGAGAATGCAGTACGTTGAGTTTGTGGCTTTTCAAACGGAGCGCCGGGGAGTCTCTTCTTTCATTATGTGGGGGGTGCTCTATTTCCCACGCTCCCAGGTGTGGAAGGCGTGTCGTGGGAGGAGTCTACGTGTGGCCCTGCGTGCACTTTCAGACTGTCATTTTTCGGCTAGGCCTCCGGAGCGAACGGACGCGTTTCACATTACTCAAGGAGATTACTTGAAACATCTCTAAACTTTGGAGAAAATACACTGTTCACTTTTACACATCTTTAAACAGCGAACTGGTTAATTCATGTTATTTTTCAACAAAACGTCTTGTAAAAACGTAAGGTATTTTTTAATATGATTTTAAACATGTAGTTTAAATATTATGGTGTGTTTGAAACAGTTTTAACAATTTTAAGGTAAAAACTCTTTAACTTGTTTTACTGAAAAATGTTTTAAATGACATTTTAACATTTTTAACAACTTAAAAGGTATGTTACAAAACACAACTATTTGTCTGATATCATTTTAACACTACCACATTTTTGATAACTTTAAGAAAATTTATACTTTTTAGCACATTGTTCTAAACTTTTGAGAAAATACACATGGGATCTTTTTGCAAACCAAAGTTTTCGTTATTTTTCAACAAAACGGTTTGTAAAAATGTAAGGTATTAAGGTATTAATATGATTTTAAACATGTAGTTTAAATATTATGGTGTGTTTGAAAACAGTTTTGAACAATCTTACAATTACTGTGTGAAGGTAAAAACTCTAACTTGTTTACTGAAAAACGTTTTAAATTACATTTTAACATCTTAAAAAGTAACACAGCTATTTTAACAATGTCACATTTTTGATAACTTTAAGAAAAATTATACTTTTTAACACATTGTTTTGAAATGTATGAAAAGTCTTTAATAAAAAACACTAAACTCATCTCTGACTATGTCCTTATTATACATTTTCTTTAAAAAGATTGAAAACATATTGTTTTGAATGAATGTTTTTCATCCTTTTTGAACATTTTCACATTGAGAACTAGTAATCGTGGGGTGACACCCCCCACCCCGCCACTCTTCAGGTGTTCACACCCCTAAGGGAGGGTTTGGGGATTCACACAGTCACATGACATCCCCGGAAGTGGGTGGAGAAATGGGCCTGGTTATCGTGGGACAATCCACGCTGTGTGTGCAAAGCCATAAATGGGGAAGGGAGGGGTTTTATGAGCTGAACGGTCACGAGGACCCTGAGTGTGGGAATCTGTTGTTATTTTTTCTCACGCATCAACACCTGATGTGGGTGGGCTCTAGGTGTGGGATGGGGTCTAGGGGTGGAGCTTGCGTCTGGCTATTGTGCATCGGCTGCTATTGTCAGTCTTGGGTTGTCTCTGAAGTGTTTGGACGTGTTTCGTGGAGCTCCTCACGAGGACTTTTGGAATTAAAATCTCTAAAGTTTTGGATATACCTTTGGAGATGGATTAAATCTTTAAAATGGACAACTTTGTTCTTCTTTCAACAAACGCACTTGTAAAAACGTAAGTCAGTTTTTTAAAATGTATGTATGTATGTGTTTTTAACCCTCAGAGACCTAAGGGTATTTTTACAATAATTTTTCCGTCTGGTGTTATTCACTAAAAAAGCTTGTAAAACATCAACCCTTTTGTGCACAGACAATTGACACACCTCTTTTTTTTCAGGACAAATTGAACTTTCAGCATATCTGTGTTACATTGATGTCACCTGAATGTAAAATAAGTTATGGGACCATAAAGACAGATGAAAAAAGAAATCGGAAATTGAATCACTCAAATATTTATTGAAATCACACACAAATAAATAAAAGCTAAGCAAATTTCCTCTGGAAAACAGTTTGTTCATGTCTTTGGAGTCCTGGAGCACAGGAATAAACATTATAACTTGTACAGAACCAAAACTATTTACATTTTTCCAAAAGAAGTCCAGGCGTTTTCATGAAATTCACTGGTGCCAAGCCTCAAAACAGTTCCTATCAGCAATCACAAAGAGGGCCACATCACAGGCTTTGCATTTATATTTTATTTATTTTATTTATTATTTTATTTATTCTATTCTTTTTATACTTTTATACTACATGTATACTTCTATAATACTTTTTTACAGTAAATAAATAAATGGCACTTCAGCTGGGTCTATCCTGGTAATCTAGTTCCTCATCTGTCAAAAAGCTCTGTTCTCCTGAAAATCCATAATTCTGCGCTCGATTTAGATCCATTTCTCTGTGATTCTCTGTGAAACCTGCGTCTCCGTGCTACTCTCTCTCCCTCCCTCCCTTGGAGAGAGCGCAATGACCCAGTGACGCACCCAATGTTTACGACGGATCAGCCTGTAATTGGTCAAAAACCATCACGTGGATATCCAAAATGGCAGCTAGCATCGAGCTAACGGCAAATATGACGGAATATGTATAAGTTATGGACTTCAAGTGTATCAAAGTTGGATATAAACGTTTGGATTTATGGCTGAAAAACTCCGAAAGGATGCACAAGTTCCAGGCTGGATAGAAAACCTTCTGTAAAGGCTAGAAAGACACCAAAGACACACCCGTGATGGCTAGCTCGTTAGCTTTCTGCTGGAAAAAAACGGTAAGAAAATCGATAAATCTGTTGTCGAGTTATATCATAATTTCTTGGAGCTGATTTGTGGCGTCGTCGACGATGCCGTCGGGCTCAGAGGGTTAAGATTGTGGTTTTTAACATAAACTTTTTGATATGCTTTAATACTTGTTTGATAGAAAATAGATCTATTGTTTGGTATAAAATTGCACTACACATTGTTTTAGAAGTTTTAATGCTAAAGCATTTTGATAACTTTAAGAAAACACTTTTAAACTTTTTCATTAATGTTTTAAGTGTATGAACACTAAAGACGATAGTATCTTAATGATATAAATTGTTTTAATACTTTTAACCTGTTAAGCTTCACCCCCAATTTTGAAAAATCCCAGAAATGGCATACCCAAACTGAAACAGATACAGTTCATGAACCATTTGTTCTAAAAGCACAAGTATGATCCAGGCACGGATTAACGCACGGGCCTACTGGGCACTTGCCCAGGGCACTGGGCCAGCAGGGGGCCCTGTAAAATGTACTGTGTCTATTCTTTTCAAATAATTATTTTTATTTTATTTTTATTTTCAGTAAAATTGTGTTAAATATTGAGGAATAATGTGATTTTTTGTAGTTGCAAAGTATTAACTAGTAAATAAATCAAATAAATAATTTTAATGTATTTCTGCGCTGCTGAGAAGGACATCTAGAGGCGAGTGAAAAGCATTGCGTTATATAAAAGTCACGCGTATAAGACGGTTACTCAAAAACAAAAATGAGTTTAAAACCACAAGCAAGTGGATCAATGAAAAGAAAGCACAAAAAGGACAAAGAAGCAAGAGAAGCTCAATTACTACAAAAGCTACAAACAATCTTCAGCTTTTTTAAAAATGCAAACACTGTCCGTTGATGCTAACAACATGCTGTTGATGAAATTATACAAAATTCAAAAAGTAGTCAAAACGCAGAACATCTAACAGAACATAGGCTAAGTTGTTTATGTTTTACAATAGTAGCCTATGGGCTTATTTTTTAACGAAATGTCAATCTTCATCTTTATAACAGAAGATAAAATACAATACAACAATCTTCACGATACAGTAAATATTTAAATGTGTAACAGATTGTCACCTTAAAAAGTGTCTTTTGTGGTGGAACAAGCAATGCTATATAGCATCTTAATTTAATCTTTGTTTTATTATTTTAGTTCATTAACTAATTGTTAACTCAACTCATTTAACGTAAAGACCTGGATAGAATTACTAATTAAATAAATGTCAACTCGCCTATATGCATTGATTAGAATTGCAATTGACTAAAGATTTTTCTAGTCGACTAGTAGTCATTCATTTAAGCAATTAGTCGAGTAATCTCACTTTAATATTAATTTCTGCTTAAATACTGAGTGCATGGAGGCATATAGCCTATTCCGCGCTCAAGCACATGCATAAATATTGCCGCAAAGCACCGGCAAAAGCAGGCTAATGATAATATATGTCTGGAAAAAAAGTCATTTTTATTGTTTAATAATAATAATAATAAAACATTTAATCAGTGTCGGCTGCAAGCATATCTCCACTGTAAAGTGGATGCGCCTTTAGAGAGAAATGCACCTTTCATATCATAGCCTATCAGCCTAATCAGCCGGTATTTGCTTTCGATTAGTTTTTTTTTTCGTTTAAAAGTGGACATTTCAAGCTTTATATAGAAATATTCATCATGTATCTGAGGCAATACACTGTGTTTCAGTTCATTTTTTAGACGCGCTCCAGTTCACCCCACGGAGATGATGAAAGCACGTCCTGTTTGTTTTATTTTATTTGTTGTAAAAGCACAACGTTTTCTTGTTATTGTGAGTTTACAAAAATAAAAGTAGCTACTTGCGACTGATGCATTATTCTTTTCTGTATAGGCCTATGACCAGAAAAGATTGAGTATTTCAAGTTGTTTCCACTGTGGATAGGAAAATGCAAGTGTTCGCGCCCCTGCCATGCACTGCGCGCTGCACACGCCGCACAAACACTTTGGATATGCATTTATCTAGGTTAAAGTTAGAGCGAGCTGCCATGCCAGACGGATAAGTCATTTTCATGTTTAACAAATCAAATCATGCATTTTCTACCTACCGCGAGTAAACGCTGCACCAGTTTGAAAAAGGTAAAAGCATAACGAGCGTAACGAGAGAGGGGCCCCACTAAGGGGGATGCAGAGATGTTGCGGCATCTGTATATTAACATTTCTGATTGTTTAAATGATCAGCCCTCGGGGGTCCCCTTAAAATGCCTGGCTTGCCTGCCCTATTGTGGCGCCTGCTGTTGTCCAAAAAATTGGGGAAGGGGCCCTTTGAGACATCCGTGCCCAGGGCACATCATCCCCATAATCCGTCCCTGGTATGATCTCATTTGAAAGCTGACACCTGGCAGTTTATTGCAAATGTAGAATTAATTATTGTCATAATGAAAAATAAATGTTATAAATAGCTTCAAAGTTTTGTCAAGTTATTAGAAATTTATTTTTATGAAATATTTTCATGAAAATAAAATTGAAGTTGGCCCTGTAGCAATCTAGAAATGCACTGCAGCTAAAGCCACATGTCTGACCATGTTATATTTAAAATCTGAAGATGATATGTCTAAAACTCTTTATTTAGTTAAATGTTTTTCAAGATCATGTCAAACGACTTTATTTTGATTAGACTCTAAAAAGCAAACTGATGTTTATTGTCATCTTCTAAGCATCTATTCAGTCTATTTTCTCTATTGTGTTGTGGTCTAAACGATCTCCATTCAGTGTCAGTCTCCCCTGCACACATTCACACCTCTCCAGCCTCTGGTTATTGCTCTAAATATGCTTTCTTTTGTCTGCATTATAATTACTAACGACTGGCTATTCACACTGTTTCAACCCCTAATCTCTTTTAGGGAAAGTTCTCAAAGTTCTCACCTTACATTTGAAACTATATAAAATGACCTTCTTGAAAAAGAAACATTTCAGCAAGCAGTCCTATTTAGAAATATTCATAAATATAACAGCTAGGTAGCAGGTGCACCAAGGGCTAGCTAGCATGTTAGCTTAGCACACCATCAATACACGACAATTTATGAGATTAAAACCATGTTTGTGCTCTAAAACTTACTTTATAGCACAAGTCGAGTGTTTTAAATAACCTTCTGTGCTCTGATTTGGCTTCAGATAAAAAAATCGGACAGAAAATATAGTATTTTATAGTATTCTTCACCATGATAAAGTCTATATCGATTAGCATTACATTATAAATATAATCTATTATTATGAAAATACCTGACATGGCTCGAAGAACACAGGTAAACCAAATATCATTGCAATCATGTTTATTGTCTTCAAAACATCTTTATCTGCATGTTACAGCGATCTCTGTTAGTGTTTACGTCGTGATGGACTTCCTGAAATGTCACATGATATGATTCTTCTTCGTGTTCCACATTTGGAGTCCATATGTGTACAGGGCGCCCTCAGGCTGCCTGTATGTATTGAAAACACAGTACATCAGAGTCTCCAGCGCTCATAATGATTAAATCGACGCATTTGGGTAGATATTCAATAAATATTATTCCTGTCTATATAAATCTGATGTAAACCTATGAGAATCTATCAATATTTCTCCAAATCTGTACACTTTTGAGCTAAAAGCCCTGATGGACGTTGTTTTGTCAAGCTCTGTCGTGACGATCTCACTGGAGTTTTTTTCTGAATGGAAGCGGCTGACGCTCATAATTCATATCAAAGGTATCGACTCATTTTTTGATTACATAACTCCAGACACAAATTAAGACATAACTGTCACTATAAGATTCTCAGAATACAATAGTGGTCAAATACTAAACCTTCAGTCTTATATCTTTTTAATGATGTATAGTTTGTCAAGGTATTAACATTGAATCTGATAGTAACTTTGAACGATTTAAAAAAAAAAACGCTCAGAGCGCCCTCGCTCTGGCGAAGGTTAAGAGGTTAAACACTAGGTAATTGTGAAAAAAGTACATCTTCAAATATAGTAATTAGTTCTATTTGTATGATATAATTTATTACACGCTGTTTTCGGTGTTTTAATGCTAAAACATTTTGATAACTTTAAGAAAACACAATATAAAACTTTTATTTATTTAATTATTGAATTATATTTTAAAATTTATTAATTATTTATGTTTTATGTCTAAACGTTTTTAACATTTTACAAGTGTATGGTCACCGCTAAAACATACTTTTCTATTTCATTGTTTTAAACATGATTTTTAACACAATGTAGTTTTATTATCTACATAGTTTAATATGTTTTAATTTAAAAATGTGTAATAACACTAAAGATATGTGTATTTTAAAACTTTATACAACATTTTAATACCTTTAAGCACAGTTATTGTGAAAAAGTACATCTTCAAATGAAGAGTTCAGATGCAAAAGCCTCTAAATGCCATCTGAAATGTTATTCTAAAATGATCATTTTTATCAAGCTCGTATATTTAAGTTCAATAATCTCACTTAAATGGCAAGAAAAATTACCCATTAATTGTCATTTAAGTGAAATTACTGAATTTAAATATACAAGCTTGATAAAAATGATCATTTTAGAAGAAAATTTCAGATGGCATTTAGAGGCTTTTGCATCTGAACTCTTCAAATATAGTAATTTGTTCTATTTGTATGATATAATTTTAATACATGTTATTTTAGATGTTTTAATGCTAAAACATTTTGATAACTTTAAGAAAACACAATTTAAACTTCCTCGTTAATGTTTTAATGATTACAAGTGTATAGAGACCGCTAAAAACACACTTTTATACATTGTTTTAAACACTTTTTTAAAACAGATGTTTTATGTAAAAATGGAACATTTTACAAAATGTTTTAATACTTTTAAACAATGTGTAATTGTGAAAAAAGTACATCTTCAAATATAGTAATTCGTTCTATTTGTATGATATAATTTATTACACGCACACAATTTAAAACTTTTATTTATTTAATTATTGAATTATATTTTTAAATGTATTAATTATTTATTTTTTATGTCTAAACGTTTTTAACATTTTACAAGTGTATGGTGACCGCTAAAACGCGCTTTTTTATTTCATTGTTTTAAACATGATTTTTAACACAATGTAGTTTTAATATCTACATAGTTTAATATGTTTTAATTTAAAAATGTGTAATAACACTAAAGACATATTTTAAACTTTATACAATCTTTTATACATCTTTAAAGAATATGTAATTGTGAAAAAAAAAAAAAAAAAAAAGTACATCTTCAAATGTGATCCGTGGGATAATTTTCCCACGGTCACATGATCTCTCCGGAAGTGGGGGTGGTGGGGGTGGAAAGAGGAGGGCAGACCGTGGGAATTTTCCCACGGTCCAGATGGTCAGATCGGAAGTGAGTGGGAGGGGTAAAAAGGGGCGGGGCTAAGCGTGGGAAAAAGGGGCGTGGTCAATCATAGGGCCATAAATCACTCAAAGTGACAGATAGTGCCCTTCATTCTCTCTAGCAGTTTGTGTTTATCTATAAAATTATCCAATCTATCATTGAAAAGTTTTTCTAAAATTTTTGAAAATTGTGGCAGTAAAGAGACAGGCCTGTAATTTGTGAAGTGGTGTTTATCTCCAGTTTTGTACAGAGGTAAGACTTTTGCTATATTCATTTTTGTTGGAAATTGACCAGTCTGGAATGACAAATTAAAAATGTGAGTTAACGGTTTTGCGATCCCCTCAATTACATGTTTTACTATCTTCATATCTATTTCATTACAATCAGTGGATACTTTAGTTTTGCATTTTTTAACAATGTCTATGATTTCTTTTTCTTCTACTGCTTTTAAAAACATTGAACATTGATTTCTTTCAATAAGATCATTACAACTGATATGGCTTATCTGTGGCCGAGGAATTTTTCCAGCTAAATCTGGTCCAACATTTGCAAAATATTTATTAAAGTTATTGACCACCTCCTCCATATTATTGATCTTTTTTTCATTATCAATGAAATACTGGGGATAATTAGACTGCTTCGTGCCTCTTCTTATAATACTGTTCAGTATATTCCATATACCCTTCATATTATTTTTATTATTATCTAATAGTTTACTATAGTATTCTTTCTTACAAATTCTCATAATCATAATTAACTTATTTTTATATTTCTTATATTTATTTTCAGCTTCTATAGTTCGGTGTTTAATAAATTCTCTATACAGTGTATTTTTCTTTTTACAGGCATTTTGCAATCCTTTTGAAATCCACGGTCTATCACTGTATTTCTGTTTTCTACCATATTTTTTATCGGACAATTCTAATCATATAATAATTGAAATATTCTTAGGAATTCACCATATACTTTATCCATCTCTTTTTCCTTATATATTAGTTCCCAGTCTTGTGAAAGCAGATCATCTTTAAATGCAACCATAGACTCTTCTGTTCTGACCCTTCTAAATATAGGTTTATTGTCTTTTTTAGATGTGTAATTGCTATTGTAAACTGTAAAAACTGGTAAGTGGTCACTGATGTCATTTATTAATAGTCCACTCACTGTATTATCTATGTCATTTGTAAAAATATTATCAATCAAAGTTGCACAATGGGTAGTAATCCTACTGGGTCTGGTAATCTTGGGGAAAAAGCCCAGACTATACACTGTATTGATAAAATCATCTGTCTTATTGTGCTTGTTTGGATTTAGCAAATCAATGTTGAAATCCCCACAGATGAACATGACTTTCTGATTTGTTTTTATAAATTTTTCCTCCATCCAGTCCTTAAAAAAAATCAATATTAGAAAGAGGTGATATATAAATGCAACTTACAATAACATTTTTCTTTTTTCCCTACATACTTCTATTGTAACACATTCAAGTAAATCATCCACCACTGTAGACATTTTTTCCACCACCTTGTGATTAAGTTTCTTGTCAACATACAAAGCCCCACCACCCCCCTTCTTATTTCCTCTGTTAATACAAGACATTACATAACCTTCAATTTCAAAGTCTGAGCCCTTTTTCTGTTTATCCACGTTTCCGAGATAGCGATTATATTGAAAGACTGTTTGAACTGGTTAAGATAATATTTAATGTTGTGAAAGTTAGCATATAGGCTTCTGCTGTTAAAGTGAATTATTGATAGTTGATTTTCAGTATTAACTGAACTATTAAACTGATCATTAGTGTAATAAAAACAGTTGTTGTTGGTGCTGTGGAAAAGGTTGTTTACCGGATCAATATCATTTTCCACGTCCTGTGAGTGATGTTCAGTGTATTGAAAAATGTTCAGCTCTTGTTTGTCATAATCAACAATCCTCTGTAGTAGTTGATTAACTCCGGTGCGTGTGTGAGTTGTGAAAGATGCCATAATACAGTCAGCGAATCACCATACCTGGTTGGAGATACAATATTTCTCGTCTATTTTGGTGTACTGGACCGGGGATGGATGACCAGTTTGTCGTGTCTTAGGTAGGCAATATCCCCCCTTTCTCTCGCAGCTCTGAGTTCCGGCATCAGTTCCTTCCTTTTTCTTCTGACGGTATCCGTAAAATCCTCGTTAATAAAGATTTTGGATCCTTTCAGTGACTTTGTGCGTTGTAGAATGGCATCTCTGTCCTTGTGCCTCAGAAATTTCACCAAAATTGGCCTTGATCTTTCTCCTCCCGGTTTCCCTGTACGGTGGGCCCTCTCCACTTCAACCTCACGCTGCAGCTGTAACTTCTCCACTAGTACTTTCTTCACCTTTTCCTCCGTCTCGGCACAAGTCTCTCCCGGTGCTTCCTGAATTCCCTCGAAAACGAGGTTGTTACGCCTGGATTGTCCCTCTAAATACTCCATTTTTTCAGTGACTGCAAGTAAACTGTCACAGACTTTAAAGATGTCTGAATGCATGGCGTTGCAGCGTTCAGTTTGCTTAGCCCCATCATTTTTGATGTCATCCACATCTTTTTGTGTAAATTGTAAACTTGTTTTTATGTCCTGTAGATCCTTGGTTATTGCATCCAGTCTGTTGTTTGTGGAATCCATAATGATTTTTACAAAGTCTTTGAAGTTGTTATGTTGTTGTTCAAGCAGCGCTACAAACATTTCCTTTTGTTGCTGCATCAGTTCGTTTACATGAGTAAGCGACACATATTCTTCGTCCAATTTCGCTTCAGCTTTTGCCTTTGGTGGCATTTTGCCGTTACGTTTTCTTAAAGTCCTTGTAAAATCAAAATTAAGTGTGTTCTTTCCTCAGCAATTGTTGCCATTACCTATTTGTTAATATGTTAATTTGTTTGTTAATATGCACATTAAGTTTGAACAATGTTACCATGGGAGTGAACGTTGTCGGAACACTTAATAAAGTTTGACTTTATCTGACTGTTTTGTTGACATTCCCTTTAGCACATCTAGTGGATGCATAACGCAAACCCAGTCAAACGTTTGACTGCAGTATTTTATGCGCCATATAATCCGGTGCGCCCAATATATGAAAAATGTTCTAAAATAGGTAAATCATTGAAGGTGCGCCTTATAATCCGGTGCGCCTTATAGTGCGGAAAATACGGTAATTTTGTCTCACAATTCTTTGTCTTACTCACCCTTAGGTTCTTCTACATGTCTCTTGTTCATATTTGAAACAAATGAGAAATTGTTGTAAAGTCCAACACATTTGTATTTCAATTGAAAGTTTGTTTAAACAAAACTTTGGTTTAAAATATTAATAAATAGATTGTTAAATGTTTATGAATCTTGGGGATTAAACTACATTTTCTTCTGTGCAACAGTCGCTTTATATGATTGGCAGATGTAATTTAGGGTTTTATTCACATGTAAATTCTACAAAAACTGAAGTTCAATCAAACTTGTTTGTATCCAGCCTCTCACGGAGACTTCAGATGAAGAGGTCAGAGCTGCTGTGGAGGAAGGAAGGACGAGCAGAGCTGCTGGAATGGGGCAACAGGGGGCCTGGACCAGGTGGGAGCAGGCCATGGACCGCAAGGTCACCTGGACGGAGCTCTGGCAAAGCGAGCCGCACCGCATAACTAGGGATGGGACGGTATGAAAATTTCATATCACGATTATAGTGACCAAAGTTATCACGATTATCAATATTATCACGGTTTTGTTAAAATGAGATGGAAATGTTCAAAAAGAACTGATCCTCACACTGAAAACATTTCAACAAGTTTAAAATGTGAAAATCAACAAACAAAAAATACAATTAGCAGCTATATGCACTTTTTTAAGCATAAACATTATATTAACTTTAACATGGAGCCCTGAGAGTGAGAGGTATAAGTTTTCCTGGTGCAGGTTTTAATGAACCCGTCATTAAACCCTATCATTAATAATGATAATAATATTCACTCACTTATGGATGTGTGTATGACTGAATATTTTAATTATTAATATTAATAAAAAATAAATCACTTTCTCTCTCTCACACACACGCACGCACGCACACACACACTTTAAATGAACAAAAAATGTTGGTTGGGTCAGGGTGACTAAACTACTGGAATACTTATAATGACTGTTGTCAATAGCAACGCATTATAACACAGCGCACATCCATGTATCGGATCACCGCGGACGCGATCTCTGGTTTCATTCAAATGTGTATGTCTTGCATCTCAGTTTTGATTGTATTGAAAATTAAATCAGAGTAATTTAGTATTAATACTACTACAATATTGTTGTAGTGATCACATTTTCTTTACGATTGATTTGGACACTGTAACTTGTATAACGGATTTATAAACCGGCAAGATTTAATAGTTAATCACAATTCAATATTTCATGTCCCTGAAATTATTTCTGTGGTAAAAATAAAAAATAAAACTGTGTAATAAGTTTACTATGAATGAATACAATAAATTATCCATTATGTCACCCTTAATAGTTTGAATACCTTATGTTCGTTCGTCTTGGCTCAAATCCACTTGCTGTAAAACTTTTCTCTTCACGGAAGCTTTGCAATAATTACAAGTGAGATAATGAAATAATTCATCTCCAATCAATATTTTTTGTCTAATTTTTTGCCCAAGTTAGTTGTGATATTAACTTAAGGTAAAAGTTAATTCAGTGGGTGGTTGTCACGTAACGTAAGATGACTAGCAGATTTGACGTGTTTCCCCCTTTTGCAGCGACTTTCCTCTTGCAAGATTTGCAGACAGGGTGCCCATCCTCGATTAAATTGCCCTCGGGACTCTTGTAATAGCCAAAATACGACCATACCTCCGATTTTGTCCTCTTGGATGGCTGAAAAATCCCCCGTGCGCTGTCACTGCCTTCCGCCATGTCTTCTCGCGCAAAAAACGGCATTGCATGCGCGCGCCTGCGTCAGACTGATTCTGGCTGGACAGAATTTACCGCGGGTTTTCAAAATCACGATAATCAAACACGGTTTTTATGATAATTAAATTTTAAACGATAATACTAACCGCCAGGACATTTTATCGTGGTTTATCGTGAAACCGGTAATCGTCCCATCCCTACGCATAACCTTCCTGATTCGGGCAATGTACGATGTCCTGCCTAGCCCTGCAAACCTTTGTATGTGGGGGAAAGCAGAGACACCAACTTGCCAATTGTGCCCAGCTCGTTGAACGCTGGAGCACATTTTGACCTCCTGCCCAACAGCGCTCGGCCAGGGTCGTTACACTTGGCGTCACAACCAGGTGCTGAAAGCTATTGCAGACACCATCAGCAAAGAGATCAGCAAAGGCGGCCGAGGCAGAAACACCACTCGCTCAATCGTATTTGTTAGGGCAGGAGAACAGCCACAAGCAGAGAGGAAGGCACTAGCAGGAATCCTGGCATCAGCCAAGGACTGGAGACTCTCTGTGGATTTGGAGAAGCAGCTGAAATTCCCCCAGCACATTGTCAGCACAACTATGAGGCCAGATATCTCTCATACTCTCAGAGAGCACCAAGAATATAATCATCATGGAGCTGACTGTGCCATGGGAGGACCGCTTGGGAGAAGCCCACGAAAGAAAGATGACCAAATATGAACATCTGGTCACAGACTGCCGAGCACAGGGCTGGAAGGCGAGATGCATGCCTATCGAGGTTGGCTGCAGAGGATTTGTGGGGCTCTCCAGATTTAGCTCCAGCGCACAGTTTTAGTCCCTGTGCTGGGCATTGCAGGAACAACAAGGAGCAGGGCCATCAAGAAGATGCTTCGAGATGGCTCTGGATCCGTAGAGGAGCACCATGGGGGCAAGCGAGTGCTACCTGAACACAAGTCGCGGTCTGATCAGCCGTGGCTGGTTCGCCCTGGGCAAGGGTGTCTGATGTTGAAAGACCTGAAACACCCGAGGACCCCAGGTTACATCACTGATGATGTGTTTAGGTGCATCTGAAGATGTGTTTCAAGAACTAGGTGCATATAAAGATGTGTTACAAGAACAGATGCCCCAACACCTGCGATGAGATGACTAAAGGCCTGTGAAGAGACGACTCAACGCCTGTGAAGAGACGACTCAACGCCTCAATGCCTTGCGAAGTTTGGAACTATAAATTATCTTACGAAATGAAATTACTTTTGGTTGGTTAATGAAACTGAGTTATCACAATATCACGACCACATTAAGAAATCCCATAAACTCCAACATAAAATCAATTTTCTCAACATAAACACGTGAAACAATATAAAAACGATAACATTTTGTTGACTCGTGTGTGTGTGTGTGTGTGTGTGTGTGTGTGTATTTGTTCTGTACGATAACTGCCGCAGTTCTCTTACGAGAGGTTCTCTCGTACTGCGTAATATCTTACGCTAGGGGAAAACCTCTTTTCCATGAGATATTGAAGCCAAAAATTATCCTTAATTTTGAATTAATGTAAAACTCATTGCGGCAGCATGCAGACATAGGCAAGACGGCTCGCGTGCTTATTGGCTGCCCTGCGGCAACTGCAGCAGCCTATCGAGAGAGACCCCTCGTGACGTTAGATCCAATGTGTTAGGCTTAGATCCATTACGTCATGTCCCGCTGAAACGGGCGTGGCCTGGGCCTATAAATATAGCTCGATGGGCTGATATAATCTGGTTTTTCATCTCTTCAGCGAAGCTCACGCATCGCCGGATCCTGAGTAAAGAAGCCACGCCTCCTGATAAAAGCCTTCTGCGGGACGAGCCTTTGCATCTGAAGCCGCTGGCCTTCATCTCGCCGCCTTCAGTCGCCGTTCCTGCTAACGCTTTCCGGCGTATATATCCTTTACACTTTGCTGTGTGTGTGTTCGCGACCCACACTCTCTCTCTCTCTATCTAAAAGAGCAAGCGTCTTTTTAAAGATGCCTTTTTCCTGTGGCTCATGAGATCCCCACTCAGCGACGGGAACCGCCATGTCATCTGCGTTTCCTGCCTGGGTGAAGATCATGCAGCTCTCGCGCTCGCTGACGGCGGCTGCCATCACTGCGAGCTATTGCCTATGGTGACTCCGAGGACTCACCTGGCATATTTCTCAGAGACTGCACGTCCACTCTCTACAGTGCCGCGCCGTAAAAAGCACCGTACTCAGCGGGTCCCTGAACCTTCTACAGCCCGTGAAAGCTCGCCGGTTCGCCCGCCAGCTTCTCCAGCTTCACTCGAGTCTCTCACCGACGGACAGCGGCCGCCATCTGCCGCCGCTTCCGTCATTGATGACGACGAAGTAGCTGCATCTGTAGAAGAGCTCAGCTGCGGCTAGCTTTCTTTACGTTACAAGAAAGCTACCGTGCCCCATGCGCATGCGTTACTGTAGGATTGAAAATAATCCAAGAAGTTTGAAATGAACATTTGCTTTGCAAGACATATGCTTTACTGTGTTCCACCCCCTCTTTCTACCACAAGGACCATTTGGAGTTCCCAAAGGCATAGAGGAGTTACATGCTGGGTCTGATAGTGATCAAGGCCTGTAGGCCAAGATGTTTGTACTTTGGGGGTCTATGAATTGTCACACCTTTAGAACAATGGGGGAAGTGTAATTATCTGATTGGTCAGTTTGAATGTCTCACATTTGGGTTTTAGTCACATGGTCAGGGAAAGGATAAAACAAGATTGAACTGTTGCTCTGTCTCTTTTATGCTCTGGCACTCTGATTCTCTGGGTCCCTCTTGGGTCTCGGTCTCTCTCTCTCTCTCTCTCTCTCTCTCTCTCTCTCTCTCTCTCTCTCTCTCTCTCTCTCTCTCTCTCTCTCACAGGTAACATTTTACATACAGTTGGGTACAATTAATTATATAAGTTAACATCAAATCATACATCTATTTTGTAACTATTTTAAGTATAACCATAACCATATTTTGTCATTAAACCTTTTCAATTACAAATAATGTGCTAAATGGGTTTGATTTGGTATTGACTCTGAAGTGCTACCTATTGCAATACAATATTGTCACACATATAGCAACGCTCTCCCACATATTAAGCTATTGTAACTGCGCTTATTTCCGTCGTTGGTATAAGTGGCAGTGGGTGGAATAGACAAGAAATGTACAGTTTTCTACCATCTTGCTGATAACGTTTCTTTAGTCATTCGGCAGTCTTGCAGCTTGAACCCCTGCAGGAAATCCACCCTTACATTACTCACCGGTGAAAAAGGGAAAAGAGAGTGGTTTAGTCCCGCCGAGGCCGGACAAACCCCCATTTTCCAAACATTAAAGTTTCCCCCGTTCGCGTTGCTCGAGCTTAAATGTTTTTGATCTTTATTTTATTCAGTTTAATGTTTTCAACTAAAAGACAAGCTTATAGTATAATATAATTTTGTTGTGAATATTGCCTAATTGTTAGCTTGTTCAGAAATGTTGACAAGTTGATGAATAAAAAAATGTAAAAAGCCTATTTTTTGTTAAACTTCATTTAAATGAGCCCAAATATTCGAATTCAATCATTTTGAAAAATGCCTAGAAAAAAGTTTTTATGTTAATAGAAGATTAGGTGATTAGACTTTAAATTGATAGACAGGAATGTCAGATTGATTTAAAAATACATTTATTTGTGATCCAAACATGAATTCCTAAAGATTTGTACTGTCATGAGACTTAATTAGTAGGCTATTTTTGATGAAGTCCTCTTTTAATAGTATTTTTTTAAACTGAAATAGCAATAATGCCTATATTATTTGTTTATTGTTGTTCTGTATTACTATTATTATTTGTAGTATAATGTTTGCATGTTCTCATAATATTGACCCGTGATCTGACAGACGAGACTTAATCTAGTCCCATACTAAAACAGATTTGAGCGGTTTTAACCAGGGTTCTAAATTAAAAAAAACTTACTAGCCAGTTTGGCCGGTGATGCATGAGGCATTACATGCATGATACAAAAGTCTCTGTTCTCGGTCATTTATCCCCTGGCAGTACTTCCTACGTTTCCCATGGACACTGTGCCGTAATGCTACGTGATGACGTGTCATACACCCCTTGGCTGCGCGCAGTTTGCAGTGAAACCAGCGTGAGAAACCATGGAAACGAACGGAGATTCCACGTCCACCAGAAAACAGAAAACACAAGGAAGAATAAGAGCGAACGGAGCCTGAGCGAGTAGGGAGTTCAAACGTTAGTAAAGTAAAGTAAAACATTAAGATTAAACTAAATGCGGCAGTGGTTGGGACAGACTTCTGGGGGCAAGAAGAGGAACGAGCCAGGGGATGAGGACAGAGAAACGGAAAAAAGAAAATTTAATGCCAAATGGCTGACGGGTCGTGAATGGCTTGTGTTTGATCATGAAAATGTCGTTATGTATTGTCAGGATTGCCGCATGTACGCGAAAGATAAAAACAAAACGAACAATTTCGTGGTGGGAACTAATAATTTTAAAGTCGAGGCAGTAAAGGACCATGACGTCTGAGTTGGAGAAGATGCAGCTACTTTTTCGAAATGCCCACGCCATCGGAAAAAAAGGCAGGCCTTTCACCGTCTTCGCATGGATGTGTGAGTAAGTGAATTTACGTTACTATTTACATGTTTCAGAAACAGTGCATTAAATATGATTCAGAGTGCTTCCATAGACAGATGAAACTTTACGTTTGGGGGTTTAAAAAAAAAAAAGAAAGAAAAAATTCTCACTGAAATGTACTGTGTTGTAGGCGCTAACAGTGGCTTCATTTACACAAAAAAGAATTTCAGGGTGGACAGGAAGAAAGGCTTGAAGATTGGAGAGACATACACAAATGACTACCAGGCAAAAGAGTTCATACACTACATAGCAGAGGATGAGAGAAGAAAGATGAGGGCAAGATTATCAGATGGCAAGTTCATCTCGGTCATGTCAGATGGATCCCTTGACAGTGCAGTGATGGAAGAAGAAATAGTTTACGTCAGGAGTGCCAGTGAGGGGAAGGTCAAAGTTGATTTTGTCGGGGTAAAAGCTGTCTCAAAGCCAGATGCTACAAATATAGCTGAAGCAGTGTGCAGTATAATGGAAATTGGAGTCAGCACTGATTGGAAGAACAAGCTAGTGGCAATCACCACAGATGGAGCATCTGTAATGACAGGAGTAAACAATGGTGTAGTTACAAAACTGCGTGCAGACAGACCAAATGTGCTGGGGATCCACTGCATGGCCCATAAGCTAGAGCTTGCCTTTTCAGACAGAATAAGGAAAAATGTGATGGCCAGGAAAGTTGAGGATCTGTTGACTGGACTCTACACCTTATATCATAAGAGTGGAGTGAGCAGGGCCAGCCTAAAGCAACACTTCAGGGAGCTCCACATGAAGGCGTTGATGCCAACCAGAGTAGGTGGAACCCGGTGGCTACCACATCTCTTCAAAGCTCTTGACCATTTTCTCAGGGGATATGCTGGCATTGTTCGCCACTTAGAGGAGAAGGTATGTTAATTTATAGCCTACAAAAACCAGCAGTATAGATAGATTATTTAATGTTTGCTTTCTTTTTCTTTTCATCGGTTTTAAATGCTGTCTGATAATGCAGTTATTTTGTTTGTAGTCCCAGGAGACCACGAACATCAATGCTGTTCTGAGGGCCAAAGCCAAGGGGTTCCTTAACATAGGCAAGGATGGTGGAGTTCTCAGTTTTTGCTGCCTTCTCCATGACATCATCTATCAACTGAGCAACCTCTCCAAGTCACTGCAGAGGTCAGTGTCAACCCTGGCTGAAGCTCAGAGCTGCCTTTCCTCCACTCAGGCTGTCATAGAAAAGTACAAGTCAAGGTATGTATCATATATCCTACAATTTATGATTTGATTTTAGGTTGTGTTGGTGTGTTTTAACCTCAGTATAAATACAAATAAATAAATTGACACCCATCCATCTATCTCTGCACAACTGTAGACCTGGGCCTAAGCTTAGAGCAGTGCTGGACACAGACACCTATGAGGGAGTCCTCCTGAAGCCTACTGATGCCGACCAGCATGACAAGGCAAAGAATGTGCTAATTGATTCTCTGTGCCGGTGCATCACTGCTATATTTAGTGATGTGAACAGTGGTGTCCTGCAGGCTATGCGGCTGACCAGTTTCCAGTGCTGGCCAGAGGCAGACACGAGTTCAGGTTAGCAATTCAAATGTAATGAACAAATCATTACGCATTTTATGTTTTAAGACAACTGCTTAACTTTATATTAATGTTTTCTTTTTTTTTCTCAGATTTTGGTGATGAAGAGGTAAACAAACTCATCAGTCACTTCCGACCTCTTTTACTGTCTGCTGGAGTGGATGTTGAGCTGATCCCTGATCAATGGACAATTCTCAAGACTGAACTGTACACAGCAGGATTCAACCAAGGTACTTGAAGAATGTTGTTTGAGAAGAAAAATCTCCTTCTGATGTACCTTATCAGTAGCATTAAACAAGTGCTTGAAAAGTTCCCAAGCTCTATAGAAATGGCTAATATTGTGAAACAGTTTTATTTTATTTATCAGGAATCAGAGTAAATGTCATTTGTTAAAGGCACAATCAAAATTTGATGGCATCTTTTAATAAATAAAGTTGCATTTGAAAATGTATAATTGTTTGCAAGTGCATAATGCATATTGTCTGTCTCATCCTGCTACAGGAACCTTTGAGAAGACCTGGCCTACTGTGAACAGAATGCTGCGCCATCGGTGTCCTGATGTGCTTGATCTTGTTGATGCTCTCCTCACCATCCCTGCAACTACAGCTGACTGTGAACGAGGGTTCAGTGTTATGAAGCAGGTAAAGAGTGACTGGCGCTCACGCCTAAAAGGTGAGACCCTCTCTGACCTCCTTAAAAACCCAGTTGTGCTCACCTGACATCAAAGACTTTGATCCAACCAAAGCCATTGACATCTGGCATGCTGACAGTTTGCGCACACGCAGGCCTGACTTTGTGCACAAACATGCAACAAAAGAAACAGAGGGTGGCTCAGATTCTGATGGCACCTCTGAAGAAGAAGAAGAGCTTTGAAGACATGTGATTTAAATGATAAACCCAAACTTAAAATTAAATGTTTGCAGTTTCTGTGTATTTTGTTGTGTTTTTCATGCCAACAATGTTAATAAAATGATCAAATGCATTCAGCGGCACATCATTTCTCTTATTTTCACCAGAAAAAAATTTGGCTAGTGGAAATTCTGATTGGCTGGTAACTTTAAAAAGTTACCAGCCACATTGGCTGGTGATCAAAAAAGTTAATTTAGAACCCTGGTTTTAACTGAAAGCAACTTGCACACCAGTACTGTTTAATGCGTTTATAAAAGCTACTTGAATGTCCTATTTTTTTTTAATCACAATTTCAATATTTACTTCCAGATTTGTGATTTGGCATTTGGGTTATTTCAGCGATGTTTAGCTGAGTCTCCTGTGGGGTCTGAAGCCGAAGTCGACTCCAGTTGTCACTTCTACAGTGGTGTCTCTTGCGCACTGTATATCATCATCTTCTGTATAACCTGCAAAGCAGAATATGTAGATACTTCAGTTCATATGGAAACAATAAGAAAACGGCTAGCCTAGTCCATTTTATATATAATTATATAGAAGTGAATAATGAACAAAAATGAGTGAAGTTTTTTGCTAAACCATAGTTATGTTCATAAAATGTAGTGGTTCAATGGATCACAAAACTCACGCCTTGTATCATATTTTGAGCCATGGATTGGATTTTTATTTATTTATCAAACCGAATGCACACATTCAATGCATCCAATTTGTTTTTCAACTCTCTACGTTAATTTAAGACATAGCGGACTGTTTACGACAATACTTGCAGACATGGGTATTTTAAAAGTTGTGTGTATGTGTCTATCCAAGTAGCTACACGGATACGCGAAAGAGAATCGGAGTTCGCGCTCTATCTGTGCGTGACCCAATCTGTGCGCAGCGAGTAATAATACTCCTAAAATCTATTGAATGTGTAACAAGCAAGACAAAAAGTACGAATAATAAACTTTCACTAATTTGCGTTTCAACTTTATTTTATTTTATTTATCCGTGAATCACATGAGTGCTGAACGGATAGTTTTAAAGTCCATTAACTCACTGTGACTGACTCTCTTACCAGTGAACTGAACTACTGAACTAGATCTGATTGAGACGCTCTCAGAGTTTTAGTTTTAGTGTTTTTCTTTCTGTTAATTATTCTCATCTTAAACAGTCGCTTCACCAGGAGATTTACTGTGTTTGTTCCGAGATCCACGTTACACACTATTATAAAGATGGCGTTTATTAAAGAGGAGAGTGAAGATATGAAGATTGAAGAAACATTCAGAGTGAAACATGATGAAACTGAGGAACAAACAGGTTGGTTTCATTCTCAAAGTCATTTGGTTCTTCATTAAAATGTCCAGCTCTACAGAAATGACTGATATATTTGAACAGTGTCCTAATTAAAGTGGTTTTATTTGACATGGAGCAGGTTGCCTTGTGTGGACAGACATGTTAAGATCACATGACCAGACAAATACTAGTGCTGCCTTTAACCTGAGAAGATCCATTTGTTATTACAACGTCACGCTTTAAATTAGTATAAAACTAAACAAACAAAAAAAACAAACATTTTGCTGGCGTTTTTCTTAATTCTGGTAAATTCACCCATTCTCAGACAAAATAAAAATAACATTGGGACTTTGAATGAGCAACGTTGAAACTTCAAGTTAAAAGTATATATTGCACTTGATGCAGACTTCTAACATGGGTCAGAAAAACCCAGGCGGGATCAGGTGACCCAAAACGCTGTGTGACTGAGGCCTTTTGTATCTATATGGGGCGCTTCATTTAATATGAGAAGAGCACACAAACATCTCAGCAAACACAGAAAGAGGAAAGCAGCACCTCAGACCGCAGCCTCGAGATTCACTTGAAACAGACATACATAGACAAAGACTACACTGCAAAACCCTGCTGTTCATTTTACACTGCTCAGTGTTTATATAATCCACACTGGAGTGATAAAAGTAACACCCAGTGTTGCGGTTAAATGAGATAAACAAGTGATTTGAGTATTAGTGATGCACATAATGCTGTTAAAAAGAAGAATAACTTAAGGAAATATGAATAACAAGAACAGGAAAATATTTTTTTATATGTTTTGTTTGAGGTCTTTAGTAGCTATATGGGGCACTTCATTTAATGTGAGAGAAGAGAGTTGTTTTTGCAGTCGTTTTTTTGGGTGTGCTTTTTTTAATGTGAAAGAAGAGCACACAAGCATTTCAACGAACGACAGGAAGAGGAAAGCAGCAGTTCACACCGCAGTCGCGACATTGATTTAACACTGGGGGTTTTGCTGTGTAGCCTTTTTCTATGTATGTCTGTCGGGTTTCAAGTTTATCTTGAGACTGCGGTGAGAACTGCTGCTTTCCTCTTCCTGCCGGTTGTCGAAATGCTTGTTTGCTCCTCTCTCACATTAAAGGAAGCACCACAAAAAATGACACTGCAAAAACTCCTGATCTAGCCAAGACCTGCAATCTTACATCTAGTCGTAAAATCTTATTGATCTCATTTTAGGAATAAAATGCTATGCAAGAGCAGAATTGTGTAAGACTTTCAAGATAATTCGTTTTTTCTTTCTTAGTATATTCAATTAAATTCTCGTTTATTTGTCTAGCGCTTTTCACAATACACATTTCAAAGCAACTTTACAGAAAGTGCATGAGTCCATATTGCAAATTAGAGTCTGTTATCAGAGGAAACTGTCTAAGTTATGCATTTCATAAATGTACATACAAAATCACAGTTAGTGAAAATTTTATTAATTTAAACAATGTAATAATTAAATGCAGAAACAATGAGCTCATTGAAGTAATGAATACTTGTTTGTTAACAGATGATTATGACATTTAGAAAAAAGCATATCTTAAAGTTGCTACCCTTCGCAGTGTTGAAACTACAGGGAACGCCATGAACATGACCGCTGTCTGAGGTATGTGTAACCTCACATTAAAATGAATTGGCGGATGGCAGTCCATGACGCCTCTGAATACCAAAAGACACCTGTAATACACATTATCAGCTTTTTCATGGAACTTTGGATGAACCAAGCAGTGACTGCTTTAGAAAGTACGTACCTCCATTGTCACATTTTCTGACACCTGAGGATACCTATGGTCTGTCTAGCACTTGAGGGTGCTGGAAACATTCACTGTAACAAGTTCACAGTGAAGATGCTCTGCTCACTCTGAGGATCTGTCCTGGCACAACAACTTCTCAGAGGAAATTACCACAATAACCAGTAGATGGCAGCAGAGGAGCGTGTATTGGCTCATTCATTAGCCATATAGTTTTTTCCCCCCATGTTTTGTTTTTGAATGTATGTTTAGTAGGGGTGTAACGATATTCGAACCAAACCAAAAAAACGCGATACAGAACACACGATTTGAATCGTGATACTCTCATTGCGTACCGAACACGCCCCTCCCCGCCCCCTGCTACCCCGGCCCCGCCTCAATGGACCTCATGTCTTATGTACAGTACACAACGAATTCAGATTTGTAGCCTAACCACTATTAACACCAAATAACAAGCTCCGTGTTTTGTTACTTTCGGTAATAAGCAAGGTGTAATCTTTCAAATTCTGTCTATTTGATCACGAAATTCAAACAATTAATGGCGTTTTGGCGCTCTTTGATGTGGCGTGACAGATCGCTGTAGGCCTACTAAGCTCCTCATTTGAAGCGGCAGCGCGACGCACGAGTAAACGCGATCATCTCTTCCTCAGAATGGACACCTGAAGGTATGTTGAAAGATGCAGTATACTTACTGAAAGGCATCATAACTCGTGTAATCGCTCAATCAGTGTTTCAGCAGCGGAAAGACGTCAATAAAGCAGCATAGCTTGTCACTAGCATTATATTTACCTCAACAGGCAAGTGATTCAGTGTCCACAACTTTGGTTCCTATAAATGAACTCTTGCACTAAATAAATGCACTATGTTAGCCTATATATTATATTTTACTTAACCTGTTAATGATATCTTGATTATTTAATATATGTTTAAAATGTCTTTCATGAAAATGAAAACTGTGTAAATTATAAATTTCCTGAAATTTAAACTCGCGACTGACACCTGTGGCCAAAAAAACAGAACTGCTCTTCCTTTCTGCTCGCTCTCGCAGCCAGGGTTGCCAGGTCTGCACAACAAAACCAGCCCAATTGCACATCAAAACTAACCCAATCACAGCCAAAAATAAGTCAAATAGCATTCCCGGGTGTTTCCCCGATAACAATCATGTTCCAGTGAGTAAAACAATCGTGTCAACCCGTGCACTACACAAATAACCCGCGGAAACAGTGCAGGCATACGGACCTGGCAACACTGCTCGCAGCGCTCGTACGTGCGTGCACACTTCACAAGTCATCTGCTGCCTGCAAGGAGGTCAACATTATGTTTACAGAGGTAAGAACAGTCAAATACATATATTGTTTGAGATAAGTTTGCGAGTGTAGGCTACTTGCTGACTAGCGGTGGTGGCAGAGTGATCTGAAATGTTTAACATGAAAGCGCTTGACGTCACATCCGCAGACAGCGCGGGAAAAATCCGACCCGACAGAAAATAGAAAAAATAGGATACAGGCTTATAGGTGCACCCACTGTGAGCGGACAAGGTGTCAGTATGCTCAACAGGAGATGTTTGAGTCATAAATGGTAAAATAAAAAGGCTATTGTTACGTTTATTTTGGGGAAAAAGTTCCATATAGTCCCTTTAAGTCAGTTAAAGGAAAACTCCGGCGCAAAAATGAACCTTTGGTCTAATAACACATTGGTACCGAGTCGACCGTTCTTTGGGATTTGTTTTCAAGATAATCGAATGTAAAGAGTTTTATCTCTTAAAAAATATTTAGCTTATAACGCTAGTATAAGGTGTAAGAGGCTTAGCTGGAACTGGGGACCTTCTTCCTGTGAAGTGACAGTGCTATCCACTGAGTCGCTGTGGCACCCATGATCTTTAGACATGGTTAGTAAATAAGTCTTTCTCTCTGAGCGGATGTTGGGAGTGAGTGGGTGAGGTGGCATGTGGGTGAGAGTGCTGCAAAACGAGTGAGTGTCTATTCTTTCATTTTAAACTTTCTTTTTTCTTTGTGGTTGATTTTAATGTGCTTTGGGAGAATCTTTTGAGTAGTTTAAGTTTAGTTTTAGAGAAAAGTGATTTTTTAAAAGTGATTAGCTTAGAAGTTGAGGACGCTGGTGTTCAAATTAATATTCAAATTGATGGTTCCTTGTTTCCTCGCTCCTCTGTCTAGCCATTCTCAATTCTCTAACTGCACCAAGGAGGCATAAAAATAAAGAGTGAGGAAGTTTTAATAGGAGTTATGATCTAGAATACAGGAATAAGCAATGTAGAAGCCTTTTTTTGTAAAAAAAAAAAAAAAAAAAAACCTGACACGTATTAATTCTCTTCCTTTATTTCACAATCATTTTAATTTGCTTTAACTTTGCAGTTCAAATAAACCATTCATCTCAATTATTTCAACTAGTATTTAATTGTAATTCAATTGTTAACAATTATTCAACAACTATTTCAAAAGCATCTTTCTTTATTATTATTTATTATGTTACATAACTCAACTTCAACAACATTAGGTGCAGCTGATGACGCGCTCTAACGTGAAGCTTGAGTGATCAAGAATATTTACAGAAAGCCATCTGTCAGAGTGTGAGCAAACAAATCAGTTCTTCTACTCAGCGCATAGTCCTTGAATGCCCTACTTGGCGAGTATTCAAGTAAAAACATTCTGTTATGTCTTTAGTGAATAGTTAGAAGAAATAGGGATGTTCTGATACCGATACTTTCATTTAGTCCTTGCCGATACAGAGTTTCGATACCTGTATTTTCATTGCATTTTTAACATGTTAGCCTGCAACCCCACTTTTGAAAAATCCCCAGAAATGGCATACCCAAACTGAAACAGACACAGTTCATGAACCCTTTGTACTAAAAGCACAAGTATGATCTCATTTGAAAGCTGACACCTGGCAGTTGATTGTAAATGTAGAATTAATTAGTGTCATAATTTTTTTATAAATAACTTCAAAGTTTTGTAAAGTTATTAGGCATTGTATCAATCTAGAAATGCACTGCAACTAAAGCCACATGTCTGACCATGTTATATTTCAAATCTGAAGATGATTTGTCTAAAACTCTGCATTTAGTTAAATGTTTTTCAAGATCATGTCATATGACTTTATTTTGATTAGACTCTAAAATGCAAACTGGTGTTTATTGTCATCTTCTAGCATCTATTAAGTCTATTGTCTCTATTGTTTTGTGCAAACGAGCCTCATTCAGTGTCAGTCTCCCCTGCACACATTCACACCTCTCCGGCCTGGTTATGGCTCTAAATATGCTTTTCTTTTGTCTACATTATAATTACTAACGACTGGCTATTCACACTGTTTCAATCCCTTATTTCTTTTATCAAAGTTCAAACTTCACATTTGAAACTTTATCAAATGCCTTTCTTGACAAAAATAAACATTTTAGTAAGCATTCCTATTTAGAAAATATCATAAAAATAACAGCTAACGTTAGGTGGCAGGTGCACCTAGAGCATGGGTCTCCAAACTTTTTGTGAGTGAGGGCTCCCTGAAGGAATAAAATAGTCTAGAGGGCTACTCTAGAGGGCACACACACATACACACACACACACACACACACACACACACACACACACACACACACACACACACACACACACACACACACACACACACGTTTCTAGTTTTGAAAAATACAACAACAAACAGTAATATTGTTAAATACTATGAGAATTGAATTTATAATTATATATTAGGGGTGTAACGATTCACAAAATTCACGGTTAGGTTCAATATGATACAGTGCTGACACGGTTTGGTACGTTTTCGATAGAGCAAAAAGAAATAAATGCAATTTTTTATATAAAAATAAACTATTTCTCATTTTTAAAATACGTCATAAAATAAACATAAACACTGTGGCACATTTTTCACTTTACTTTTAATCACCAAAATATGTCTAAGTAATGAAATGAATATTGACATCATGGCTTAATAAATGTAAATAATTTCTCACAAGCATTTTAAATTATTATTAATTATCAGATTATTTGTATTCATCAATCAATGATCAATCATTTATTTCAAAAATGTACAATTATAATTGTATTTATAATTTTCTCTCTGTAGATCCCATTACACAGAACACATTTAAACATAATTTTAATACAAAATTTCAAGAGTTATTTGTCACACTTACAACAATAAATAGGCCAAATCAGTCTGCTTTTATGGGCAAAAAAACAACAACTACCTTTTAATGGGAAGCTTGGCATTGCATAACGTTCACAAGTGCCCTATAATTGGGAGTATAACCTCGAAACTGTAACTCTAATTGAGTCCTCTAAATGTCCATCAGTAAGACGTGTTCTGTGTTTGTTCTTATTAAAATTCATATCTGAAAATGCAGATTCACACAGGTAAGTTGAGCCAAAAAGACAGGCAACTTTCATCGCTGCTGTGGAAATGTTAATGGGTCAACAAGTTTCCAAAAGTCTGCTGCCCCCTGATGGGCTTTGAGGTTAATGTCACTTTGTAGAGTGAGAATCTCCATCTCAACCTCACTAGAAACCAGGTTAAATGCATCACTTAGTTTTTCAGAAATGTGCAAAATGTCCACTTGCATGAAAGGATTTGCAATGAATGGTTCATGCATGGTTCCAGACTATCAAAGTCATTAAATCTGTCCTCAAATTCTTGTCCAAGCCTTTTCAGGAGTTCAAAGTAATTGTGTAATGCTCTGTCAAAGACCTCAGATGCGGAATCATTGTTACTTATGGCGCTTTTCCACTGCATGGTACGCTCGGTTCGGTACGGTTCGATTCGGCGCGGAACGGTTCGGTTCGGCTTCGCTTTTCCACTGCGTGGTACGACCTGGCTCGGTACAGCACGGTTCGGTTCGCTAGCTCGGTTGCTTTTCCACTGCAGTTAGTACCCATTCAAAGTGGGTGGGACTGATCGTTACACTGTTTGTAGGTCCGGTGATAGCCGTGTGCGGCTAAGAGCTGAGCTAGCTGCTACTTCTTGGAATACTTTTTCATTCTGTTTTGCCCCATCCAGCTCTCGCTGGACCCGCTCCTAGGCAACCAACGAGAGGATTGTCTGCACCTCGACCACGATTCAGCCATTTCCTTTTTAAAGTGTTGATCTCTTCTTTTTTTCAAGTAAGTAAAACACAGGTGCTACCGTGTTGGCTGTTGTCTACTGGTTATATGCCTCTGTATAGCGGTCTCGTGTCGCAAATCCAATGACGCTGGTAGTGACGATTCTGTCTGTCTGACCAATCAGTGATCTGCAGTGTTTCACGTCACATTTTAGTACCGGTACGGTACGCTTGGAACCTCAACAGATCAGGTACCATTTAAAGCGCGCCGAAGCGCACCGTACCGTACCGTACCATGCAGTGGAAAAGCACCACAAGTGAGCCGTACCGAACCGAACCGTACCGTACCATGCAGTGGAAAAGCGCCAAAGCGTGCCGTACCAAACCGAACCGTACCGTACCATGCAGTGGAAAAGCGCCATTAGCATCGACTGCATGGATGGAAAGTGATGCAATTTCTTCCTCTGCAAGTATGTGGAGAAAAGGCTGATCTTGGCTTTGAAAGCATTTACAGCACTGATCATCTCACTGATTGTCTTACCGTTGCCTTGCAGTTCACAGTTCAAATTATTCAGTTTCACAGTGATGTCAATTAGGAAGGCAAGGTCCAGTAGCCACTCATTGTCCTGAAGCATGGAGGTGTCCTTCCCTCTGGATTCCATGAACACTTTGATTTCACACAAAAGTGATAAAAAAAACGTTGCAAAATCCTTCCTCTGCTCAGCCATCGAATTTCTGTGTGAAGCAATAGGTCACCATATTCAGCTGACAGCTCCTCCAGAAGTACCTTGAATGACCTGTGCTGTTTCGCTTTGGACCGGATGCTGTTAATGATTTTAACGACTGGAGTCATGACGTGATCAAATCCCATCACTTTGGCAGTTAGGTTTGGGAATCGGTTCCAGGTTCCGGTTTGGAACCGGTTCCGAATGTTCCGATCCATCGGAATCGTACACGTCCACACGTTAACGATTCCACTAACGATTCCGAATGTTCCGTTCCATCCATTCCCGCGTCGCGGCATGACGTTACAGTATGCGACTGGATTTTAAATCCCCCAAGGCGTAAACGATCGAGAGTGCAGACCCGGGGAAGCAAATCTGGGCGACATCTACAGCTCTAATGACGGCATCAAAACAATGAAAGCATGGCGAAGCGGCTCTCCACGGCTCTGCTTTCGTCGGCGAAAAAGTTAAGAAACTCGACGCTCTAAGCCCTCAGTACCGAGCCGAGCAGTTCGCACGTGACTTTTATGCAGTGTTTCCCACACATAGACTAATTCGCGGCCACAAAATCAACTCCGGCCGCCACATATTGCGTTTCGTTCATTTTTTTAATGCTATTTAAAACACGCAGCGTATTCTTTTCGTTGTATTTCCTTTCCCCGCTCTCCCTCCGTCTCTCTATCACTCACACGTCTCTCACACACACACACACACACACACACACACACACACACACACACCGCGTCTGTCTATGAGGCGCCAGACTGGACAAAAGCGAAGCGAACTCCTCGAGTGACACTGGGCGAGAGAGAGACAGAGTGTGACTTTTATTTAAACTTATATAAACTAATATAATTTATTTTACTGGACAGTTTAAAGCTCATAAACATATTTTGTTGTTACTTGAAGAGTGCAGTGTCAAGTGGCATCATGCAGTATTTGTCCTGAAAAGGCTAAATGTCTGTAATTTAAGGTCATTCCTATTTTATTTGTATACATTTTAATCATTAAGTTTTAAAGCACACTCTTTTTATTACTAAAATAACAGCAAAGGGAAAAAAAATGAATTCCCAAAAAATAAAAAAGGAAAAAAAACGGAATTTGGGAAAAAATCAAATGGAATTTGGGAAAAAATAAAACTGATTTCATAGGGCCCTAAATATTGCACACTTGTTTTTCATTCTCTAAAACCACTTTAAATGAGACATTCAAAGCCAACAACTCTCAAAGCCACACTGTAAGTGTTAAGCAAATGGTACAGGAATCGATATGGGAATCGATAAGGAATCGCATCGATAAGCAGACTCGACAATGGCATCGATATCGATAATTTCTTAACGATGCCCATCCCTACGCACAGTGCCTGTTGGTGTTTAATGCAGTGGTAATGTAAAAAAACTTTGGGAAATCTGGGTCTCCTCTGCATAGCGCAACGAAGCCTGCATGCTGGCCAGTCATTGCAGGGGCTCCATCAGTTGTTACCGATACCAACTTTTCAAATGGCACGTTCTTTTCCACGAAGTACTTCTTCACCGCATCATAAATATCAACACCCTTGATATTTTATTGAACCTTTAGCAGCAGCTATCCGTCAAAACCCAGCAATCAAAGGTATTGAAACACCACAACAAACACATAACATCTCACTTTATGCAGATGATATCCTACTATATATACAAGAACCCCTAGCATCTACTCAAGAAATAATTAAAACAATCCAATCCTTCTCAAAAATATCAGATTATGCAATAAACTGGAATAAATCTTTCATCCTCCCTTTACATAAAACCAAATGGGATGTGGCACACCATCAATCACCGATACCTATATGTCATGATCACATCACTTACTTAGGCATTAAAATTTCCTCCAGACTGTCAGAGTTGGTAACACTCAACTTCACACCACTGCTAAAAAAAATAGAAGAAGATTTGCTCAGGTGGCTCAACCTTCCAATCTCCATAATCGGCAGGATAGCAGCAATAAAAATGACAATTTTACCGAAAATTAATTACCTATTTTCAATGATTCCAACCCACCCCACACTCACCTGGTTTAAATCACTAGACTCCATTATAACTCGCTTCTACTGGAAAACTAAAACACCAAGGATTAAACTCACTACACTACAAAAAAGTAAGGTTCAAGGAGGACTAGAAGCACCAAATTTCCAATATTACTCAATGGCTAACCAACTGCAATACATATACAAATGGATTCACCCCACCCAATCTGATATTATATGGCTAGATATAGAACAATCACTATGCAAAGAATTAAATATAGCTGACATACCGTTCCTCACCAAATCAATTAAACAACACACATGTTTTAATGCAGTAACTATAGCCACCACTCTGACAGCCTGGTGGAAATTTCACCAAATCACAAATTCTACATTAGCTCAATCTAACCTCACCCCACTGTGGAACAACCGTGACTTTATAAGCAATAAAAAAACATTGAATTTTCACACATGGGTGGAAAAGGGTATCACCCACATTAAGCACATTTTCAAATCTAACACATTTACACCATTTCCCCAACTGGCCCAGGAGTATGGCATCGGGAGCAACGAATTTTAAAAATACCTACAACTCAAATCTTCTGTTCTGACAAAAATAAACATCAGAGACACAAATTTAGAACTTCCACCGGCAATATCAGACTTGGTCAACATTTCCTCCCCAAAGAAACTTCTCTCTAATATATACAAAATGATTTCAAACCAACTTCAGACCATATACTTACCAACAATAAAATGGGAAAACGATCTTTCAATAGCCCCTGATGCCAACTTCTGGACCCAAATCTGTAAAAACATCTATCTCATGTCCAAAAATGCGAATCTTCAGTTAATACAATACAAAATACTTCAAAGAACACATTACACGGGCAGCAGATTAGCTAAAATGGGTTTCACGTCAGAAGTTTGCACACACTGCAATCAAAATTCTACAGATACATACATCCATGCAACCTGGCACTGCACTCCAATCAAACACTTTTGGGAAGAGGTCACACAGTCACTATCCACTATAGTCGGCTGCCACATCCCACTGTCGCCTTCTCTTTGCTTGCTGGGGGACCTGACAATAATCACTGATAAAACTATAAACTCTAAAATACTCCTCATAGCTCTAACCATCGCCAAGAAAACTATCCTCATGAACTGGAAAACTAGAAATAAATTACACATTAACATTTGGAAAAATCTTATTACAGACTTCATTGCAATGGAATACGCATCTCCCCTTCATGATTACGCATCTGAAACTGACCTCTGCCGTCCAACACTTTCTGACCTCTTACAGCTATGAATCCTTTCTCTGTTTTCAACTCCGAATCCTCCCACCTTCTTAACCAACCCACGAATATTAATGCATTTTAGTTGTTTGAACTTGTTTATGTCATCATTGTTATTACTATCTTCACTGTTATTGTTATGATTACTATTTTCACTTTTATCTTTTCATTGTTGTAATTGCTGTTGTTGCTGTCTTTTGCTCTCACCATTGCGGTCACCACTGCCATCATCATTATCATTTATTAATAATATTATTATTATCATTATTATTATAATCATCAATATTGCCATTGTCAATGCTGTATTGGAATTAAATGTCATTATCATCACTACTGCAATAATTCCCCCCTTATCTCTTCATGGGTTTTTAATGCACCACAACATAGAATGAAAAAAAAAAAAAAAAAAAAAGGAATATGTATATATGGAAAACCTCACAAACACCAGGGCAGGCAAGACAGACGAGAAGTGGTTTCAACGGGACAGCATCTCTGTCCCAATTTGAGACACTCTCGCACTGTACTCCCTCTTTTAATGCACCTTAGACATTGCACATAACACACACAAAAAAACCAAAAAAAAAAAAAAAACAACAACAACAACAAAAAAAAAATTAGGAAAAGATAAGAGACTGATGAGATGTGGGGGAAGGTTGTCTTATATTATCTTATCTTATTATATCATCTTTTGTTTTATACAGCATTGACAATGGCAATTATTACATAGGAGGAAGGATGGAAATAAAAATCGACCAACACAATATTGGCAATATGGTGGTAGTGGGGAATGGGGTGGTGATGGTAATGACAATGGTAATAAATAATAAATGGTTACTTTGTTTACGCATACACACACATACACATACCCACACTCACACCCGCTCAAATACACACTTAGATCAAACAATTATATCACTTTTATGTCACTTCTGGAATTATGGATTTACAAGATTGCTCACTACTGTACTATGTTGGTTTGTATGTATGTCTGACTGTTAAATAAAAAAAAAATATATATATATATATATAAACCCCCCTCGTTGTTGTCTTGAGGGGCAGTAATGTTAAAAATTCCTCTTTCACTGACAAATCAGTGAATACCATTCTGATGAAAACCATGAGCTGCGCTGTACTACTAGAATCCACAGATTCATCACACTGGATGGAGAACCATTTGCACAAACCCAAGTCTTTCTCCAGCTGCTCACGTTTGCTGACATAGCCGAGACTCGTCTCGCAATAGTGATAGCCCCAAGTTGAACATCGGAGACTGAGGACATTATTTCATTTCCATTCTTGTGATCTTTAAAGTTTAGAGTGTTGGTTATCACAGTCATTCACCATCAGAGAAAGTTTTTTTGTGTTTCGTTAAAAAAATTAGCAACTCTAAATTAAGCTTCGGTAGCAGCCTGTGACTTTTTAGCGGGTTTTGTAAAAAATGATTTTTTTCAAAACCGCAATGCTAGCTCCACATGAGGCATACAGCTTTATCTTTAACGTTAGTGAAGAGGAATTCTGTCTCCCACTACTCGTTAAAATAATAAGTCTTCTTTTTTGCATGACCTGCATCATCAGCCATAAATAATCTTTTTTTCTTTTTTATAGTTCAATTTATCTTCTGTATGTACCGTCTGCCCGCGACTGCCTCAACTCACAGAAGTTACGTTACGTTTTTTTGTTTTTTTTTTAAACGTGCTCGACGTGCAGATTCTAAATATTTTAAATTTAATTATTTTATTATGTTTTAATGGTATATGAAATTACCATTAGTTCTTTTCTCATTTTATGCCATCATCATAAATAACCCTAACCCTGATGGCCGTGGGTTCTGACCTGTGTGCAAAGTTTCAAGAGTTTTCGAGCACGTTAAGAACCCCAAAAGTGCCTGAAAGGTTGACATAAAAAGAATAATAATAATAAAATATAGCTGCGAGCAGCGATTACGGGCCAAAGCCGTAAAATATTATTATTTTACTACCTTTTGGCCACTTTTGGGGCCCTTAACATGCTCGAAAACTCTTGAACCTTTGCACACGGGTCAGAACCCGCGGCCATCAGAGCCAGGCTGAAGCTGGTACCCGGGCGTGGCAGGTTTCAATCGCACCTCACCTCACCCACAAACACACACACACACATATTGGAACGTGAGTGAAGTACAAAGCCTATAATAAAGAATAGTTTAGCATCCAAATACATCGCAAATGTTGAAACAGTTTGATTCTAATGAGAGAGTTACGTGAGCCCAACACCACTTACTTTCATTTTCGCTTTAAATTATTTCGGTTATTTCTTGTTTATATTTTTTTTAAATTCTTGTTCTGTTCTGAATATCATTACATTTAAAGGATTGCTTGTGTAATATTTTGAGTGTATCATCAAATCAGAATAATTCTCTCGGTTTAGTGATTCCATAGTTTTTTTATTTATTTATTGTTCTAATCAGGTAAGGCAAGTAATATATATATATATATATATATATATATAGTGATGAAGGACCAAAGCCGGTGGCACCGCAACCCTGGTGCCTTTAGGTTGCTCGCAGCTATATTTATTATTAGGGCCCACGCCTTGAAGAGGCGAAGGCCCTATTGTTTTCTTTAGGATTATTATTAGGGCCCAAGCCTTGAAAAGGCGAAGGCCCTAATGTTTTTTCTTTAGGATTATTATTATTAGGGCCCAAGTCTTGAAAGGGCGAAGGCCCTATTGTTTTCCTTAGGATAATATTTTTCTAACGACTATTCAGGCACTTTTGGGGCCCTTAACGTGCTCGAAAACTCTTGAAACTTTGCAGACGGGTCAGAACCCGCGGTCATTAGGGCCGGGCTGAAGCTGGTACCCAGGCGTGGCTGGGGGGCTCGACAGCGCCCCCTGGAACGGGGTCCGAAAACTTGGTCCATAAATCAAACACGTTTGCATGTAATAATATGAAACTCGGTACACATATAGATCTCATCGGTTCATATATCTATCATACTCTTACTTTTTACCCCAGCCCAACAGGAAGTCGTCTATTTAAGGTTGTTTGGAAATCGCATGCAATGGAATTTGAAATACTTCTCCTAGAGAATTCATCCAAATGCCACGAAACTCGGTCAGCGTGAAGTCAAGACATTGAGGATGAAAAATTGGCAGCGGATTTTTGATATCTCGAACGGTTTGGCCGTGGCAAGGAAACGAAATAATGGCGCGAAAAGAGAAAGAGGAAGTGTGTTATAACTTTTGCATACATTAACTGATCTTGATGAAACTTCAGCAGTGCGTTCGCTGTAAGAGGCCGATCACATGGATGCGACTATTGTGAGTCAAAGTTATAGCACGTCAACTGGCAGCAGGAAGTGTGTCACTTTCAAAATGCTTTGAAATCACCCTCTTTTTATTCCCGATTTGCTTCAAACTTTATGTGTATAATGTAAACACACGGCAGATGTAGACCTGTGAAAATATTATTGATATTTAGATACTGTTGCCGTGGCAACACATCAAACTTTAACCCTCTGGGGTCTAAGGGTTTTTTGGGGTCCTTGAGATGTTTTGACATGCCCTGACATTTGTGCTTTTTTCAGTTGCTTATAAACATATTAATGGCAAAGGTGTAATTACACTCTATTTAGCACAAATAGTCCTACCATAATATGTGAGCAACATGTATGTACATGTTTGTATTTTTGAGAGAATAATGTTTATGCGTGGTTATTGAAAAAACAAAAAATTAAAGTTTCTGAAATAAGGCCACAAAACACATACTAAATATGTGTCCACAATACTTTTGACTAATGGATGTTGTTGCCTAGAGTTGTTGCTTCAAAATGATCTGAAAATCATCCTGCCTAATCATTCACATAAAACAATACATTGGTTGAAATTTTGTAAAACACTTTTTTTTTTATTATAACAATTTTGATTGTACAGACAAAAGAAAAGTGTACAATAAATCAATGAAGAGGCAAGCATAAAAGAGAAAACATTGTCTGCACTTTTATCTTTTACACCTTCCCTACCAACATATAACTAAATGAGGAAAGAAAAAAGAAAAATAACCACAGCAACGAAGTAACCACCACCCCAAACCCCTCCCCCCACCCACCAAAGAGGATTAGAAAATATCGGCAGTCTCTACACGCGATTATACCTATATATATGCACATACATATACACATACAAATACATATACGTACACATATAATAAAAAAAATAAAATAATAAAAAAAATATTAAAAAAAACATGCACACCCATGATATATTTAGTCACAATCTAGTGAGGATACAGAGTCGTAAAGATTTAAAATAGGGTTCCATGTTTTATAAAATTTGTCAGTTGAGCCCCGAGTCGAATATTTCAATTTTTCAAGTGCGAGGAATGACATCAGATCCTTTAACCAAGAGGTAGTTGGAGGGGGGGTTGGACACTTCCAATGCAACAAAATGCACCGTCTAGCAATAAGAGAAGCAAAAGCAATAACCTCTGCTTTCTGTCTCGTGATGGATGACGAGTGAGACACACCAAAAATGGCGACTAGAGGGCATGGAGATAGAGAAACGTGCAGAGCCTTAGACATGAAGTCAAAAAAAGAAGCCCAGTATGAGGCCAGTTTTGGGCAGCTGAAGAATGTATGGGTGTGATCGGCGGGAGAAAAGGAGCATCTATTACAGTAGTCCCCTGTTTCCGGAAACAATTTATGAAGTTTAGCTTTGGTAAAATGAATTCGATGAAAGACTTTTAACTGAATGAGACTAAGCCGAGCACATATCGAAGTAGAATTAACTCTAGCAAGGGCCTCAGACCAAAGCTCTTCCGACAATTTGATTTGCAGCTCATTTTCCCAAGTCATCTTTAGGCTAGAGAGAGAGGAAGTTCTAGATGAAAGCAACCTGGTGTAGACAGAGGATATACGACTGCCACCTGTAGGGGCTGACAGTAAGTTCTCAACCAGAGATTTTTTCTGGTAATTGAGGGAAACTAGGGAAGTTCGCCTTAACAAAACCGCGGAGTTGAAAATACCTGAATAAGCCTGTAGTATGCAGGTTAAATTTGGACATAAGATTGGTGAATGGAGCAAAAGAATTATCAATAAAAAGATCTGAAAAACAGGCCATCCCCTTATCTTTCCATCTTTTAAAAGTGTGGTCAATAGCTGGTGGTAAAAACAAGTGATTGTTGCAAATAGGACTTAAGACAGATAGTGACTCTAGCTGAAAATGTTGTCGAAATTGTTTCCAGATTTTTAAAGTTGATAGCACAATAGGATTTCTAGTATAATTGGAGGGACGCAGGGACATAGGAGCAAAGACAAGTGCAGAAAGAGAAGAAGAAAGACAAGTATCAGCTTCTAGAGTACACCAGTTGATCTCAGGCGCATTACACCATAAGAAAATCTTAGAAATGTTGGCAGACCAGTAATAATAAAGAAAATTTGGCAGAGCTAGACCTCCATCCCGTTTATTTCGTTGCAGGATAGTTTTATTCACCTTAGGATTTTTACCAGCCCAAATAAATGAGGAAATGATTTTATCTAGACATTTAAAAAAATGATTTAGGTAGAAAAAGAGGGAGAGACTGGAAGAGAAATAAAAGTCGCGGCAAAATATTCATTTTAATGGTCTCCACTCTCCCAACAAGAGAAAGGGGTAGGCTGCCCCATCGTTTTAAGTCTAGTTTAATTTGATCGACCAAATTCGTAAAGTTATTTTTAAAGATAGAACTGAAAGAGTGTGAAATGTTTACACCTAAATTTCGAAACCCTGAAGGAGAAAAATTAAAAGGTAGAGTGCTTTTAGAATTTTTTTTAGCCACGTCATTTATGGGGAAACATTCACTTTTGGTAAAATTTAATTTGTAACCTGAAAAAGAGCCAAAGGTGTTGAGCAAGTGCATAATCTCGTTGGCACAGCCAACTGGATCCTGCACATACAACAAGAAGTCATCAGCATAAAGAGAAACACGGTGCTCTGTGCCTCCCCTATGGATCCCGCGTATAGACGAAGATGATTTTAAGGCAATAGAAAGTGGCTCAATAGCTAAAGCAAAGAGCAAAGGAGACAGAGGGCAACCCTGCCGCGTCCCACGAAAGAGGGAAAAGAATGATGAACTATCAGTATTAGTTTTAACACTAGCAGAGGGAGCCGAGTATAGAAGGCGAATCCATGAGATAATATTGTGCCCAAAGCCAAACTTTTTTAATACAGTAAATAAATAATTCCATTCCACATGGTCAAATGCTTTTTCAGCATCAAGAGAAATGATAATTTCAGAGGTCTTAGACAGAGAAGGACTAAAAAGTATATTTAGCAATCGCCGGATATTAGATGACATCTGACGTCCCCTAATAAACCCGGTCTGATCCTCAGAAATAATATCAGGAAGACATGCATCGATGCGCTTTGCCAGCACCTTTGCTAGAATTTTAATGTCAGCATTCAATAAACTAATAGGTCTATAACTACTACATAAAGTTGGGTCTTTATTTTTTTTTTAATAAAAGAGAGATAGATGCTTGATTTAATGAGGGTGGGAGAAAACCCTGCTCAAATGACTCCTTATACATATCAAACAATAAGGGGGCTAACTGCGCTGAAAATTTCTTATAAAAGTCTAAGGGGAAGCCATCAGGCCCTGTAGCCTTGTTACACTGCATGAGACCAATGCAGGTGGTAACTTCATCTAGCCTGAGAGGTACCTCTAATGTCTCCTCTGTTAATGTATTAATAGTGGGTATAGTTAAATTATGTAGGAAAGACTCCATTAAGGAAGCATCAGAAGGAGGTTGAGAAGTATAAAGACTGGAATAAAAGGAGGAAAAAACAGAGTTAATTTTTTGAGGGTCAGTAACGAGCTCACCAGAATGGTTATCATAAATCTGCGTGATATAGCGTGATGCTGACTGGTGTTTCAGCTGGGAAGCAAGAAGACGACCAGCTCTATCCCCATGTTCATAATAGGTGGCTCTATTTTTTTAATCAAATATTCAGCTTTATTTGTTGAAAGCAAATCAAATTCAGTTTGTAACCTCGAACGTTTTAACTTAAGATCAGGTTTGGGATCGCATGAATACTGTCCATCAACCTCTAAAATTTAACGGATAAGCTCTTGTTGCCGAGATTTTCTTGTCTTAGCTAAGTGAGCACTAAAGGAAATGATTCGACCACGAATAAATGCTTTAAATGTCTCCCATAGAAGAGAGGCAGACACGGTTTCCGTTTTGTTAGTCTCAATGAAAAAGTCTATATTTTTGGATAGAAATTCGCAGAAGTCAGTTCTAGCAAGAAGCCCTACATCGAATTTCCACTGAGGTCGGCTCTTAAAAGCGGGCATAAAGGAAATATCTAACACATGCGGGGCATGATCAGAAATAACAATGGCAGAGTAATCTGAGGAAATAACCGAAGAAAGCAGGGCTTTATCAAGGAAGAAATAATCAATCCGAGAGTAAACATGGTGCACACTAGAGAAGAAAGAAAATACCTTGTCAGAGGGATGAAAAAAGCGCCAGGGATCTATGCAGCCTATTTGATTTGTTAGCGAAATTAGAGACCTGGACATAGTGGAAAGAGAAGAAGATTTAGTCGCAGATTTATCAAGATTATTATCGATAACACAGTTAAAGTCCCCTCCAAAAATAAGGTGATGAGTGTCAAGATTTGGGATTTTTGAGAAAAGCATAGACATAAAAGTAGGGCTATCCCAATTTGGGGCATATACGTTTACTAACACTACTGGAGTATGAAAAAGAATACCACTGACAATTACAAAGCGGCCTTCAGGATCTGAACGTACTTGCTCTGCTAGAAACATGACTCTTTTATGTATCAGAATTGCAGTACCTCTGGATTTGCTATTAAAACTGGAATGAAACACTTGACCAACCCATTGTTTACGCAGACTGGTGTGAGCACCTGTACGCAAATGTGTCTCCTGGAGAAACATAATATCAGAGGACAGTGATTTTAGGTGAGAAAAAACTCTCGAGCGTTTAATTTGGCCACCCATCCCACGTACGTTCCATGTAATGATTCTAATATTGTGTCCAACCCCTCCCCCCTTGGAATTCACAGGTGGCTTATTCATAGAACTGCAAAGTAAAACATAATAGTGTAAGTAGTGTACAAAAGAAAAAAAAAAAGAAGCTTTTTTAAGCTCAATGCTTTTAGCATGTGTAAGAGACAACATTAAAAGCCAAGTAAGACAAAATAATCCTCCATCAAACATAACCCCCAAACATACCCTGAACATAGAGAACAAAAACACAAGTTTGCTCAGAAAAAGCAAAAGAAAATCCCTTCTGATACTCGACCACTTAGACATGACGAGTTGCCAGAAAAAAAAAACGTTATCACAACCGATTGTGTAGTGAAGTTGACTCCAACAGACAAAATTTAACACTAATAAGAGGATACACTCTTTAAAAGAGTGGACAGGGTGCAGATCAGCAAATGTGCAAAACAAGTGCACATAGCGAAGCTATTGGCTGTAAAAACTCAAAAAAAGGAAGAATATTTAAAGACAATCTATGCCTGTCAAACACTCAACTCTCAACCCCATGATAAGATAAAATACAAAAATAATAAAAATACATTAATAAAAATGAAATGTGCATGTATATAAAATAAACACACACAGAATACAAGCACCCACAATGCCTCAGTGAAGAAGAAAAGATGAGAGAGAGAGAGAGAGAGAGAAAGAATTAATTAGAAAGAAATATATATATATATAGTCTAACTAAAGCATTAAGGCTTTTAACAGCTATTCTGAGAGAGAGAGAGAGAGAGAGAGAGAGAGAGAAGAGAGAGAGGAGAGAGAGAGAGAGAGAGAGAGAGAGAGAGAGAGAGAGAGAGATCTCAGATCATCAACGCCGCTCGCAAAGTTACTCAGCAAAGTTTTGATGGTAGAATTTTTCTGCAGCCTCAGGGGAGTCGAAATAATGCTCCGTATTGTTGTATGACACGCGAAGTCTGGCCGGGTAAATCATGCCAAAACGAACACCGCGTTTATACAACAGGCCCTTGATGTTGTTGAACGAAGCTCTCCTATTAGCCACCGAAACGCAGAAGTCCTCATAGAATTTGATTCTGTGTCCCTTGAAAGTCATTTCCTTTGACGATTTCGCGAATTTTAGCACAGCCTCCTTCTCGATGTAGGGATGAAATCTCACTATAATCGGACGGGGATTCTGACCTTGATGAGGTTTGGGCCTTAAGCTCCGATGGGCGCGATCAAGCTCCGGTGGGGAGGGAAGAGCATCGCCGGCGACCTCGGCGAATAAATCTGCCATAAACTGCCTGGCGTCCTTTCCTTCAATATCCTCCGGAAGACCAACCACACGAATATTCTGCCGTTTGGACCGCGAAACAAGATCTTCCACGTTAGCTCTTAAAGCGACATTCTCCTCCGCCGCCGACACCAACTTCGACTGAAGAGTAGAGACCTCCTGTTCGAGATGTGTGATCCTGTCGCTGTGGTCGGATAAACTAGTTTCCATGTCAGTGATGGTAGTCGCTTGAGTCGCCAAGGTAGACCCAATAGAAGAAATGGATGAGTGAATGGACTCCAGCGACGAGTTCAGCAGCGCAGTGAGTTCACCAGTTATGTTTCTCCTTAGTTTATCAAGTTCGCTCACCAGTGTATCAGTCGTTAGCGGGTTTGAGGCGTCGTCCGACATCTTGCCGCTTTCGTGCCCAGAATTAGGCGCCTTGGTTTGCGGATTTATTTTACCACCAGCTCGCGTACCCTTACTCATCTGGAACATTTAACGTCAACAAAGACCAACAGTAGCACAAAAAATAGCTGAAAAGCCCCCAAATGTAGTGTTATGAGGAAAAAAATATGAAATTGGACTCGGAGCGCTAACACCACGCGTCTCTCCAAAACCGGAAGCCCCGTAAAACACTTTTTGTTTGGAAAGGTAATATGCGCAGGGGCGTGACTTGCTGTGATTCATACCTGAGAAGACAATGGCCTGCATAATGACCGCATAATGAGCCAATGCATATTAATGAGCCTTTCATTCAGGTGTGTCACAAGAAAGAATGTGAGGACATTATATATATATATATATATATATATATATATATATATATTAGGGATGCACGATATATCGACCACATATCGATATCGGCCGATAAATGGTCTTTTTTGATGTTATCGTTATCGAACCGATAAGAAAATTGGGCCGATATATCAAAGCCGATAAATAATAGATTATTTACTTCAGTTGAGAGATGCGCGCTGTTCGCCATGATGGTTCTGAATGATTGGATTCACTCCGAAAAGGAAGATACAGTTCAGTGCAACATGTGCAGCACGAATCTGCCACATAGGCTTCATAACATTATAATAAAAACACGCCTGCAAAAGAATGTTGTGAACTCCTGTTCGCCAGGGTTTCAGCGCGACAAGCGCGTTGTGGAGGAAAGAGCGCGTCTATGGAGTCAAGCCTTCATGACGAGCACAGTCAAGCTCTCTTGAGCATTCGCAGCATTCTGTGCCATTGTAAGTTGTAATATGTTTATTTTGTGTATATAGGCCTATATATCTGATTAATCTAATATAGGATGCGTTTGGTTGAGTTATTGAACGACGCGCGCTTCATTGTACCGGTGATCATCTTTATAGCGTGCGCGCAGCTCAAACAGCAATGCACATTTATAACTGTCATATACATGCCATTATAATGAGAACACTATTGTAATAAAACGTTGTGAATTCTCTGGGTTTAGTTGCCGTTTCAGCGCGTAGTTGTGGGAATAGCGCGTCCAGAACAGGGATTAGCCTACACATTATGACCAGCACAAGTTCGATTGTGCATTCACGTCCTTTTGTGCAGATAAGTCGTAATATAAAGCTGATGTAATATAAATATCTGATTAATCATGCGTTTCGTGGATTTAAACAACCTAGAATATTCTTCAGTTTCCCGTGCTCGAAGCTTCAGCTTCAGCGCGCGCAGATTAAACAACATTGCAAAACATTAAAAGCTATGATTTGCACTGTCATATAGGCTAATTATATTCACCATTGTAATAAATTTGTAAATTCTTTGGGTTTGCATTCTTCAGCAACCGTCGAGTTGATTATCCTTCTAGCAAAGCGATTCAGTTTAACGCTCGTTCTCTTCAGCTTCAGCGCGCGCGCTCACACAGCAATGTCATTTAAACAGTAATGCTATTAAAGAGGTTTATTATTAGGCTACTGTAATATTAAAATTGTTTAATTTTTTTCAAAAACATTGCGTTTGTCAGGGTTTGTGCAGGTGCTGAAGACGAGGACACGGAATTTCAATATAATAGTTTTTAATTTCCAAAATGAAAACTTTCCAAACTCAAACAGGAACAAAACTCCAGGAAATCAGGAAACACACAACCATTTAAAGACGACGATCGACAAACACTGGGAGAAAACACAGGGCTTAAATATACTTGAAATGATTGGATAATTAACTGAACACAGGTGATGAGACTGAACACAAACGAGGAGCGGGAAAACTTAACAGGACTAAACCAAAAACCACAAAGACAGGGGAAACCAAGATCACAAAACAGAACTTAAACACATTGACTCGTTACAGTACCTCCCCCCTCCCCGAAGGCGCGTCCTCGCGCCGTTATAACATCCAAAGGGGTGGGAGGGTGGGCGCCCTGGAGGCTGACGAGGGCATGGTGCAGGTCCAGGAAGCCTCCAGGGCGGAGCAGGCTGTGGGCGTGGCCACGGCGGAGCAGGCTGTGGGCGTGGCCACCATGGTGCAGGCTGTGGGCGTGGCCAAGGCGGTGCAGGCTGTGGGCGTGGCCACGATGGTGCAGGCTGTGGGCGTGGCCAGGGCGGTGCAGGCTGTGGGCGTGGCCACGACGGTGCAGGCTGTGGGCGTGGCCACGGTGGAGCAGGTTGTGGGCGTGGCCATGGTGGAGCTGTGGGACCCTCGGGCGTCCAGGGCGGAGCTGTGGGACCCTCGGGCGTCCAGGGCGGTGCTGTGGGACCCTCGGGTGGCCATGGCGGTGAGGACCCTTCGGGTGGCCATGGCGGTGAGGACCCTTTAGGTGGCAGTGCTGGTGAGGACCCTTCAGGCGGCCGTGGTGGTGAAGACCCTTCGGGTGGCCATGGCGGTGAGGACCCTTCGGGTGGCCACGGCGGTGAGGACCCTTCGGGTGGCCACGGCGGTGAGGACCCTTCGGGCGGCCGTGGTGGTAAAGACCCTTCGGGTGGCCATGGCGGTGAGGACCCTTCGGGTGGCCATGGCGGTGTTATTTTTTTCAGGCCTCCGTGGATCTTTGGCCGGCCACGACGAAGGCGTATAGCGCCCCCCCAAAATTTTCTTGGGGAGGACAGGCTCAGGATCGGGAACTGACTTGACATCAATGGGCTCTGGCGCTGGGTCAACGGGCTCTGGCTCTGGGTCAACGGGCTCTGGCTCTGGCGCTGGGTCAACGGGCTCTGGCTCTGGCGCTGGGTCAACGGGCTCTGGCTCTGGCGCTGGGTCAACGGGCTCTGGCTCTGGCGCTGGGTCAACGGGCTCTGGCTCTGGGTCAACGGGCTCTGGCTCTGGGTCAACGGGCTCTGGCTCTGGCTCTGGGTCAACGGGCTCTGGCTCTGGGTCAACATGGGACTCGGAACTGGACGGGACCAGCATTTCAAGGGACTCGGAACTGGACGGGGCCAGCAAATCAAGGGACTCGGAACTGGACGGAACCAGCATTTCAAGGGACTCGGAACTGGACGGGGCCAGCAAATCAGGGAGCTTGGGGCTGGGCTCAGGCTCTGGCGGGCAGGCGACGGGCTCAGGCTCTGGCGGGCAGGCGACGGGCTCAGGATCTGGCTGGATGTGGCTGACGTGAACCCCAGCCTTGGGAGCCTTCCTTTTGGCCAATCGCACCGATATCAGTGGGGATCAGTCATACCGGATATCATCCGGGGAAGTCCAGGGACCGATCTGGCGGCAGGGCTGATGCGGTGTGCAGGCTCTGGTGGGCAGACGATGGGCTCTGGTGTGAGCGTGCAGGTGATGGGCTCAGGCGTTGGCGTGCAGGTGATGGGCTCAGGCGTTGGTGGGCTTGGAGCTGGTTGGAGTGGTAGATCCTCTACCAGGTAGCTGGATCCACACGCCCACAACGTGTGATCCACGAACTCCAGGAAGGATAGATGGAGATCCTTGACTAGAATTATCTGGGCCAATGGGTCCCTCAGACCACCCCAGAAACTCTTTGTGAGTTCCTCCTCTTCCAACGACACATCATCGTAAAGTTCTAAATAGAGCCCCGCATACTCCTCGAGTGAGCGCTCCTCTTGGTAGAGGATGGGGTTTTCGAATGGGCTCACCTCTTTGATCTTCCTTCTTCGGCTCATATTTGTTTCTCTTTCTTTTTGTTGTAATGGTCGATCGTTCTGTCAGGGTTTGTGCAGGTGCTGAAGACGAGGACACGGAATTTCAATATAATAGTTTTTAATTTCCAAAATGAAAACTTTCCAAACTCAAACAGGAACAAAACTCCAGGAAATCAGGAAACACACAACCATTTAAAGACGACGATCGACAAACACTGGGAGAAAACACAGGGCTTAAATATACTTGAAATGATTGGATAATTAACTGAACACAGGTGATGAGACTGAACACAAACGAGGAGCGGGAAAACTTAACAGGACTAAACCAAAAACCACAAAGACAGGGGAAACCAAGATCACAAAACAGAACTTAAACACATTGACTCGTTACAGCGTTATAATTAATAACTAACATTATTTTGTTGTCGTATTATTTTCATCAATGATGTGGTTTGATTAAAATAATTTCCTTGTCCGTGCAGAGGTGATTCCATTTTATTGATCCATGGCACATACATTGTTTCTTTATATGCAGCCCAATGTTATCCTATCTAATGACTTGTTTGCAATATTTAGGTATTTTATTTTTTGTTAGGCAATATATTTTTTGCTAACACTTTACAATAAGGTCTCATTTGTTAATGCATTAAGTAACAGAGAGCAATAGCCTTAATTGTTAATCAAATATGTGTGTTCATGTTAGTTCACAGTGCATTGACTAATGTTAGATAAAACTTTCTTAAATTAAAAATTGTTGGTTCATGCTAACTAATGCTAACAAGATTAAACCTTATTATAAAGTGTTACCATTTTTTAATAAAGTTGCCCAGTGTAAAATTAATTTTAAAAGTTAAGGAATCTTACACTGGTTCAAACTACTGTATTGTTGTATATGTTTGATTTATGTTAAAAGTGTTTGAGACAAGGCTTTTAATTGTGAGCCTTTTGTTTATGTATACAGGCTATCAAAGTATATAAAAAATGTAATTTAGATTTATCGGCCAATATATCGGTTATCGTCTTTCAAATGTAAAGAATTATATATATATATATATATATATATATATATATATATATATATATATATATATATATATATATATATATATATATATATATATATATCGTCGCTGTCCGATGAAAACCGCGTATGTCCATTTTGCCGATTTTGAGATTTTTCGACGGATAGAATGTCCGGGTTCATTTCCATATACAGTATGCTTCACATGTCTAAATGACCAATGAAAAGTTGTGAAATCATGTCATCTGATTTTCACGTATATCCATTTGGTGTCAAAGCTGTCAATCACGCGCATATCTCCCGCCCTGTGGAGGCATCTCGCAGGTCTAAGCGCCTCTGGAAGCTCAGGATTGTATAGCCGAATAACTCTGAGGTAAATTATAAGCAAATGTTTGTTTTTGACAACACTGTTCAAGTTTATTATATATTCGCAATATATTCACAACTGTTATTTACCGGTAAATGGTCTAGAGGAAGTAATTGTCACTTTTTATTGTGGAGATGTTAACGCACGGGTCTGTTAACAATAGCCTACTAATATTTTTCTGACTAATAAATTACTGACACAGTAAAGGGTAGATTTAAATAAAAAAGAACGCATTTTAAATAAAGAAAAACTAAATTTAAATAAAGAAAAAACTAAATTTAAATAAATAAAAATGAAAATTGAATAAAGAAAAAAACGAAATTTAAATAAAGAAAAACGAAATTTCGGAAATGTAAAAAAAAGGGTGCAGCTTGTTTTTTTGTTTAAAAGAACAAATCAGAAATGGCTGTATTTTTTTGTAGGCTACATAGCCTATACTTTGTTATTGTTTTAGTATCATAATGATTAATAAATGCACGCAGAATTATCCGTGAACATGATTTGAATCCTTTCAACTTGTGTGTGCAAAATTCAGAATTAAATGAATGTGCAACAATTTGTACAAATAGAGTCTGTAGGTCTACTATACTGTTGTAGCCATTAAATGAGTGCATTTAGTTTCATATTTGTTAAAATTATGTTTTTTTTTTCTTCCATTTTTGTTGATTTATGAAAAGTGAACAGCATGAGTAATAAGATGCACAATTTGAGACGTTTTTTGAGTGTCAGACATGATTTTGACCACTTCATTAAGTTTTATTTTGTAGAAAACCTTTCTTTAAAGTGAATTTCGTTTTGTATAAATTGTATCTTAATTTTAATCCATTTTTCATCAACCAATTGCCTGGAGTGGATTTAATAAATAAGAAGAAAATATATTGCAGACAATTCAATCATGGAGGCGCCCGCGTGGTCACTTGCATTGCACGTTAACTGGAGCGCATCTCATCCTAACTTAACAGTGTATGCCTCACACATGAGAAATACATCAAATGCACAAAGCTTGAAAAGTCTTAAAACGAAATAATTCAAAACGGAAAAAAAGGCTACTCTTTGATTATGTATGATTATATGATCAATCATATAGCCTAGCCTATTTTGTGAATTGTTCATTCCCGGTTGGCACACATTTTGCTGCCCTTACAAAAGTGCTGCTCTAGGCAAGCCTAGTTCGCCTAACGTTATATGGACGCGCCGGCCCTGGGTTCAGCAATGAAGTGTATTGATTCATTGTCCCTTCATAGTTTGCAAGAGACATTTAATAAACTGAGCGTATTTAATAAACTGAGACGTAGGCTATTTAATAAACTGAGCGTAGCCTATTCATCTGTCAATAAGAAATGCGACTTGGCCATTCTAATGATCGGAAGAACGCGTATCGACCACCGTTACTGTAAAATATGCACGTATGTCCATTTAAACTCGATTTTGGTCAAATGTGGATTATATCATTACACTGGCAATTATATGGTTACATTTAAAGATGCCGTACCAAGTATGACAACGCTACGTTCAACTGCGTTTGAATTACGGGGTTTTTTTTCACTTCCTGAAAAGTAACCGTTTTGGACATACGTGAGTTTCATCGGGCAGCAACGATATATATATTAGGGATGGCTCGATACCACAATTTTGGCTTCGGTACGATACCAGAACCTAATACCTCGGTATCGATACCACAGTCGAAAAAAAAAAGTCTCAATATAAGTGAATTGAAACAATTTTATTAAACAACACTGCTTGAAACTCTCCATTACCAAATGTGCAAAGAAAAAGTATCAAAATGTAAAAAAGAAATAAATTCAGTCAGGGAACATACAGTAGGTAAAATTTTGATTTTGAAAAAAAAAAAAAAATGAAATTATACAATTAAAATAGGTTAATATCTATGATAATTGATTAACATATAATAATAATAATAATAATTAAAGCTGCAAGCAGCATTTAGCGGTGTTCAAGCATTTAAGTCCTTTTAGCACATAAGCATTTAAGACATTTAGCAAGCATGTAACCACTGACATAATAGATGGAAAACCGTTTACAATGATTTACCATGATACTAGCATGATTTACTATAGTTTTACCATAATTAACCAAAGTTTTACCATGATTTACCATGTTCTAGTATGATTTACCATGAATCTAGCATGCTTTACCATAGTTTTACCATGATTTACCACGCTCTGGTATGATATACCATGCATCTAGGATGATTTACCATGTTCTAGGATGATTTACTATGATTCTAGCATGATTTACCTTATTTAATATGATTTACCATGTTTCTAGGGTTATTTACCATGATTTACCACGTTGCTAGCAATTATGTGAAGCATCAGAACAAATGAAGTGATAAACTCTGACAAAATATGATTGTGTTATAATAGTAATTGTTATAAAAGTTATTTTTTTAGTGTCTAAATATATGAATGCAAAAGCACATGTGAAAAGACTATTAATAAGTAGAGTGGCCAGCAGAGGGTAGTAGAAGACCACTTATTGGCTCACTATCAGTTTGAACCACTTGGTTTTACCAGTATTCTGCACTAAAGCAAACCAGTTTTTTCATGTTAACTCCATAATGCATGGTCACACACACACACACACACACACACACACACACACACACACACACACACACACACACACACACACACACACACACACACACACACACACACACACACACACACACACACACACACACACACACACACACACACACACACACAGTGGTATTACATCCTATATATAGTTGAAATTAATGAATGGAAATTTGGTTTTTCACTTATACAGTGAGGAAAATAAATATTTGAACACCCTGCTATTTTGCAAGTTCTCCCACTTAGAAATCATGGAGGGGTCTAAAATTCTCATCGTAGGTGCATGTCCACTGTGAGAGACATAATCTAAAAAAAATAATCCAGAAATCACAATGTATGATTTTTTAACTATTTATTTGTATGATACAGCTGCAAATAAGTATTTGAACACCTGAGAAAATCAATGTTAATATTTGGTACAGTAGCCTTTGTTTGCAATTACAGATGTCGAACATTTCCTGTAGTTTTTCACCAGGTTTGCACACACTGCAGGAGGGATTTTGGCCCACTTCTCAACACAGATCTTCTGTAGATCAGTCAGGTTTCTGGGCTGTTGCTGAGAAACACGGAGTTTGAGCTCCCTCCAAAGATTCTCTATTGGGTTTAGGTCTGGAGACTGGCTAGGCCACGCCAGAACCTTGATATGCTTCTTACAGAGCCACTCCTTGGTTATCCTGGCTGTGTGCTTCGGGTCATTGTCATGTTGGAAGACCCAGCCTCGACCCATCTTCAATGCTCTAACTGAGGGAAGGAGGTTGTTCCCCAAAATCTCGCAATACATGGTCCTTATCCTCTCCTTAATACAGAGCAGTCGCCCTGTCCCATGTGCAGAAAAACACCCCCAAAGCATACCCCCATGCTTCACAGTAGGGATGGTGTTCTTGGGATGGTACTCATCATTCTTCTTCCTCCAAACACGCTTAGTGGAATTATGACCAAAAAGTTATATTTTGGTCTCATCTGACCACATGACTTTCTCCCATGACTCCTCTGGATCATCTAAATCAGTACTTCTCAAAGTCCGGACTCCGGTCCGGATCCGGACCCGGAGGGAATTCAATCCGGACCCGCCTCCATTTCGTATTTCAAGAGCACTAATTGTGTGTAAGGGATTAAAAGTGTGGATTTCCTACTTTGATAAACGCATGTTAAAATCATTTGTTTATTTTTTGAGATGGTCCGAAATTAAAATGAAGGCGAGATATTTAATGTTTTCCTCCGTGATTTAGTTGCCATGACATCCAGTAAGCGTATGACTTTTGACGTAATCAGGCGCAACCACAGACTGAAAAAAGGGGCGCAACGTGAGTACGCGACACTTCACCGCAGTAAGTGTTTGAATGGGTGTGGAGGATGTCATTGTCCAGGAAAAGAAAAGTTGATGAAGAAAATAGAGTTTTCAAAGATGATTGGACAGTGAGGTATGCGTTCACAGATATCCCAAGTCTCCCGGAAGTTCCAGGAGTCTCCCGCATATTGATAGCGGCTCCCTGATGCCCGCAAATTAGTTCAAATCTCCCGCAATCTAAAGCTCGCGAGCTCCAAACCGGCAGAGAGGGAGAGAGCGACCTTATGTGTGTGCGCAAATGTGCCTCATGGGTTGCCAACCGTTCCGTATAATACGTATTTAAGTTAAAAATAAAACGTATTATGAACTAAACAAATACATGGTTCATTTTTGGCAAAATGATCATGATAGCCTTTATATATCTGAGTGGTTAAGTCTTGTATACAGATTGAGCCTACTAATTATACAAATGTTTGTGCAACTTATAAAAATATTAAAAAATATATAATGCAACTTTGCCTAATAAGTTGCATTTATAATGTGCTATAAAACGTATGAATTTCAGGGGTTATTTTTCAAAATTTTCTTCCGTGGGGGCATGTCACTAGACCCCAGTGTCAAACCCCCCAGTCAAACCCCCCCCAGTCAAACCCCCCCCCCAAACAGTTTCGGACCTTTGACATTGACGAAAATTCGGATTTGGACCTTTGAATATAGACTTTGAGAACCCCTGATCTAAATGGTCATTGGCAAACTTAAGACGGGCCTTGACATGTGCTGGTTTAAGCAAGGGAACCTTCCGTGCCATGCATGATTTCAAACCATGACGTCTTAGTGTATTACCAACAGTAACCTTGGAAACGGTGGTCCCAGCTCTTTTCAGGTCATTGACCAGCTCCTCCCGTGTAGTTCTGGACTGATTTCTCACCTTTCTTAGGATCATTGAGACCCCACGAGGTGAAATCTTGCATGGAGCCCAGTCCGAGGGAGATTGACAGTCATGTTTAGCTTCTTCCATTTTCTAATGATTGCTCCAATAGCGGACTTTTTTCACCAAGCTTTTTGGCAATTTCCATGTAGCCCTTTCCAGCCTTGTGGAGGTGTACAATTTTGTCTCTAGTGTTTTTGGACAGCTCTTTGGTCATGGCCATGTTAGTAGTTGGATTCTTATCCATCATATTCTTACGATAGATTTCGATCAAGAGCCCGGAGAGGACCTTACCATCAAAATTTGTGATCAAACACACCTGAGCAAGCTAATCAAGGTCTTCAGGATCACTAGAAACTCACAGGTAGGTGTGTTTGATCACGGTTGGAGCTAAACTCTGCAGGACAGTGGCCCTCCAGGACAGAGTTTGAGGAACCCTGGCATAAAGTAATGTTAACATGCTAAACATGTATTAGTATATAAAAATGTTTAGGTCATTTTATTACTGATTGATCTAGATTAATAAATGCTATAGTATTGTTAGGCCAGGTTACCTAATGAATGTTGACAAATGAAGCTTAATTGTAATACTAGTAATATTCATATTACTACTATTACTCTCACTCTCTCTCGGCTTATTCCTCTAGGGGTCGCCACAGCGGCAGTAATATGCCATTCATTTTACTATCACTTTTATTCTTTATTCATTAAAATTAAATTAATATGTTTGTTTGAAAGTGCAAAAATTACGAGACCTAAACTGAATTGGTTCTAGCGTGTCATGCAAGAAGATTTGAGCTTTCGTGTTTACCGTATCTCATTTAATTGATAAGATCTTATGTATGTGCGCTGTTCAGTGTTCAATAAAAGTCTAAATTAAATCAGTTGAATGATGAACTCACCTTTTCGATCTCTGAACAAGTCAGGATGAGCAACTGACAAGTGCTTAGGCAGATTTGATGTGTCGCCTCCCATGGTGACACATTATTTAAAGGGTACCTATTATGGCATTTAAAATGTTCCTAATATTGTTGTGGGAGTCCCCAACAACAGTTTTACATGCATGCAATGACAAAAAACACTTTTGTTGTCTTATAATATGCATTTATTTTTACCTGATTTGCTCACCGACTCCCAAATGATTCGTTTGACGACTCATTTTTCAAACCCCGCCTTTGCGTGACGCTAATCTGTGGTGATTGGTCAGACGACCCAGTCAGTTATTGTTTGCGTTAGCCCAAAGCTTAAACATATTGATAAAGCACTGCAGTACTACAATACGCTCTATTCTTTATGACAACTCCAATAACAACGACAAACATTTCACATATTTCAAAAAACACACACACAGCTTGTGTGTCAAAAAACACACACACAGACCTAAGCTGCGTTGAGCGTAACTGGCACAAACACACACACACACACAGCTTGGAGACCTAAGCTGCGTTGAGCGTAACTGACACACACACACACACACACACACACACACACACACACACACACACACACACACACACACACACACACACACACACACACACATATTGAGCATGCTACAAAACCCATAAAAGCAAAAAGTATTAACAGTACTTACAGGTTGTGATTCGGAGGATGAAGCCGATCCAAATAAACTTGGTACTGAACGTTCCTTCAGTATCAACCGACTCGCGAATCCATGAAAGCATTTATGTTTGTAAAGGAATCGTCATTAAAATAACGCGAACACAGCTCAAGGTGGCTATACCTGTGTGGTATAGTTGTAAATATAAACTCTAGTCACTGATTCTTCACATGCTCGCCCCTGGGCAGTGAAAAAAAAGTTCGCTTTTGATTCGCACTTCAGAACAGCTCATCGACATGTTGTTTTCACTGTTTTCTGGCCGCGCGCAATGAGTGGGCGTGTCTTATTCAAATAACTTGTACAAGTGACGTACGAAAGTTAGAGAAAATGCATCGTTCGTCTATCGATTCATATCAACAACTCAAGAGTCGACTCTTACTTTTGAGAGACAATAACTTTGTATACGTTGAACTTTCATATTTAAAACTTTGCAGGATGTTTTTGTTCACTTAGATCTATGTTACACACTACATGAAGGGCAATTTTCAAAATTCCATGATAGGTACCCTTTAAAGCAACGTTTGCAGAGTGGTGCATTGAGGTCTGTTTCTTTACTTTTCTTATTACTTTTGTAGGCAAAGTAATGCCCTTATATTACTCATACTGCTCTCTCTATTTATAGATTTCGGGCGTGTAGAAATGTGAATGAGCTTCGTTTGATCCATCGTGTTCCTCCGTTGTCACCGTTTGCCAGTTTCGCGTGACCTGCATCAGTTTAGGTAGCGCACTGCTGCCTAGCGGAGAACTTCGAAACAGCAGCGCATCAAATACTGAATTTAACAAAATGATGATATTGTACCGTTTGAAATATATTATATACCCAGTGCTTTAAGTGGCCCAAAAGAGGTGGCGGTACTCTATTATTATTATTTATTTTTTGCTGACTCCCCTCCTCCCCTGAGGTAACAACAACTATATTGAAGGGGTTTTATATAAACAGCAGTCAACAGACGACCTTATAAAAAATAATAAATCATTTTATTAGTTTGTAGATTTGCTTTAGCTAGAAAGAGCTACTGAACATAAATAAAATGTGCAAAAGGGTATTGAAAAAAATAGAAAGAAATTTCTCTCTTAGAAAGAGCTACAGTAGAAAGAGCTACTGAACATAAATAAAATGTACAAAATGTGGATATGAATCTAACTGGAAACACTTGTGAAAAGATATATTTTGATTAGTCAAATAGCAAATAGCATATAGTGAAGCTCTATAGCCATCTAGTGGTTAAAGTGATTTTTATTTTATTTTAAAACGGCATTTTCAAAAAAATGGCCAAAAATCTTACATTAAACCATGTAAAATTATCCATGTTATCTCCATGAATGAAAGTTAGAAATCTGGGTCTTTTATAAAGTGAATTTGACATAAAATGCAGTTTTTTTGTAAAAAGCCTATTTAAATAAATATTTATTTATTTATAGAAATTTAAAATATATCATAAATCCTCCAAAAACTGCACAAATGTTGAGTAAAACATTAATAAACAGAGTAAAATTACATTTGTAAAAAAAAATAATTATTCTGTTACAAAATTAAATGTTATTGTCTGGGGTATAGAGCATCACAGTCCCGCCCACAGCCCGAGAGAGCTTCGGTGCCGGAAGTAAATTTCCAATTAATTTCTCCCATTGACGTTTTTGAAAAATCGTATTGTTGAGGCAAAATTAATAATTAAATAACGGGCATCACGTGTAAGAGACAAGATTCCGAATTGTATTAAAAGAAACATTTATTTTCTGCAGAAAATAGGAACCCAGTCAACCACACACACACACAAGCTGTGGGGCTGAGTGAGAACAAAGGACCTGATTCTGGCCAGCAGTTTTATACTGTCCTCTTCAATGATTGTTATTCAGATAAAGAGAAACAAAAGGACTGGCCAACCCTAGCCACAGGTGTTTTCTCCTAGAGGTGACACCCAAATACCTTCTCATGCCCTCACAGCTGTGTAAACATCATAATAGTAAAACAGGCTTAGTTGTTTCTCGTACTCAGAAATACAGCTGATATTAAAATTTCCATAACAGTATCTAAAGAGTTTTAGAGCATGAGGATGTCTGAGGATAACCAGCTAGGGCTGAACTCATAAGCATACAACATATCATTTCGAGTGAAAAAACGGAGAGAAAATCCAAATAAAGTCAAAGGTACAAGACTGTGTACATATTTTCATTTCCGAGCGTAGGAACTACTCATCCCATAAACCACCGCGCCTCACTGAAGTCGACTGAAGCCAAAACCGCGAAAGAGCCTTTTGAGCGACTTCCAAATCTGACAACGGCCACGTGAACTTTTTTTATATAGTGAATGTGCAGGGAAACTCCTTTTCTGATTCTGATTTAATGAAGCTTATATGTAAAACACATTGAGCATCTGGCTCGCTCATAGGCTGTACTGCGGCAACTGCACATCCAATGGCGCGGGCGCCTCTGACGTGCGACCAATGAGCTAGCCCTACGTCATTACACGATCTTCAGTCTTCACGGACCTTCGCGGGGTTTAACCAGACAGTTACACGGCACGCACTGTGATGCTCTATTTGTATTTTAACCGAGCAGCTAACACTGACAGCGGCAAAATCGACGCATGTGCTTTTCACTTGTAAAACTCAAGGGTGTATGGGTAATGTAGTCTCTGCTCTCGGTGGGACGAATTAGGAGGCGTGCATTGTGAAGGGAGCTCTGAAAAGCGGCAGCGCAGCCAAAGGATTAAAACAGATGTGCAAATGAGCGTACCGGTACACTAAAAGCACATTCTGGGCGTACGGAGAGGTGGTGGTACGCTCAAGAGCTATATTTGGAAGTGGCGGTACTGAGTACCGGTTTGTACCGGCCCACTTAAAGCACTGTATATACCGGTATTTAAGTGAAATTAAACCAGCACTTCTGAGGTAAATTACCCAGGATTATTCCTCACAGCCTCGCAAAACGACATAGACTATGTACTTTAATCTGAATAAACTTGGTGTGTTTTATCGAGCTCATGTAGGCGTTGCCACGTGTCCATGTATTGCCTCAGATCATTTGCGTTTGAATAGCACGCGCTCTCCGTGGGCTTGGTCATATTAACAGATAATAAGTTCTAATGAGCTGACTGACATCTCTCTCTTTTTATATAGATTACATAAACAGAGAATATTTGATTTAGTTTTGAATTAGGTCATTTAAAAGTACACACTTAAATGATTATACATATTTATAGCTCATGCCTGAGTGAATAGTATTCGCTCAGTTTTGTTCAAGTTTAGAGACGTGCACCAGAAAAAAAGAGGCAGAAAGCACACCCTGTTTATTTTCTTTATTTTACAAAAACACAATGTTTTATTTCGATTGTAAGTGGACACATAAAAAAATAGACATTTAACAGTTTATTTTTTTTATATTTCTTAAGTCTGTATGACCAAAAATGACAGAGTATTTTAAGTCTATTTTGCTGCTATGTTAAAAAAATTGCGCAAAACGTGCCAGCCGGTTTGCCGACCCCAGAGGGTTAAATGCCCATTGCTCACCGTGCTCTGTCTTCCTAAAGCCACCGGGTGGTAGTGGCACGGGTGCAAGGGCCCTTTCATCGCTGCTTGCAGCTTTAATTACAATTTTATTCTGTGCATGAAAACACTTGAATTAGCCTAATTGAACATGGGTGTATTAACTTCAGAATTATATTCGTAAAGATTGAGATGTAAAGACGTTTTTTGCAGTGTTGGCCACCTGATAACAGTGATAAGGTAAAGCTAAGAGTGACCCAGACCATGTCTTACAGAAGGAGTGAACGTTTCGGGAAAGACGTATTAACGATAAGATACAGCTTAAGGTACAGCTTAAGGTATAACTTAAGAACGACTTGGAGATTTAGGGAAACGCAACCCTGGTCAGTTGAACATCCACTTCAGTCTCTTAACCTCAGCCCTATTAGGGATGCTCATTTCGGTTAATTTTCCCGACCGACAACCACCGCTCGTTGTTGTATATTTAATGGGTTGTATCTTTTTTTGTTGTTGTATATTTAATGGGTCACAGACACTCGTGAATTTTATTTTTAATTAATGCCAATTCAATATTATAATCTTATCAGATTGAATTGGCATTAATTAAAAATAAAATTAACGAGTGTCTGTGACCCATTAAATATACAACAACAAAAAAATTATCACAGCTTTATTTTAACGTGCAAACAGCAGCATACAGAACAGATCAACAACAGAACCTGGATTCACATCAAATTTTCACGCACCTGCAGCATTTCTGACAGTGACAACAGAGAAAAACAGAATGAAATAATATGTATAAAAAAACTAAAATAGACCTACACTAAATGTATTATTTTTAACTTAAATAATTAACTAAATAAGATGACAAAAAGAAAACACTGAATCAGTTTGTGAAGCTTTGAAAAAACGGCTTTTTCTCCCATCAGACTACATTTTTTCGTCAAATAAAAATAGCAGGCCTACCTCAATCCACAGTTTGTTTTTATTTAAAAAAGTAACATGTGTACATGATGTGGGGTCTCCGATGGCACAGATGTCCCGGGAATACAGAGATAAGTGGCTAGAGTGGCCAGCTTCGGAAAGCGCCTTTCATTGGCTTGTGGATGTTTGCTTCGCAAGTGATATTGCATTGTACTTGCACTACTGCTTTATTTTAATACCGCGTAGCATATTTAGCAAGTAACTTCGTCGCCCTTTCTGTCGAAATGGTCCTACACAGTAGACTACTTCTTTTCGCTTACTTCATTTTGCTTGCTCAGCAAAATATTCTTTAGGCGCGTGTGGTTGCGCGTGTCGACGCACCCCGTGGGTTAACAAATATATACTTTTTTTTAACCATGCAGCAAAAAAACAAACAAAAAAAGCTAAAAATAAATGATCTTTTTATTTTCTTTTAAACCGTTTAACTGATAGTATTAATCGGTCAAATCTTTTACTTTCGGTTAACGGTTAAACGGTCAATATGAGCATCCTTAAACCCTATACTCTTAATTGTTCCTCTCGTCCAATCCTGACTTAGTATAGTTTGGGAGAAGGTGACAGAAAGTGAAAGTAAACAAAGGTAAACAAATATCTGTATTGCCACAGCATGTTAAATGTGAAACTACTTCAGGTCCTTTTCTTCTTGTGCTGCAGACGTGAACAGTTGAAGGGCAATGGCGTGTGTTAAAGAGCTGCTCATGAACTCACTGATGGAACTGGTAAAAGCTGATCTGAAGAAGTTTCAGTGGAACTTAAAGAATCATGATCATGTATCAAATTCTGAAATGGAAAATGCAGATATCTTAGACACAGTGGATAAGATAGTGGCACGATTTGGACCAAAAGAAGCAGTGAAGATCACGGTGGACATCTTGAGGAAGATGAACATGAATCTTCTGGCTGAACAGTTGGAAAACAAACACGAGCAGGGTAACATTTTAACAATAACAATTCACAAGAGTGATGGTTTGACATAAACCTTTCTCTTTGCTCTGATGTGTTTGTGTGATTTATGTCTCCAAGTAAGTGATACTCTCTCTCACACACAGCTCAGACTGAAGGCAATATGAAGACATCTTCCCCTGTTGGAGCTGGTTCAAAACAGATCTGGGGTAAAAAATAAATAAACTTTCTGTTCATGGAAACAAGATCAAATAACAGCAATTGGCGTATATATATCACAGCGTATATAAATATGCAAACTATAGTGAAAACGTCCTGGTTGATTATGCCTGAAGCAGGGAACGGAGAACGTAGTCGACGTCGACTGAATGGGGATCACCCCAGGGAGCCAATCCTCTTCGAGTACTATTGAACGAACCAATGGGAATTGGCGTGCGTGATGACATCACACACTACACCCCTGCGGCGCGGGTATAAATACGGAAGTGGATGCACGCACTTGTTGCTTTTTTGCTGAGGATCCGAGCGTAACTCTAAGTCAGCGGTGGTCCAGCGGTAGTGGCAAGGGGACTACGTCCTCTGTTCCCTCCTTCAGGGAACGGTGGGTTGCATTCGCAACCAGGACGTTCCCTTTCAGTCGAGAACGTCAGACGTAGTCGACTGAATGGGGATAACCATTGAACACGCCACTAAAGCTGCCACCTTCCAGTGCCTAGACAAAAGCCTCCAGATCGCCCCGCAATTAAGGCGGGAAGGGACAGGGCTTAGGCCAGGGAAGTCACTGCTGTTCCTACAGGACCACTGGGAAAGCGTTCCCTGAACAAGGAAGGAAGGGACGCTGCGGAAGCCACATCCTGTCCAAAGGGAGGTAACATGTGGAAAATACACATATGAATGGGGCGGATGACTGGGCAGTACAACATATGGAATGTCACTGTGGTGGCTCCAGCTTATGACAGGGGGTAGACTCACTTACCGGACAGTGACGGCAGAGCAGGTTCTGCCAAGGGAAGACACGGGCTCGCAGCAGGGAGCAGTACCGTGGAAGAATACACATATGGGATCGCCGAAGGGATCACAGCATATGGACCCAGCCTAACACAGGTTCCACCAGTGCATACGAGTGATAGGCCTGGCTTTGGACGTTCCGCCACGTCCGTTGCCGAAGGGTATGGAAGAACTCGACAGGGTTCGGCTAAAAAAGGGGAACTCAACTGGAGCAAGAATTGCGCACTTATCCAGTCCATAGGAGGGGAATGGCACAGCAAGCCAACACAACGATCCGGGCTTACAGTGAAACTGGCTTCATGTGAAGGGAGCCCACGGGAAGCAGCGGTTCGATAAGGTGTCGCCCAGCCCCCAACTCTAGAATATCTGTAAATGACAGAGAAAGCCAGGGCTGGGTCTGCCTCCTCCAGGCAGCGCTTGCAGGCTCACCACCTGGTCCCAGTTTAAGGGAGAGGTAGGAACCTTGGGCACATATCCAGGCCGGGGTCTCAGCTAATGAGTTAGCCGGCCCGAATTCCAGGCACAAGTCGTTGACCGAAAGCGAGCAAGTCCCTACCCTCAAGTAGAGACCATGCGAGCAGGAGAACTGTTTAAAAACAGAATTTTTGACTCACTGCCTGCAGTGGCTCAGGGGCGGTCTCTGCAGTGCAGTAGCACCAGAGATAGGCCCAAGAGGATAAGAGGGGCGCAGGGATGACCCTTGCTCCCTCAGGAACCTGACGATCAGGACGTGCTTCCCATGCTTCTGCATATGATGTTCGTCATCATATTGAGGGTGAAGGAACAGCCTACTCTAACCCAACTTTTGCAGGAAAGAGAGCACTGAAATGACCGAACGCTCTCAGATCTCCTCACGGAGAGAAGACTCATTCAACGAATAGGTTCCACTTCTAACTAGCGAAGCACAACTGCCTTATCTTAAGGGGGTGCTTGCAGAAGTGATGGTCACTACCACATATCCTTGTGGTAGCCACCTGAACCTCCCTGTCCAGCTTTTTTGAACGCGGGTGCCATCATGCCCCATCCCTGAAAAGTATTCAGGGGAAGTCAGGAAGGCTGTCGAAGGAACTAGATCTGGTTGGGCCAATAAGGGGCAACTATCAAGACCTGTTCCACTCCTGACTTAGCACAGTAGGTGCAAGCGACATGCGCGCACAAGACAGAAGCACTGCTCAACACTAGATGTGAAAATCACTGAGCTTCAGGAGCATTTCTGCTCAACACCTGAGTGTGATGAAATTCACTGAGCTTCAGGAGCATTTCTGCTCAACACCTAAGTGTGATGAAAATCACTGAACTCGAGCAGCGCCAAGCGATAATGAATCGCATAGCCGCTTTCTTAGAAGGCCTACTGGGGAACGCATTTCTGCGGGGCCCCGGGGTCAGCTGAGAGCCAGTGTCTGTCCAAGGGATGTCCGCTCAGACAGAAACACAACTGGCAGAGGGACGAGTCCGGAGAGGCAACAGATGTAACTGTGCGGCCCTGAAGTGGTCCCTGCCCAGCTGGACCGCCAGGGGATGGAGTCTCCAATCTCCATGGCCATAGCTGTCGTGAGGCTCGTTGGCGCCACGATTGAGCAGGCCGGAAGAATTTTATAGTGGAATGAAGCGACCTCAGCGGCTTCTGACTCCAAGGAGGAGGTGACGGGCGAGTTGTGACATGCGAGGGAAGCTTAGCGCAACGATCGCGATGTCGTCTTTTCAGACCAATACCAGCTTGCTGAGCAGCGGTGGCTCAAAGCGAGGTGAACTGCCAACTCGAAGTAACGAATACCAATGCAGTCGGAGGTCGCCCAGGCCTCCATTAAAGCATGCCCTTTGTACATGGCCCCTCAGGCCTGACCTGAAGGTCTGAACACGGGCTGAGAGTTTGCCGGCAAGCCGGGGTGATCTTTAATCACACAGGGCGTGCCGCTCTGCCATGGTCACCTTGGGACTCGATCATAAAACTAGTGCTGAAGCGGTCTTCATATGGAGGAAGCCAAGCGGCTGCGACTGCCATATGCCAGATTACTCTCTCCCAGTTGACCTGAAGACCCAACTGGCTATGGAGCACTCGAAGGGTAGGACTTGTTCTGATACTTCGTACCCTCGACGCCAGAACACAGAATTGTCTGTGGAGCGGAAGGATAGAGATCTGAAGTACTGTCCTTCAGGTCGAAGGCTGCAGGCCAACCTTGGGGACGGAGCATTTGAAAATGCATTTCTGTGTAGTAATTGAACGGAAGCTTTTGAAAAACCGCCCGTTTCAATTGACACAGGTCCATGATGGCCATAACCCACCACATATCTAGGGTACAATGAAGCACGGGTTTATAGAAACCGGTCTTCATATCGGCTGGAGGAAAGGCTATAGGTCTATACTGTCCTTCGCCAGTAGGACTGCGACATGCGCACACAGGACAGGAGCAGCACTCAACACGTAGGTGTGATAAATATCACTAATCTTAGGAGCATCTCAGCTCAACACCTAGGTATGATGAATATTACTGAGCCAGGGCGAAGCCAAGCAAAATGAATCGCAAGCCGAGTCTACTGGTAGTTTCGGGGCCAGCTGGAGTGGTAGGAAGCATCTTCAGGCTTACACACACCGTGCCAGGGGCCAGGGAACCACAGACGTACCAGATGTGGGGCAGCGAGGTGGAGGACAGGGACCCGGCTCGGAAGGCCCGGAGGCGGCCCGAAGCAGGGTGTGAGAGTGAAAAGAGTGTGGTGCACGACACTTACCTGTCTCCACAAGACGGCCAGGGATGCGTGAGAAGGCGGATAACCGGGTCCTCGAACCACACCCAGCTGCCGTGCTGGCGAACAAGAGGGGACTGAGGGGTGCAAGGCTTTATAGGGTCGCACACCGCCAGACTTGCCCTCTTGGGACCCAGGAACAGAGGAATATGCACTGTCTCTGAAGTGTGGGTACCGTTTGCTCCATTTCTTTTGGGAGCAGCGGAGGAACAGACACACACACAACAAAGATTCCACCCGGCCCTCACCCGGGGGGAGGGAGTGGATCGGTGACCAACTCCAAGAGCATCCTCCTCCATCCCTGAGCGGCCCGCTCCGGAACTGTCGCTTGCCACCTGGCATGGCAGCGCCTGGAGTGGGCTGGGCATCCCCACTGCGGCCGGCTACATGCTGAGGCCTGGCTGGAGGCTGCTGCAGAGGCCCAGCGGGAGCGGCAGGGGAACACCCTCGGCGACGAGCAGGTGGAGGAACTGCCACCGGCGGCAGGGTGGAGGCAGCAGCGGGCTGCCAGGGCTGGATGTGCCGGATGGCCTCCGTCTGCGCTTGGGTGGTCCTCCATCAAGGGTAGTGAGGGGGAAAAGCTATTCAGGTAGTTTCTGGCAGAAAAAAAAGTGCTGTCCACAACCCGGTAAGCTCTCCATGCACTTCGGGAAGAAAAAGCACTGGGGCAGCGAGCTGAGAACCAGTGCGGCCAGCCCCGAGACGCCAATCCTCCAACCGAGACTGAACGGGAAATGGTGGAGGGTTCCACTTGAGCCCGGCAGCCTGAGCGGCCCGTTTCAGCATAGTTGACATTTCTGGCTTGGGCAATGTTACACTCCCAGAGGGAGATAACACAGCCGAGTCGTCATCTCCAGAGGCCAGCTCACCCTCCAATGCTGCTTTCGACATCTTAACCTCTGGGGGAACCCCAATTGAAATGGCTGATCAGTCCATTACAGAGGGACCAGCACGTCTAACAAGGAATGTTTACCGGGCGAGACATCCCTCACTATCCTCCGATCACCCATCCCACACGGCACCTGGGGTGGGGCATGGTAATGGGGACTCGCACTTCGCGGACGAAGGCGAGTCTAGATTTCCACACCGCGACAGTCATATTCCCTCAATGGGAACATGAACCGTCCACAAATAGCTGCTTCAGCGTGCTGTAAGTCCAAACACGTGATGCAACAATTGTGACTGTCAGAGAGGAAAAGGGAACGACAGCATCCAGAAACACACAGGTGGAATTACATCTTTTAAAAAAAAAATGTTTTTTTGTTTGTTTTTTTAAAGACGCAAACGCACCCATGTTGCTCTTTCAGGAATTAGGACCCATCACCAGTGCCGGAGCACACAGGGGAATGACCGCGGCAACACTGAACAGTGCTGAAACAGTGAAGCACTCACTTTTCCACCCTCTAACTAGCCGTCAACACACACAAACCTTTAGAAATTTGTTGCTGTTAAAACAGTAGTTGAGAGCTCAAAGCTCGCGATCACCGCTGCACTCGCGCTGTAGAAACCACCAGCACTGGGAGAGTCTTCCAGAAGAACACCGACACACTCGCTAGTTGTAAACAACAGCACTTTTCAGAGACATTAATCGATCGGCTCCGAAGCGAAAGGCAACTGGTGCGTGCATCCACTTCAGTATTTATACCCGCGCCGCGGGGGCGGAGTGTGTGATGTCATCACGCACGCCAATTCCCATTGGCTCGTTCAATAGTACTCGAAGATGATTGGCTCCCTGGCGTGATCCCCATTCAGTCGACGTCGACTACGTCTGACGTTCTCCACTGAAAGGGAACCCTAATTATTAGCATGGTAACAGATTAGAATTGAAGACATTAAATTTGTAAGCACAACATAAAACATATACCTAACATAAACACACTCAACATGCATTAATACAAGTTGCAGAAAGAAAGAGGAAAGAATGAGTTTTAAGAGTGAGATAATAAAATCCCAAGTTTCTAGCAGTACATGCACTTATAAGACATGACCTAAACAAACCATCAATCATTATTTTAACCCTTCTATTGTTTCTTAGGCGGGTTATTACATTTTATATCAATGCACCAGTTTAGCTTCTAGGGCCTCTAGTTGCGTTTGTCTATGCGTTTCTTTGGGGATTCCCTTTGTCAGCAGTATGTTCGAAGAGGGGAGTTTCACGGGTTCGTTGATTGTCTGGCGAGTGGGACGAGAGTAGATGGATGGCTTGAATTAAATTGCTTAACCCATGTTCTTCCGATCTTGATCTGCCTCGGTCTTTAAGTCTTATCTCCTTATCTGTGGTCTCTTAACTTCCCGCTCTAAGGAAAGAGTACAGGTTAGACATGATTCCTATCATAAGAATACGATACATTTTACACAGATTTCAATCAAGCCATCTCCTGAATTATGAACAGACACACAACCCTTTTAATCAACCATTCAATTGTTGATCTAAGCACAATAGTCATATACACTCACCTAAATGATTATTTGGAACACGATACTAATACTTTGTTTGACCCCCTTTTGCCTTAATTCTACGTGGCATTGATTCAACAAGGTGCTGAAAGCATTCTTTAGAAATGTTGGTCCATATTGATAGGATAGCATCTTGCAGTTGATGGAGATTTGTGGGATGCACATCCAGGGCACGAAGCTCCCGTTCCACCACATCCCAAAGATGCTCTATTGGGTTGAGATCTGGTGACTGTGGGGGCCATTTTGGTACAGTAAACTCATTGTCGTGTTCAAGAAACCAATTTGAAATGATTCGAGCTTTGTGACATGGTGCATTATCCTGCTGGAAGTAGCCATCAGAGGATGGGTACATGGTGGCCATAAAGGGATGGACATGGTCAGAAACAATGCTCAGGTAGGCCGTGGCATTTAAACGATGCCCAATTGGCACTAAGGGGCCTAAAGTGTGCCAAAAAAACATCCCCCACACCATTACACCACCACCACCAGCCTGCACAGTGGTTACAAGGCATGATGGATCCATGTTCTCATTCTGTTTACGCCAAATTCTGACTCTACCATCTGAATGTCTCAACAGAAATCGAGACTCATCAGACCAGGCAACATTTTTCCAGTCTTCAACTGTTCAATTTTGGTGAGCTCTTGCAAATTGTAGCCTCTTTTTTCTATTTGTAGTGGAGATGTGTGGTACCCGGTGGGGTCTTCTGCTGTTGTAGCCCACCCGCCTCAAGGTTGTGTGTGTTGTGGCTTCACAAATGCTTTGCTGCATATCTCGGTTGTAACGAGTGGTTATTTCAGTCAAAGTTGCTCTTCTATCAGCTTGAATCAGTCGGCCCATTCTCCTCTGACCTCTAGCATCAACAAGGCATTTTCACCCACAGGACTGCCGCATACTGGATGTTTTTCCCTTTTCACACCATTCTTTGTAAACCCTAGAAATGGTTGTGCGTGAAAATCCCAGTAACTGAGCAGATTGTGAAATACTCAGACCGGCCCGTCTGGCACCAACAACCATGCCACGCTCAAAATTGCTTAAATCACCTTTCTTTCCCATTCTGACATTCAATTTGGAGTTCAGGAGATTGTCTTGACCAGGACCACACCCCTAAATGCATTGAAGCAACTGCCATGTGATTGGTTGATTAGATAATTGGATTAATGAGAAATTGAACAGGTGTTCCTAATAATAATCCTTTAGGTGAGTGTATATAGGTTGTAGAATGTTTTGGAATTAAATTAAAGCATTTGATATGTAAAAGTCTGAATGAGTTTTAAGAGACCCTGGGGTTTCTCAGAGGTTTTTAAGAAGAGGAAGGTCTGCTTTAAGTCTCTGTCGTGGGATCAGACAACCTCTGGAAGAGGTTAGCTAAAGATAACATTGTGGTATTCCTTTTGCTGGTCACAAAGTCTTGTACTTTTGACTATTAGTCTTGGGTTAACTGCATAATGTTGACACGTTCTTCCATTAGCTAGGATCATCTTTACAAGCTTGCATGGCCATGAAGTACTTAGCAGATTGCTTGATTTAGGTTCATGCATGTTGATCCAGAGTTTCTATGAATATTCTACTTCTTGATTAGTCTGAAAGATTTATGTGGGTCTCCTACAGAGATTAGTAGAAACAAAAACTACAACTGACTAACAAGCATGCAACCTTAGATTGAATCAAATGCAAATAAAAGAAAACATTAAATCTCTTAAGATCTCAGAGGAAGATTAACTAACTCTAAATTCAGTATTGCCATCTTTCATGTCTACAAAAGGTCGTATTGAGAACTAACAGAGGTTTAACTCTAGTGTTGGTGTTTAATTGAAAATACTGCTTTCATTTGCTGTCACCATTATGGTGATCAGTGTTTCCCTTAGTTGGGCACTTGATCCTTTACTTTGTTAAACAATTTTTTTTCCCTGCATTTGCATCTGTATGCAACACTTACATTGAATAAGCAATCTGCTTTTATGACATTCAAATGACTGATGTTAAGTATTTTAAACCACTCATATTGTTTAAAGTAGTTGGATTTTACTCAAAGCAAAGAAACGTCAGGTGTTCCTAAACTGTAACAACTTATGCCTAGTTTACACTACACAACTTTAAAGTCGGCAGATCGCTGTGCTGTTTAGGCTACATGACTTGCTCTGGAGTCTTGAAGTCGTTGTGGTGTTCACACTACGTGACACTACGTAAATGATCTTCAACGGGGGGTACACACTACACAAGTTGAGAACAACTCTGTCACCCAACGACTCTACCCGGTCCCCAAAACCACGTTTTGTCACAAAAGCACACACGAGAAGTGGAATGCGAAATGACACAAATAAGGAGTTGTATATTTGATAATGGACGGCGGGACAAAATTGGTGGTGCTAAAATAAAAAATAAAAATAAAAGTTGGTTGCGCAATGATCTGTTTAGAACCCCGGAAAAAAAAGAATATGAATGAAAGGATGGATAAGCACAACCGGGCAGCAGCTAAGTTGTGGTTTGGTAACGATGGTTACAAATACAAAAGGCGTGTGTGTTATGTGATAACAAGCTGATCATTGGCTGTTGTTCCTCACGACACGTGACACCTCGAGTCGGCCGACAGCTCCAGATATTTAGCATGCTAGAGGCGTATTTCACACATAAAGATTGGCGAGCGCGGATCACCCGCAGACATGCACGCGATTACAGCCCAACCAGTCGGCGAGCTCGTTAACTTGCAAATCAGGCTTAAAATCCTGTAGTGTGAACTAGGCATTACTCTTTGCTTACTTTTTTCCTCTTTCTCAAAGGCTCAGAGGACCATGATTACACAGCGACCAGCCTAATACTCAAGAACAAATTAAAAGAGGACTGTGAGCGGATATTGGTTGGTAATTCACAGACGGGTCATCAGAAATACCTGAACGATATTTACACAGATCTATACATGGTGGACAATGAGACTGGAGGAAGAGTGAACAACCATGAGGTGAGACAGATCGAAATGAATCTTAATCAATTTGATTCCAACAACACACCAATCCAGTGCAAGAATATTTTCAAAGTCTATGAGGATAGACGAAACAGAAAGGTGCTGACAATGGGGATCGCAGGGGTTGGTAAAACAGTGTCTGTTAGTAAATTCATCCTTGACTGGGCTGAAGGAAAAGAAAACCAGGATATATCCTTCATTTTTCCTTTTCCTTTCCGTCAGCTAAATTTGATCACCAAAAAATTTAGTCTCATGGAACTGCTTCATGAATACTTCTTCAGTAGTCCTGAAGAACTGCCCTCTCTTCCTAAAGGTGATGGTAAAGTTATGTTCATCTTTGATGGGCTGGATGAATGTCACTTCTCTTTGAGCTTTATAGAAGACAGATTTACAGATGTTCACGAAAAAACAACAGTAAGTAAAATAATTACAAGCCTGATCAAGAAACACCTGGTTCCCTCTGCTCTCATCTGGATCACATCCAGACCAGCAGCAGCCAGTCGGATACCCCGAAACTACATTGATCAAGTGACAGAGGTGCGAGGATTTAACGATGAACAAAAAGAGCAATTCTTCAAGAATAACAGCACTACTGAGGTTTCTGGAAAGATTATCCGTCACATCAGAAAATCTAGGAGTCTGTACATCATGTGCCACATCCCCATCTTCTGCTGGATCTCTCTCACTGTCCTTCAGCCTCAGTTGGCTCAAGAGAGCAATGACAAAACTCCTACAACTCTCACAGGGATGTACACAAGCTTCTTACTTTCACAGATGCAGCAAATGAAAACAAAATACATTGATGATCCTAAACTTAAAGCCAATACCAGGTCTTTTGATGAGATTATTCTGAAACTTGGGAAACTGGCCTTTCAACAGCTGGTGAAAGGAAATCTGATTTTCTACAAAGAAGATCTTACGGATTCTGGACTAGATGAAAGTGAAGTGTCTGTGTTCTCTGGGCTATGTACTCAGATATTTCAAGAAGAAAAGGCTGTTTCATCAAGAAAAGTTTACAGCTTTGTACATCTCAGTGTCCAGGAATTCCTTGCTGCCCTTTATGTGTTTTTGAGTGGCAAAGATGAGAAATTTGATCTCTTTCCTCAATCCTTGAAAGAAAAACTTGCATGGAAACTGTCCAAAAAGCCACTGTTTCAGCTTCATAAGGCTGCAGTCAACAAGGCTTTACAAAGTGAGAATGGACACCTGGACCTTTTCCTTCGGTTCCTCCTGGGTCTCTCACTAGAGTCCAATCAGAGTGACCTGAAGGAACTGCTGCCAGGACTGGAACTCAGAACAATGAATGTTAAAGACACTGCTGACTATATCAAAAACATAATAGAGAAGGAGAAATCAGTAGAGAGGACCATCAATCTCTTCCACTGTCTGAGTGAACTGAAAGATGACTTTGTGGAGGAAATCCAGAAGAATCTGAGCTCAGGAAAACTTTCAGCACAGAATCTCTCCTCTGCTCAATGGTCTGGTCTGGTGTTTGTGCTCCTGATGTCAGAAGAGACTCAAGAGATGTTTGAACTGCAGAAATACAGAAGATCTGATGAAGCACTGGTGAGACTGCTGCCAGTGATCAAAAACACCAGAAGAGCACTGTAAGAGTCTTTATTTACAATCATTTATATACACTGTTAGTAGTTTTATTTGGATCTTTATTTTAAATTGTTGACTTATTGACCAAGACAAATAAATTCAAATAATAAATTATAAAGTCTCATTAATATATATTATAGGTATAAAACATACTTTTGTTTATACCTTTTTATACCAATTTTAGTTACAATATAAAATTAAATGATGTATTTAGCCGCTAATCCTACCTCTAAACCTAACCATAAACCTTTTTTCTATAGATTTTTTTATTATAAACACTTTATTATTTCTATAAAATATGTACAGTTATAAAAAAATAAAAATGTCAGGGGCCGTATTCACAAAGAATTTTATCTTACCACTAGGAGTACTCCTAAATCGCACTAAAATATTTTAGCAAGGAGTTTTCTCTTAAAAGTTATTCACAACGCCTTTCAGACCTTAGTAAGGAAAAATGACAACTCCTAAACTAAGAGTGAGTCATCGTTGCTATGGGTGACGTCAATTCTCATGCACGAACTTCCTCGCAATGATCACGGTGATTGGTTGTTAGATGACAGGGCCATCATGCGGAACATAACGCAACAAATCATGGAATTGTCCTTGTCCTACACAAAATAATAATAGGAATGTCATCGAAATGCATATCATGTTTGTGCATGCCCCAGTGAAGTGTAATTCTAAAAAGGCAGAGAGAGAGAAAAAGTCATGAGTTAAATTAAATTAAATCAAGGTAGCCTAATACCTTAATGAAAACAGCCACTTGCCTAACAATGAAAAACGACAATTGCATTAACACTTTGCATTAACATTAATTGACATCCTATTAGCCTAAATAGACTACTTAAACCAAGGAAATGTTGCTCCTATTAAAGTAATGTAATAGTTGAATGACGGTGGATTATGAACTCGCCAAAACGGAAAAGAAAGCCCATAATGGAGGATCAGTTATGGTATGTTCACACCGAACGTGAATAGAGCGTCAAATACGCGTGTATCGCGTCTAGTTAGACGCTTGAACATTCGCTCGAGTTCAAATTTTTCAACTTGCACGGAAGACATTCGCGGCAAAGCGTCGTCCAATTCACGTCATTCGCAATGCCCGGCGCCAATGATGCGTCTATTCGCGTCTTTGCATTGACTTTGTATGTAATCTACTCGCGCAAATAATTAAATTCGCGTTCGGTGTGAATACACCATTACTGCTGCTGGCTCAGTTCGTGCTGAAAAAAAAAGAAGATAAATGGGAAATTCGGCACTGGGGTATCAAGCAAAACACATGGGAGAGGATTTGTTTGCAGATCAATGCAGCATTCCTGCTTGTGTCGCAGACCCCGGACGACTGCGAGAGGCGGTGGTATGTGCTACAATCTTTTGTGAATAGGTCTTAGTGAGTTAGGAGTCCTCTCGACTTCTTTTAAGCTGTCCCAGACTTAGGTGCTACTTTTAGGACTAAAATGCTTCGTAAATTACTCTGTGAAAAAAAATAGGAGTCCTAAAGTTAGGAGTGGCACGCCCATTATTTTTAGGAGTTGCTCCTAAATTCGCCAGTTAGGAGCTACTTTTAGCCTTAAAATTCTTTGTGAATACGGCCCCAGATGTGATTTTAAGATAATTTATTTATTAATGTCAAAAGCAGTACCAAAAGTAGTTCGAATAACAATGTGTTGCAGTCGAAGTCCTCTCTACCGGTATATAATCGTTTTCTATGAGATACAGTAATAGTACATAGTAAGTAGATGAGTAAACTGCATTTAATAAATGTGACTGAAAACATGTAATTGATATGACAATTGAATACAATAGAATCAAAACATTAATGTCACAAATTTAATATTCATGATAGGGTTGTCAACGTTAACGCATGCAATAAATTTTTGTCCAGTTTAACACGTTAAAATATTTAACGCAATTAACGCAGCATCCGGTGTTTCCATCATCCTTTGGCTAACGTTACATTATATGATCCCACTCTTTATGCAAATGCTTTTAAACTATTCAAGCACGACAACAACGTGCTGTCTGTGAGTGTCTTGTCTATGTGACACACACACACACACACACACACACACACACACACACACACACACACACACACACACACAGACTTCCGCTTTGCTACCTGCTGTGAGCTGTGCATTTGTTTGCGTCGTGGCTGTCTAAGCCTCGTATTAGCTTCATATTTTTCCGTATTTCTCTCTTTTATTCTGTTCTGCAACATCATTTAACTCATAATTACGAGACACCGCTTCACTGCTGCTCGCCCTGCGATCGACTGATTTTGTCAGCCTCGTTGCCTGCTGTGCGCTTATCTGCGTCGTGGCTGCCTAGCCTCGTATTAGACGCGTCTCAAGCCATTATACGGCTGGAACCGCAAATACGGTAAGAACATCGGTTGTTGGTCGTAGAGCGAGACACTGCTTCACTGCTGCTCGCCCTGCGATCGACTGATTTATCCGCCTCGCTGTCTGCCGTGAGTTTGTTTGTCTGCGTCGTGGCTGTCTAAACCTCGTATTAGGTTCGTATTTCCTTGTGTTTTTCCGTATTTCCTCCTTTTATTCTGTTTTGAACCATCATTTAACACATAATTATAACTAGGACTGGTGAACAGACGCGTCTCAAGCCGTTACCCAACACCACTAACCACTAAGTTGCTAACTTACTGTCCATCTGTTAAAATGGCGAATATATCAGGTGTATGTTATCTACCTTTTTGTGCAGATGAGAACAAATCTGAGTTGCTCGCGGTGCAGTCTGAATTAGAAGCTGTAGAAAAGCAGATCCGTGACCTTCTAGAGAGACAAACTGAGCTGAGAGACCGGCGTTTAGCTCTTGAAACATCACGCGCTGATGCACACGGATCAGTGATTAACGTTAGTAACCCGCTGACGCCGACCTCGTCTACTCCGTCCGTTTCTCAGCACTGGTCCCGAACGTCCAGGTCACGATCAGCCATGGTTTCATTCACTCCGGCTTCAACACACCACCACGAAGCCTGGGTGGTTCCGCGGAAGCCGCGAGCCAGGACAAGAATCTTTTCGCCCCTCCCGGTTTTCGAGATCTCCACTCAGAACCGCTTCTCCCCTCTTCGTGAAACGGAACGCAATGCTGTGATCATCGGCGATTCCACCGTCCGACACGTCCATGCTACGTTAGGTAAAAGTAAGGTGCACAGTCACTGCTTTCCTGGTGCTCGTGTTCTCGATATAACTGCGCGGGTAACTGAGATCTTGAACGGTGACGAGCGCGTCGGAGCTGTTGTGCTGCACGCGGGATCTAACGACACTAGGCTGCGACAGACGGAGGTTCTGAAGAAAGACTTCAGGAGCCTTATCGATACGGTACGCAGCACATCGCCTGAAATAGCGATTATTGTGTCTGGACCGCTTCCTACGTACCGACGAGGGCATGAAAAGTTCAGTAGATTATTCGCGCTTAATGAATGGTTATTGTCATGGTGCAATGAGCAGAAACTGCTCTTTGTAAATAATTGGAATCTGTTTTGGGAGCGACCGAGGCTCTTCCGCGCTGATGGCTTACACCCAAGTAGAATAGGGGCAGATCTTCTGTCAGATAACATCTCCAAGATGTTAAATACCATTTGACTAGTAACCAAAAATCCAAATCACAGTCTCTACTGCACCAATTTAATTGATATTAATACTAGTGTAGAACATTGCATAGAAACTGTGTCTATTCCTCGTTTACTAAGATCAAATAATAAATCTACTGCGAGATCTAGAAAAAATCTAATTGTTATTAAAACAAAAACTCTCGCTATTAGTGAACAAAAACAATTTCTAAAGCTAGGTCTTCTAAACATTAGATCACTCACACCTAAGGCGGTTATTGTAAATGAAATGGTCACAGATAATAATTTCGATGTTCTGTGCCTTACTGAAACCTGGCTTAAACCAAATGATTATTTCGGTCTAAATGAGTCTACTCCGCCAGGATACTGTTATAAGCATGAGCCCCGTCTGATCGGTCGTGGCGGCGGTGTTGCAACAATCTATAGAGATATTCTTAATGTTACTCAGAAAACTTGTCATAGGTTTAATTCGTTTGAAGTACTTGTGCTAAATGTTACGCTGTTAGATGTAAGAAAAAAATCCCTATTATCTCTAGCATTGGCTACTGTATATCGACCTCCAGGGCCTTACGCCGATTTTCTAAAGAGTTTGCTGACTTTCTATCAGATCTTTTGGTCAACGTCGATAAAGCATTAATTGTTGGAGATTTTAACATACACGTAGATAATTTAAATGATGCGTTAGGGGCTGCGTTTACAGATTTATTAAACTCCTTCGGGGTCAAGCAAAACGTCACCGGACCAACTCATCGTCTTAATCATACACTCGATTTAATTATATCATATGGAACCGATCCAACCGATATAGATATCATTCCACTAAGTGATGATGTCACTGACCATTACATGGTAACTTGCATACTACGTACTGCTGTATTATGTCATGCTGCGCCACGTTATCGACCAGGTAGAACAATTCTTCCATCCACCATAGATAATTTCTCAAATAGCTTGTCTGATCTGTCTCGGCTGCTGCCTGAGCCCAGGCAGACAGATGAACTAGACGAATTAGCTAGCACTATGAGCACCATTCTCTCTAGAACATTGGATATGGTTGCACCCATTCGATTAAAAAAGGTCAGAGAAAAAAGTATAGCACCATGGTACAATAATACTACGTATGTTTTAAAGAGAGAAACCCGTAATTTAGAGCGTAAATGGAAAAAAAATAATTTAGAGGTCTTTAGAATCGCGTGGAAAGACAGTATGTCACGTTATAAAAAGGCCCTTAAAACGGCCAGGGCTGAGCACCTCAGCAAATTAATAGAAAACAACCAAAATAATCCAAGGTTTTTATTTAATACCGTGGCTAGACTAACAAATAAACAGAAGTCGTCTGAACAAAATACTTTGTTACAGTTCAGTAGTAATGATTTCATGAACTTTTTCACCGAGAAAATTGAAAGCATCAGAATCAAAATCGTAAACGTTCAATCTTTGCTCGCGCCTTATAATTCCGCCGCAATTATCACCCCGCAAGAACAATTACAATGCTTTACAACCATAGAACAAAAAGAGTTAAATAAACTTATCACTTCATCTAAAACAACAACATGTTTATTAGATCCTATACCAACTAAACTACTGAAAGAAGTATTACCTATAGTGGAAGAGCCTCTTCTCAATATTATTAATTCGTCTTTATCTTTAGGTCATGTTCCAAGAGCATTCAAGCTGGCAGTTATAAAACCTCTTATTAAGAAACCACAATTAGATCCAAATAACCTAGCAAATTACAGACCCATTTCGAATCTTCCATTTATGTCAAAAATATTAGAAAAAGTTGTGTCCGCTCAACTCGGCTCTTTCTTGCAAGAAAACGACATCTATGAAAAGTTTCAGTCTGGATTCAGGCCACATCATAGCACTGAAACTGCGCTTGTTAGAATCATAAATGATCTACTTTTAGCTTCGGACCAAGGCTGTATCTCAGTACTAGTTTTACTTGATCTTAGTGCTGCGTTCGATACTATAGATCACACAATACTCTTAGATCGACTACAAAATTACACTGGTGTTCAAGGACAAGCATTAAGCTGGTTCAGGTCATACTTATCTGACCGCTACCATTTCGTCTACTTAAATGGAGAAAAATCGATCATGACTTCGGCAAACCATGGAGTGCCGCAGGGATCTGTGTTAGGCCCTTTATTATTCTCAATATATATGCTGCCACTTGGTAATATTCTAAGGAAACATGGAATTAGTTTCCATTGTTATGCTGATGACACTCAAATATATATTTCATCACGGCCAGATGAATACGCTAAATTATCCAAATTGTCAGATTGTGTTAAAGATATAAAAGATTGGATGACGCGTAACTTTCTTTTATTAAATCCAGATAAGACAGAGGTAATACTTATCGGTTCTAAAAACCGTCTACAAAACCTCTCACAACACAACTTTAATATAGTAGGATGCCCTGTTACTTTATCCGCTACAGTAAAAGACCTGGGTGTTATATTAGACTGCAACCTGTCTTTTGAAAAGCATATTTCATATGTTACAAAAACTGCCTTTTTCCACCTTAGAAACATTGCTAAGCTACGTAATATGCTATCTGTTTCTGATGCAGAAAAGTTAGTTCATGCATTCATGACCTCGAGACTAGATTACTGTAATGCTTTATTAGCTGGTTGTCCTGCATCCTCAATAAACAAGCTACAGTTAGTCCAAAATGCAGCCGCTAGAGTTCTTACTAGATCAAGAAAATATGATCATATAACACCAGTTTTATCATCACTTCATTGGTTACCTATAAAGTTCCGTATTAATTACAAGGTATTGCTTTTGACTTATAAAGCTCTAAATGGTTTAGCTCCAGTCTATTTAACGGATCTTCTATCGCCTTACAATCCATCGCGCTCTTTAAGATCACTAAATTCGAGGCTTCTGGTCACTCCTAGGATATCCAGATCCACCAAAGGAGGGAGAGCATTTTCACATTTAGCTCCGAAGCTCTGGAATAGCCTTCCTGATATTGTTCGTTGCTCAGACTCGCTCTCCCAGTTTAAAACTAGACTAAAGACGCATCTATTTAGCCAGGCATTCATATAAATTTTTATCTTACAGTTACTGTAAATTCGGCCTCTAGTTCATAAACGCCAGAGGAGAACTGGCCCCGACTGAGCCTGGGTTCTCCCAAGGTTTTTTTTTTTCTCCATTGGGTGATCTGATGGAGTTTTAGGACACCATTGGGTCACTTGATGGAGTTTTTCGGTTCCTTGCCACTGTTGCCTTTGGCTTGCTCAGTTGGGGATATTCAAATTAATTAAACAATCATACCATTGATCAGCTCTACCAAACTTGGATGTCCTTTTTGGATGTCCAGTAATAAACAAACATTGTTGAGTTGTTTTGATTGATACTGTAAAGCAGCTTTGATACAATCTGTATTGTGAAAAGCGCTATATAAATATATTTGACTTGACTTGACTTGACTTGACACACTACACACAGAAAGATGTGTGCCAGAATACAGTTTGCTTTCGCGCGCCATAAAAAATTGACAAAATGTCGGTTTTGTCAAGTATCCTCATAACATTTTCACAATATGTAAAATACATTTCTGATGTCCACAGAGTGTGTATGTGAAGTTTTAGCTCAAAATACCCCACAGATATTTTGGTAACGCTTCCTTTTACAGTCCAGTACTTACAGTGTACTTACTGTGTACTTACCTAGAAAGTACTGGCTACTATAAGGTAAGTACATGGAACAGGGATAGGTTTAGGGGTAGGTTCAGGGTTAGTACTAGTTATTACCCAGTAATTGTAGTTACTAAAATAAGTACATAGTATTTACATGGGTAACTGGACTGTAAAAGGAAGCGTTACCGATATTTTTATATAGTATGTTAAAGTTGTCTCTTTTTGAGGGTAAGCAAAAACGCACTGTTTTGTGTTTGGCTCTTTAAATGCAAATGAGCTGCTGCTCCCGACACAGGGGGCAGAGCTACAAGAGTTTGTTTGTTAGCAGCTCCAATTACCTCACGCAGACACACGCTTAAATGTCAGAAACTGTTCTGCCTTTTATGTTTAAACCGCAGTCAGACAAAGATGGAGAGACTAAGAAGTGACAATGTAGATTGCAACAGGACATTCAGGACATGTGGAGTTAACTATCTTCAATTAGCATGTTCTGTCATGATAATCTATAAATCGCTTGTATAGGAACTGTTGTGAGATGCACACAGAGTGACATTCTATTGCATGTGAAAAGACGGATGCTACAGTTTGAGCTGACTCACAAATGCGCTTGACTACAGCTGTGTCCCAATGTGAAGGCTGCATCCTTCGAAGGCTGCGGACTACGAAGGATGCAGCCTATCCGTCCTTCGAAGGACGCACCATATAGCCTTCGTGGGATTTCCTAATTGCGCAACCAGGTGTTCCCGATTACCACTCCAGGCGCCAAGCAACAGTGCGAGAGTACAGCTGCCATCGTGATCATTCATTTGATAAAATTGAGTAAACAGCTATGGAGCCAGAATTGGCTATTGTCATTTTTTAGGGCCCGAGCACCGATGGTGTGAGGACCCTCTTGGAATTGCTCTGTTTATTATTATTCTTCTCCGCAATGAATCGCATTTTTGAGGGCCTAAACATGCACGAAAACTCACGAAAATTTGCACACGCGTCAGAACTGGCGAAAATTTACATCTGATATGCGTTTCAAAATTGGGCGGGGCAAAATGGCTCGATAGCGCCACCTGTAAAGGTTCAATGGAGTGCGCCTCGCGTTACGTTTCACGTACGTGTACGAAATTTGGTACATACATGTAATGGCCCAATACCTACAAAAAAGTCTCTTGGAGCGTAGCCCTAAACACAACAGGGAGTCAGCCATTTTGAACTTCCTCTCAGATTTTTGTGCAGTTTTTGCCATTTTCAGGCGTCGTACTTTAACGAACTCCTCCTACAGTTTTAATCTGATCATCTTCAAATTTGGTGAGTGTAATCTTAAGGCCTTTGCGACGTTAAATTGCGAAGATCTTGAGTTTTCGTCGAAGGGCGTGTCCTCGGCGGCCTGACAAATTTTGATGTTTCGCCATGAAACAGGAAGTTGCTGTAACTCAGGCAAACAATGTCCAATTTGTCCCAAACTTCACATGTTTGATAAGAGTTCTGTCCTGAACACATGTCCATGCTCATATTCAGTTACAGTCATAGCGCCACCTGCTGGCAACAGGAAGTGACATGTTTAACACTGTTGTGGACTCCTGATAACATATAAAAAAGTGCCAGCAAGTGTTAAACATGCTAACAACATACTTGAAACATGCTAAAACATGCTAGCAAGCACTTAGCTAAGTGCTAAAGCATGCTATTACTGCAATTCAATAGGAATTTGCTGTAACTCAGGTATGGAATGTCCAATCTGCCCCAAACTTCACACGTTTGATAAGAGTCATGGCCTGAACACATCTACATGACAATATTCAGTTATAGTAATAGCGCCACCTACTGGCAACAGGAAGTGACATGTTTAACACGTTGATGCCCTTCTAGCAACAGGTTAAAAATGCCATTGAGTTCTAAACATACAAGAAACATGTTAAAACATGCTAGCAATACTTAGCTAAGTCCTAAAGCATGCTAATTCAATGAAACAAGACGTTGTTGTTACTCAAAAAGGCAACGTCCCATCTGCGCCAAACTTCACACGTTTGATAAGAGTTATCTCCTAAACACATGTCCATGCTCATATTCAGACATAGTCATAGCGCCGCCTGCTGGCAACAGGAAGTGACGTTTAACACTGTTCTGGACTCCAAATAGGTACATACATGTAATGGCCCAATGCCTACAAAAAAGTCTCTTGGAGCATAGCCCTAAACACAACAGGGAGTCAGCCATTTTGAACTTCCTCTCAGATTTTTGTGCAGTTTTTGCCATTTTCAGGCGTCGTACTTTAACGAACTCCTCCTACAGTTTTAATCTGAACATCTTCAAATTTGGTGAGTGTAATCTTAAGGCCTTTGCGACGTTAAATTGCGAAGATCTTGAGTTTTCGTCGAAGGGCGTGTCCTCAGTGGCCTGACAAAATTTGATATTTCGCCATGAAACAGGAAGTTGCTGTAACTCAGGCAAACAATGTCCAATTTGCCCCAAACTTCACACGTTTGATAAGAGTTCTGTCCCGAACACATGTCCATGCTCATATTCAGTTACAGTCATAGCGCCACCTGCTGGCAACAGGAAGTGACATGTTTAACACTTTTGTGGACTCCTCATAACATATAAAAAAGTGCCAGCAAGTGCTAAACATGCTATCAACATACTTGAAACATGCTAAAACATGCTAGCAAACACTTAGCTAAGTGCTAAAGCATGCTATTACTGCAATTAAATAGTAATTTGTTGTAACTTCGAACCCCGAAACCCCGAAACTTCACACATTTGATAAGAGTCCTGCCCTGAACACATCTACATGAGAATATTCAGTTATAGTAATAGCGCCACCTACTGGCAACAGGAAGTGACATGTTTAACACTGTGATGCAGTACTAGCAACATATTAAATATGCCATTGAATTATAAACATGTTATAAACATGTTAAAACATGCTAGCAATTCTTAGCTAAGTGCTAAAGCATGCTAATGAAATGAAACAGGAAGTTGTTGTTACTTAAAAAGACAATGTCCAAACTGCCCCAAACTTCACACATTTGATAAGAGTCCTGCCCTGAACACATCTACATGGCAATATTCAGTTATAGTAATAGCGCCACCTACTGGCAACAGGAAGTGACATGTTTAACAGTGTGATGCAGTACTGGCAACATAGTAAATATGCCATTGAGTTATAAACATGTTATAAACATGTTAAACATGCTAGCAATTCTTAGCTAAGTGCTAAAGCATGCTAATGCTATGAAACAGGAAGTTGTTTTTACTTAAGAAGGCAAAGTTCAATCTGCCCCAAACTTCACATGTTTGATAAGAGTTCTGTCCTGAACACATGTGCATGCTCATATTCAGTTACAGTCATAGCGCCACCTGCTGGCAACAGGAAGTGACATGTTTAACAGCATGCTATTATACCCATAATAAAGGACATTTTTGTAACTGACTTTGACATACTCCCACTATATTTATTTACTTAAATGCACATTTCCCACCGTGGTCTGTCTTCCTAAAGCCACCGGGTGGCGATGGCACGGGTGCGAGGGCCCTTTCAATGCTGCTTGCGGCTTTAATTTTGTTTTATATTTTACTGGAGGACATGGGAGCAGGGGCGTAGCCAGAATTTTATCTTTAAATGAGGGGGCAACATTATATATATATATATATTTTATATACAGGTCTATTCTGGGGTGCGGTGATGCGGTGGCGACATGTAAGGGTGGTGCTGCCAATAAAGCACCTAAAAGCTGTCACAAAGAACCGGCAAAAGTATGATTATGTAAAATATAGCAAGGAGATATTGTAATTGTTTATTAATAAACAAGTGTTTTCTTTGTCGGCTAAGATGAAGTTGATGATGCTGACTCGCGATCTTCAGTAGCCTAGTGAACGTGCCAGAGAGAAATGCACATTTCATAAAGATTACATAAGCAGAGAGCAGTCTTTAGTCTGTTTTCTTTCGTTTTGAATTGTTCTGTTTAAAAGTAGACATGTGAGGCAAGTAGGCTACCTTATATGCTGAGTTTCGGTTCATTTATGAGACGAGCTCCAGTTCACACAGCGGTGCCTCCGTTTTTTATCTATCGTCTGCTATATTTACTTCTTATTTATTAAATCCAGGCAATTGGTTGATGAAACATTTATTAAAATTAAGATACAATTAATACAAAACGAAATTCCGGTTAAAGGAAGGTTTTGTGCTTTCTGTTTGATGTCTCTGTGACAGTTTTAAAGCATCTTTTGGCGCTTTCAGAGCGGTCATGTCCGTAACGGAGGCCTCGTTTACACTGCAGGTCTTGATGCCCAATTCTGATTTGTTGCCTATATCCGATTTTTTTACTGTACGTTTACATGTTCTTTAAATTGTGACCCATATCCGAGTCATGTGTTTACACTTGACTGAAACATTGCGCATGTTTAAAGGGTTCTTCTTGCTCAGATGGACGAACGCGCAGCGAGATCTCAGGACAGGTGGGAACATACAACACGATCTCATAAATGTGAGTATCTATAGCACAAATTTTATTTCTCATGCCATTTACATGCCAAAAATAGTTTTTGCTTGCATATGATACGCACTGTAAACGTTAAACGCCATAAAGTCCGTATCATGCACGCAAAAACTATTTTTGGCATAAATGCCACGTGAAAAAAAATCGTGCAATAAACGCACTTTCATGAGATCGTGGCGGGCTTTAACGAGGAGCAGTGCGTCCGAAATTTTAGGATGAGCAAGCCAACCTTTGATATGTTATGTCAATGTGTGTCCACATTCCTCTCCTACGACGACACAATGTTTCGTCGGGCCATCCGTCCATCCACAGATGTGCGTCGGGGTTTCTCTCGTCATTAAACCGTGGAGACGCAGCCTAATGCCTCGGAAAATCCAATCTGCCTGTTTACATGACTGTCGCATTGGCCCATATCCGATTTACATCGGATTTATTATATGAACGAGGCCTGACACCGATCTCGAAATATCCGAATGCATGCGTTTTTTTTCCTGTTTACACTGTCATAGAACACATCCGATCTGTGTCGCATACGAGTAATTGGGAATTGGGTCACATTTTACTGACAGTGTAAACGGGGCCTGAGAACACGTCCGTAACATTGTTTTTTTTCCTCATAAATGCGAACACGAAAAATAAAATAAAATAAAATGAATATTTTATGTACTGTGGAGACTGAGAGCCAACCCTTATTCATCCGGTGGGTAGTAGCCTAGCCTTTTACTTTGGTTTGCGCAGTGTAATTCACATAATCACAAAAAAAATATTTTGTCTCAAGTCTTTTTTTTCTTTTTTTTTAAGCAATCAGAAAACTGAGGGGACCGGACATGAAAATTAGTAACAATTTGTTAATAGTGTGACAATAGACCTACATTTTGTTACTTTAATTTTCAAAATAACCAGTGGGGGAATGTAAGGAACTTCATACTGCGTTAAGTATTCATGTAATGTGAAGTAGCCTACTTTTTCCCTCACAGGACAGCAACACTACGCACTGTTATATTAAACTACACAAAAGTATATAGTTTAAATGTAGCCTATCAACCTTGCAAACACTCAGATACCATTACAAAAATAAAAAATGTCCAGAGCCATGAATTTTATTTTATTTTATTTACACATTTAAAGCATAAAATAATAAAAAATGATGAATAAAAAAGAAATATACAGAAATTTATTTTTTCGTTTTCGCGTTTCCACATGACAAATGAAGCCACGCAATGGTGACGAATGAGTTAAGATGAATAAGAAAAAAAAACTTGTGGCTTTTAACTCTGGTTTCTCTAGCTATTTGAGTAAATAAAAACGTAATATGTTTACATTTAAATGTTAATTTGCCGTCCACCATCGAACTCTCTGCTGCCCTTTAAAAAAAAAAATGCTGTCGTCACCAGCGCAATGACTTATGGGGTAGGATAGGCCGCTTAGGATCCATCTATGTATCCTCTCTTTCACGGGGAAACGAAGGGTGCATTTGCCGTCACTTTTGAATCAGGGTAGCCTTCATCGCGCCGCAATGACGCAACCGGACTTCAAATACGGCCTTCGGAAGATGCTGAATTGAATTGGGACGTCCTTCGTCGCGCCGCTGTGACGCAATCGGCCTTCAAATACGGCCAAGCGGCCTTCAAATACGGCCTTCGGAGGATGCAACCTTCACATTGGGACACAGCTTACAACTCTTCCTCTTCTCAACATGGACTGGGTGGGGTTTATGTAAATTTTAGGGTTAGTGATGTCACTATCCCGGGAGGAAGCTCGTGTAGTTCCTACCAGCCGTTTGTTGTAGTCCTTAAAAAATGATTTCCTTAAGCAAATATCTCCCTTTGCTTTGAACTTTGAGAGTTGTAACTTTGCAGATGTCGTTTATGCTCAAACAGCAACATTACACACTAACTAAAGTTAGAAAAGTGAAATCATAATCAACCACCCCTTTAAATTAGTTAAATAAAGTCTTAAATGAACTTGGGGGGGGGGGGGATAATTTTCATGGAGACATCAGTAGCTGTATTAGTATCAGTCTTTTTGTTGTCTCTAAATTAATTTGGAGATTAACTGTGCAATTATTACATAATAAAATATATAAACCAATAAAAACTTAAGTGCTGTTAATTGCGATTAATCTAAAAAAATTATTAATCGAGTTATTTTTTTTATCGATTGACAGCACTATGAAAAAGAATTTGTACATATATGTATGTCTGTAAAGCTGCCAATACGTAATTAGTTTACGTTTTAATGCTGTCAATAATGTATGTTTCAGTGTGTATGTAAATGTATGTGTGGTGGAACTACACTTAACGTACAAATAGATACAAATACTCTTGAGATCACCTTAAATAAATAAGTGATGATATTAAGTGCCAATGTATCTCCACCATCAGGCAAGTTGTGCACAATATTTAGCCATTTTACTCTTAATTGTATTATTGTATACATATTGTATTGTATTACATATTATTCTTAAAACTGTTTCATAAATTAAGAAAACTGAAAATACTGGTTTAATGTTTAAATATAAACTAAAGGATGCATTTTACATTTATTTTAAAGCATTACATTCTCTCTAATCACAGAACATCTGATGGTTTTAGCTTTGCAAACATCAATACAGTAAAAGGCTTTTCCAAGTTATCTGTACCCGATACTAGATTATAAACCCTATCGGATAAACTCATTATATTGCTGTTTATTCTTTACACAGGCTACATTGTTGTAATATCACTGCTCAATCTTGTGAGAGTTTGTCATCAACTCTACAATCCTCAAACTCTGTTTTGAGAGAGCTGGACCTGAGTAACAATGACCTGCAGGATTCTGGAGTGAAGCTTCTTTCTGATGGACTGAAGAATCCAAACTGTCAGCTAGAGATACTGAGGTAAATGGTTTTCTATAAAATAATTAACTAAATGGTATCACATTAAATGGCCGTTAAATTATATATCCAAATGTGGCATTCATCGAATACAAGAAACAAGAGACAAAAACAACATTTGCAGGCATGTGCTTTTTTTTCATATACAGATGGCTGTAGGATTGCTTACATATATATTTTATATCATGATGTTTACATTAATTCCCACCCAAAATAATTGTTAGTGATTGCTTTACTATGCACATTGTAGACCCTCTGGTTTTGAATGGCCACGCTATTAAAATTATTTATATAATTCATGTCGGTTGGTCATGATTATTTACCAGCATGGAAAAGATACAGATACTGCAGATACTAAACTGCAGAAAATAACAAATCTGATTGTCAAACTAAAGTCATGTGTACTGTTTCTGTGTGTTTGTAGATTGTCTGGCTGTATGGTCACAGAAAAAGGCTGTGGTTATGTGTCTTTATCTCTAAGTTTAAACCCCTCACACCTGAGAGAGCTGGATCTGAGCTACAATTACCCAGGAGATTCAGGAGTCGTGCTGCTCTCCGATGCACTCAACCATCCAAACTGCACATTGATCAAACTGAAGTATGTTGAGCTGGAAGAGTTTATAGGTTTTATTATTTAAACTCCTCATTGTCTATGTATTATTTAAGCAATTTTTTTAAAAACATTTATTTCACATATTTTTCAATCTGACACAGATTAAGACATGCGCACGCACACACACACACACACGAAAACTAATAAACTTATACAATATGTAAAAAAAAAATTATTTAAGAAAGGGGTTATATACTTACAAAGCAAAATCCCTATAGTGGAGTTAATTATGTGATTAAGTGATGATTGAGCAATGAACACCTGCTGTTAACAAGTACAACTACTGAACGAAAGAAAACAAACAAGTTCATTATCTGTTTTTTACAGTAATAGGAGCTTATAAAATGTATTTTTCCAAAATATTTCTGTATACAATCTATTTTAGTTTTTTGTAATATATGATCTATACAAAGTTATAATCAACGCGGTCAATCAAATGAAGGCATGAAACAATTTAATCTTTTAATCTTTTAATACTGATATTGTTACGAGTGAGTGGTGGTGCCAAAAAATACGCATGATGAGGAATAACTCTAGAAGGAAGACTACTGAACAAACACATATAAAAAAGAAACACAATAAAAAATTAACGATAACCGACAAACACTAAGGCCCTGTTTACACGAGAACGATTACGAGTGAAAACGTAAAAATATTTTTACGGATGTGCCTTTCGTTTACACGGCGACGGCGTTTTGGGGGCTTAAAAACGCAAAAAAGTGAAACCACCCTTCAGAGTGGAAATCTCAAAAACGCTCCGCCGTCGCGCTCCCGTCTAAACGGTAAAAAAACGCAAATCTGCTCATGTTGGCTCTTGTCGTGTACGCGTTTACTTTACAGGCATGTGCTAGTACAGGAAAATAACAACCAACATGTCGAATTATTTCCATACGTCGGACCTTCAAGTTGCCCTAGCAGCTCTGATAAACGAACTAGAGTATTTTCAGCAGTTGTACAAAATATTCTCAGACATTGGTTTGTTGTGTTGCAGTGCTTCACATTGCCACCTAGCCGCCTGGAGTGCATACTACATCGTATTTCACACACTTTTGCGTCACCATATGCACGCATATTTCCCTTCCATAACGCTCGTCTAAACGCAGAATAAAAAGTGACAACGCAACGCCACTTTTGCGTTTTCTCTTCAGCTCGTTTCCGTGTAAACATAGCCTCAGAGAGAACACAGGGTGTATATATTCATGTGGCAAACAAAGAGAACTAATGAGATAATTAACGGCACACAGCTGAACCCAATGAACTAATGAAGACGGTGGAGATGGAAACAAGGATTGGCGGGAAACTGAACAAAATGAACACAGAAGGAAGCCCAAAACCAACCAGACATGTAACAGACATGTGGCTATGCACACTACAAAGTGTAACATTATTTTAAAGGCCCACTTGTTGTGTTCTGTGAATCATTGTAATACTGAGTCAAAGAGGGATATACCTGGAAACTCAAGCTTCGCCTTTCGCGCTTTGACAGTCAGTGGCACCGTGATGAATGCGAGGGGGAGATTACTCGCGACTGCCGGCAGATTTGAAAGCCTGTTGAAGATGGAGGAATGAGGATCACACCTATTCTAGCACCTCCGTCACATCAACTGATCTGTTTCACACACACTCCGTGTGCGGTGTGTGTTGCGGTGCGTACGCGGCGCAGGATCAGCGCACGCTAGTGTGCTTTCACATATCCTGCGTTTGTAGTGCGCAACTGATCCACGGCAGTACCACAAACAACATTTATTTACAATTGTTTATTTTAAATCACTATTTTTATAATCAGCATCTTTTATAAAATAATAAAAAAAATCATTACAGCATTTTGATTCTATTTGTACACAGTTAGTTATAGGTCTACTTTAAAGGTCCCATATTGTCAAAACTGACATTTCCTGGCTTTTTTCATGATAACAGCGGTCTATGGGCTATGTAACTACCATATGAGTTTCAAAACATTCAATCCACAGACAACTGAACACAGCCTGCATAAAGTAGCTCTGCCTTTTCACAAGCCATTGTGACTTCCGTATAAATGTGATGTCAGAACTACTCAGTTACACCTTCATTCCCAGCCCGAGCACTGCCCACCGTCCGTCCCTCCCTCCCTACTTTTGCCCAACCCCAGACAACATTGTTGCTGAGCAACAACAACAAGGAAACATGTCGAGAAAGTCGCTCAGTCGATGGATGTCAGGAAACTACATCATTGCACAGGCTTCTGGGGCCGTATTCACAAAGAATTTTAAGGCTAAAAGTAGCTCCTAACTGGCGAATTAAGGAGCAACTCCTAAAAATAATGGGCGTGTCACTCCTAACTTTAGGACTCCTAATTTTTTTCACTAAGAGTAATTCACGAAGCATTTTAGCCCTAAAAGTAGCACCTAAGTCTGGGACAGCTTAAAAGAAGTCGAGAGGACTCCTAACTCACTAAGACCTATTCACAAAGGATTGTAGTGCATATCACCACCTCTCGCAGTCGTCCGGGGTCTGCGACACAAGCGGGAATGCTGCATTGATCTGCAAACAAATCCTCTCCCATGTGTTTTGCTTGATATCCCAGTGCCGAATTTCCCATTTATCATTTTTTCAGCACCAACTGAGCCAGCAGCAGTAATGGTGTGTTCACACCGAACGCGAATTTAATTATTTGCGCGAGTAGATTACATACAAAGTCAATGCAAAAACGCAAATAGATGCATCATTCGCGCCGGGCGTTGTGAATGACGCGAATTGGGCGACGCGTTTGCTAAGAATGTCTTCCGTGCAAGTTGAAAAATTTGAACTCGAGCGAATGTTCAAGCGTCCAACTAGAAGCGTATTTGACGCTCTATTCGCGTTCGGTGTGACATAACTGATCCTTCGTTATGGGCTTTCTTTTCCGTTTTGGCGAGTTCATAATCCATTGTCATTCAACTATTACATTACTTCAATAGGAGAAAAATGTCCTTGCTTTAAGTAGTCTATTTAGGCTAATAGGATGTCAATTAATGTGTTAATGCAAAGTGTTAAGGCAAGTGTCGTTTTTCATTATTAGGCAAGTGGCGGTTTTCATATTAGGCTACCTTGATTTAATTTAATTTAATTCACGACTTTTTCTCTCTCTCTCTCTCTCTGCCTTTTTAGAATTACACTTCACTGGGGCCTGCAAAAACATGATATGCATTTCGATGACATTACTATTATTATTTTGTGTAGGACACACAGACATATTTAGATGTCGTAATTCCATGATTTGTTGCGTCTGTGTAATGTTCCGCATGATGGCCCTGTCATCTAACAACCAATCACCGTGATCACTGCGAGGAAGCTCGTGCATGAGAATTGACGTCATCCATAGCAACGAAGACTCACTCTTAGTTTAGGAGTTGTCATTTTTCCTTACTAAGAGTAGGTATGAAAGGCGTTGTGAATAACTTTTAAGAGAAAACTCCTAGCTAAAATATTTTAGTGCGATTTAGGAGTACTCCTAGTGGTAAGATAAAATTCTTTGTGAATACGGCCCCTGAACAACATTAATATACACTCACCTAAAGGATTATTAGGAACACCATACTAATAGTGTGTTTGACCCCCTCTCGCCTTCAGAACTGCCTTAATTCTATGTGGCATTGATTTAACAAGGTGCTGAAAGCATTCTTTAGAAATGTTGGCCCATATTGATAGGATAGCATCTAGCAGTTGATGGAGATTTGTGGGATGCACATCCAGGGCACGAAGCTCCCGTTCCACCACATCCCAAAGATGCTCTATTGGGTTGAGATCTGGTGACTGTGGGGGCCATTTTGGTACAGTAAACTCATTGTCATGTTCAAGAAACCAATTTGAAATGATTCGAGCTTTGTGACATAGTGCATTATCCTGCTGGAAGTAGCCATCAGAGGATGGGTACATGGTGGCCATAAAGGGATGAACATGGTCAGAAACAATGCTCAGGTAGGCCGTGGCATTTAAATGCCCAATTGGCACTAAGGGGCCTAAAGTGTGCCAAAAAAACATCCCCCACACCATTACACCACAACCACCAGCCTGCACAGTGGTAACAAGGCATGATGGATCCATGTTCTCATTCTGTTTACGCTAGGGTGACCAAACGTCCTGTTTTCCCAGGACATGTCCTGTTTTCACGTCCTGTCCTGGCCGTCCTGTCTGTTTTTTAAAAAGTGATGAAAATGTCCTGGTTTTCATTATTTTTCATTGGGCCATTAAGCGTGTACTTTAAATACATACATTAATTACCATTCTGTAACATCCTTCTGTAAGCGCGTTTGAGGAGGTGGTGGGTTGTCTCCTGTCAATTCAGTGTCTGACTCCGGCTCAAACATACAAGGCCGGATAACATTTCCCTCAGCAATGTCCATCATTAGTGTTTTATTTACATTACTTGTGAGCAACACCAAGCTACCGCAGGCTACAGCATACATGACCTTAGTAACCTGTGGTTGGCCTGGCCGTGCGTCAATCAGAAAACAACAGGCCAATCAGAGAGAGGCTCATGAATATCAATTAGACAGGCCAAAATTGGCCTGTTCTTGTCAGAGCTCCTGAGAAAGGAGCTGTTAAAAATATATTGAGATGGTTTTTGGTACTTTAACCCGCAAATATATATTCTTAAAGACATCAAAACCTAAAATAAAACTCAAAAAATGTGCACAATATGGGACATTTAAAACACGTATTATTCAATACATTACTTCTAGTCTATATATATTTATATATTAAGTTGCTCAAACAAGTGACAAAACATTTAAATACATTTGTAGGCTACTCATGTTATCATTGCAAACATTTTAAATTAAAACATACAATTGACAAAAACAGCCATCTCTTTATACCTTTTCTTTTGCATTTAAATATTTTTTTACAAGAAATATTGTGAGTCAAAATAACTTATTTTTCCACCTCCACAAAGAGACTTGTAGTTTTACATAGAGGCCATAACCTACATGTTAACTGACTAAATAACTAAATGCACTTTATAACAGTTTTCTAAAGTAACCTCATCACTTGAAGGAACACTCATGGACGAAGTCGAACTGGAAGCCATGTTAATCTTGGAATAATATAGCCACCGTAGGAGTTAAAACGCCCTCAGAATGGGAGGGGCTAGAAATTAATATTCAGTTGGTATTCATATACAATTTCACTGCTAAATGGGAGTAATTCCTACACAGTGTAGCTTTTAAGTTAGACGCTTGGAGTTAGCTTTTGTTTTCGTTCTTTTGCATACTGCAGAATTTCAGGTTAAGCTTTTTCTTTTTAACAGGCTCAGAAAGGAAAATGCCATTAACGTGAAACGTTGCGCGTCACAGTAGGCTATATAGTTTTCATCCCATAGAGCCAATTATTACGAAAAAGCTTAATGTCAATGCAGTAAGACGGTGATATTAAAACTGAACATGAACATGCAATGCGCTATTGCACGTGAAGCGTTTTATAATGGTTTTCTATGGGTGTTGTTCATAATCTGATTGCCTCTATAAAGTATAGAGTAAAGTATAAAGTATAAAGTATTAATAAGGTAGGCCTATATTGTGTACTAAATTTGGTGCTTCAATATCACTCACATTATGCGTTTTAAATGGGGAAGATCGCTTGATTACGCTGCCGTTGTCTGTTTTAGCAGAATACTGCCATCTAGCGGTAGCAGGTTTTCTCAGACAGTGTGTGTGGATCGTGCAAGGCGAAACCAGTGAAATGAAAGTCTTAAAATCCAAATGAATTGAATAGGATCGACTCAGAAACGAGTCAATGAATGCACGCGTGTCACCTGATCCACAAATGCACACCTTACTTGTTGCATGCACAAATTCTGGCCTTCAATAATACAAAATTTAGGTTTTGTATTAACAACTATGTGTCTATTTGTACAAAATGCTGCACATTCATGTGATTCTGGATTTTGCATACACAAGTTGTATTGTATTAGTTTAAATGTAGCAACGGACAGTTGTGAATTTGTCAAATAGATGGGTAGTTGTGCACACATTAATAGTTAGCACCAGGCCTATTCATTTGTAGTTGTTTGTGTGTGGGTTGTGAAATGCTTAAAAACAGCGAAAAGAAAGTCTCAAAATCCAAATGAATCAAATGAGATCGACTCAGAAAAGATGTCAATGATTGCATGCGCGTCACCTGATCCACACATGCACATCTTCTGTGTTGCATGCACAAATTATGATACACTAATACAAAAGAAAACATTTGTATTCACAAAAATGTCTCTATTTGTAAAAATTGCTACACATTCATTCAATTTTGCACATGCAAGTTGAAAGGGATGGATAAAACATTTCTGCAACATGTATCAAGTTCATTGATAAGCAGTGGCGGGCCGTGCATTTCACACCTAGGCCTTCTGTCCTACCTGAATTAATAACTTTTAATAGTGTAGCAGCGCAAAAACTCTCTATAATTGTTGTTTTTATTTTGCACCGGCAGTTATAGGGTTAATGCGGTGAGTTCGGGAAAGGCCGGTGGAGAGAAACGAGCGCGTGAGTTCGGCTGGTGCGTTTTGTGTTGTTCTTGCGTCCCGAATCCGATTATAAATTCAGAAACGGAGCCTCCCTTATCTTGTCGTTCAAGGGTTACAATAGTCCCTATTCAGACGTTACAAAAGTATGAGTATGTTTGAAAAAAATTGAGTTTCGATCATAAATTTAAAATAAAAATTAGGAAGAAAATCATATTCACCACGGGGGAAAAAGCATTATACTCACCAAAACTACTGATTATTTTTTTACACAAAATCCATCCTTATTTCTTTCCTCAATAAGACTTCAGTTACTGTTGTACAGGTTATCTAACTGCGTTTCATTTCCAACAATGTGTCTGTCTGTCCCGTCATATTTCTAGCATAAGGCCCTGTTTACACGAGAACGATTCCGGTGAAAACGTAAAAATATTTTATCGGATGTGCCTTTCGTTTACACGGCAGCAGCATTTTGGGGGCTTAAAAACGCAAAAAAATGAAACCACCCTCCAGAGTGGAAATCTTAAAAAACGCTCCACCGTCGCGTTCCCGTCTAAACGGTAAAAACGCAAATCTGCTCACGTTGGCTCTTGTCGCGTACGCGTTTACGTCACAGGCATGGGCCAGTACAGGAAAATAACAACCAACATGTCGGATTATTTCCATACATCGGACCTTCAAGTTGCCCCAGCAGCTCTGATAAACATACAAGAGTCTTTTCTGCAGTTTTTACAAAATATTCTCAGATATTGGTGTTGTTGTGTGGCAGTGCTTCACGTTGCCACCTAGCCGCCTGGAGTGCATACTACATCGAATTTCACAAACTTTTGCGTCACCGTATGCACGCGGATTTCCCAACCATAATGCTCGTCTAAACGCAGAATAAAAAATGATAAGGCAACGCCACTTTTGCATTTTCTCTTCAGATCGTTTCCGTGTAAATATAGCCTAAGTTGTACTTCGCTTTAGTGTCTGCACGACAGAAGCAGTGGACACAGTCACAGCAAAACATGACGATGTGTACAGCTGCCCCATGCTCTCTCACACACACACACACACACACACACACACACACACACACACACACACACACACACACACACACACACACACACACACACACAACGCCGATGTGTACAGGTGTCCCATGCTCTCACACAGAGTTTTGAACGAAATCAATGAGATCAGCGGGACTTTTGCCTTCAAAATCATTCGTGGCATAACTTACATTAGTCAGTTCTGTTTTTACCCGGACAGATCGAGCAGTGTTCCGTGACGTTAAGCTCAGGCTGAATAAGGGATTTTTCCGGTAGGTTTGAACTTGCTGGGGGTCGAGGAGGGAAAGAAACATTAATTTGTGGGTTGAAAAACTATTAAATCTACAGGAATATATTTTAGTTTACGCAGTTCGCTACAGATGCGGATACTACCAGTAACAGAGCATCCAATCAAAGAACGAGGAAATGCAGACGTTATTGAATGCCTGCTAGATGGCCCCGCTGCAGTCAAAGCGAAATCTGATTGGCTGATTAAATCTGACTGATTATCTGATTGGTTAAAGCAACAGTTTCATTGCCATTCATTTTAAGTTACAGACGCCTGCACTGTCGATTCTGAAGGCCTCCAGGCAAATTTATTTGACCCGGCAACACATGATGGCTGAAATATGATTGGATAAAAGCTCTAACATAAAAACACACTACTGAAGCAGCGTAACCAAGAGAAAAGCTATGACATTATGAGAACGAACTATTGAGAATAATTTAATACTCATTCATGGAAAAAATATATTAAAGTGCAAGTCAGTGATTCTGGTAAGTGTTTAGGCCAGCAGAGAAGGCCTTGGTGGCCCTGACGGCCCACCACTGTTGATAAGTGTGCTTGCACGTGTTAATCATTTTGATACTATAATCATCCCATAGAAACCGATCACGAAATATCTGAATGCATGCGTTTTTCCCTGTTTACACGGTCATAGAACACATCCGATCTGTCACATATGCTAAAAATCTGAATTGGGTCACATTTCACTGAGTGTAAACGGGTCCTCAGGTCGCAATTTTAATCACACAACACGGAGCAGTGTAGGGCCTACAGGAATATCTGGATAGATAGAGGGAAAGTTGCACTAAACAAAGTATCAATTTAGTCAAACATTCTCAAACAGAAAGACTATCACTTAAATTCTTAATTGTCATTTATAGTTGACGGCTTTTAAAGAAAAGTCTTCACCTAAAACACATACAGTCAATTATACAAAATGTGAAACAGGGTCACCATTTGCAAACTTTTGTGTATTTATTTTAAACAATGCTTTTCAACCCTCTTTTCTTAGTGATTTGGTCTTTTGAATCTTACATGGATGTTTTGTACACATGTGATTCCTGTAGAAAGGCTATGGTTTAAAGTTATTCCATAGAGTTTACAAGAGTGTGGTACTTTGCATCACTACTGTGTGACAAAATACGTTGCCGTGTAAAAATACACCCCAAAGATTTAAGCACTATTTACACACATAAGTAGGAGAATATCTACATATTGTAGATTGTGAACATTCCATTATCTGTTTATTTGGGATTAGAGAACATTCTTAGCTCCTTAGCTCATATGTTTCTTCAATTTGTGCAGATCTTATGGGTATTTGTTAATAACAAACAAACGAACAAAAACTTTAAATCAACATGGAACCATAATATAATAAAAACGGAGGAACAGAGCAGTGAGAGCCGCTTGTCACTGTTCCCGGCAAGTTTAAAAGGCTGCATTGCACTGTTATTTTCACAGTCAGTAATGCATACTGTGACATTTGTTTGTTCGATGTGTCAAGTTGCAGTTTGTTTGAAATAACAAACCTGTTCACCCGAAGGAACACTTGACGAGGTGCTATTAGTAGTGTTGTAGTTCTCGAGACCAGTCTTGGTCTCAAGACCGGTCTCGAGACCACTTTTTGATGGTCTCGGTCTCGTCTCGGACTCGACCGCATTTGGTCTCGGTCTTGTCTCGGTCTCGGACATTGAGGACTCGCGATTTTTTTTTCAAGACCAGTCAAGACCATAACTGTGAAAATATCACTAAATTGCCAGTATATTGTCTCATTTTTTTGTTAACAATTTTGCTTTTATTGGATGTAAAACAATCGATGAGTAATGTAGACGAACTGCTGCGCATGTGATAGAGAGAGAGAGCGAGAGCGAGAGAGCGCCCGGTCGCGCGCGCACTCTTTCTCTTCTGAGCCAGGTGAAAGTATAAACAAGGGTTCACCGTCTCCTAAGCGCTGTCTTGCATGGCACATATTAATAAAAATAAATCGACACGATGGTAAAAGATCGGAAGACCATAGTTTCATGTGGAGCATTCGGATATTTTTTCCTGAATTACCGCTGGTTGTGAATTGTGCTAAAATACGTTTAAAAAAGGATTGTTGTAGGTTTAAAAACAACATAACTTTATGTATTGTTTATAAAAGGCGGAGAAAAGTGAAGACTTTAGTGATGAACAATGAATAATTGTTTTGCATTCTATACTAAATGATGGAAGTCACCCATGAGTATTGAATAAAGATGGATAAGTTTATTTAAACTTGTGTTTAAAAATGTGTTTAATATCTATGTATTTTTATGGGAATGTGGATCTTTCAGATCAATTTGAGAAGCTCTTTTGATCCTGTTTCACAGTTTTTTGTGTCATGTAGTGTGGGGCGCTGGTCTTGGTCTCGGTCTCGGTCTCGCCCTCCCTCGGTCTTGGTCTCGAATTGGTCTCGGCCCCTAAAAGTCTTGGTCTTGTCTCGGTCTCGATACACTCTGGTCTTGGTCTTGTCTTGGTCTCGGGTTAGGTGGCCTTGACTACAACACTAGCTATTAGAAGACATCCTGTCATAGCTTTTTGCCACATAACGGCTACCGTAGATGCAACACGCATTTGAAAAAGTGAGGCGCTGTGGACCACTATTCTTTTGAATGCAAAATGCAATTTCACCGCTAGATGGGAGAAATTCCCACACAATGTCCCTTTAAAAACTATGTAATTGTGAAAGTACAACTTTTCTTTAAATATATGTTAGAAAATATAACTATTTGCTTGATATAATTTTAATACATGTTGTTTTAGATGTTTTAAATCTAGAACATGTTTGCAATTCGAACTTTTTAACATTTTTTACGTGTGTGTGTGTGTGTGTATACCACCCGTTGTATTTTAATGATATACATTGTTTTAATGTCTATTTATATGTAATTGTGAAAAGTACATCTTCAAATGTGGACCGTGGGAGAATTTTTTAAATTTTTTTTGATTCTGTGATAATCATGCCATTTCATCTCTAGTTAATATAAACTATAATGATGTGTTTTTACAGTATAATATGCAAAGTACAATTTTCTATAAGCAAATTAATCTCTGATTCTGTTCTTTTCTCTGACATTTAAGAGTGACTTATACAGGCCTACAAAAACACTTTAGGTCTAAAACAGTTTGGATAGTTGTTAAAGGGGTCATATAATGGTACATGCACTTTTACAAGTTGATTGTACCGAAATGTGTGTTGGCAGTGCCTGTACATCATATAATGATAAAAAATTCATCCAGTGTTTGTTTTTTTATATCTCGTTGTTAAGCCTTCAGACGCCCCTCCCACAATTGTTGATTGACAGCAGCGTTTCAACACATCCCCCCCTGAGCGAGCCCCTTACGAAAATTAACCATGGTTTTACTACAGTAAAACTGTAGTTAACTATGACTGTAGTAACCGCGGTATTTTGGTGCGAACCATGGTTTTTAAAAACCATGGTTTTGATACCATGGTTTTACTACAGTTATATTGTAGTAATACTACAGTAAAACCATATTAACCATGACTGTAGTAATTGGTATTTTTAAAAACCCTGGTTTTAATACCATGGTTTTACTACAGTTATATTGTAGTAATACTATAGTAAAACTGTAGTTAACTATGACTGTAGTAACCGTGGTATTTTGGTGCGAACCATGGTTTTTAAAAACCATGGTTTTGATACCATGGTTGTACTACAGTTATATTGTAGTAATACTATAGTTAAACTGCAGTTTTACTAAATGATCTTGAATTACATTTAAGCCATTTAATTACAACAAACATCTACAAAATAACAACAGCAAGAAGTTATCATTCTATGATACAGACTTTATTACAAAAATGACAATTTGAAAGAAAATATAAACTTGCATTTGTTCTCACATGTGACATAAAACAATAATTTGACTACAAAGTAATACAAAATTATTGGTAATAAAGTGGTGCTGCGCAATGGTTAAATTCAGTTGCTAATTTACAAATAAAAAAATAGCAATTTGTTCCACTGTAATAATGATTTGTATACAAAAATAACATATTGTACAAATAAACATGACTTGGAGCACCTTTAAATACACAGCATCTACCTCCTCTAAAATGTCTAAACTGTGAACAGGTGTCCAACACAAGCATGTTTGCAATTTATACTGTACATACATTAACAGGATTACAACAATATTACTTGACAAGAACAATAAATACTATATATTCAGAAGAAATTAGCAGTTATTTTAAGAATGTTTTAAAAGATATCCACTCACAAGAGATGAAGACATGGAGTCTCCTCCACACTTTACATTCTGGGTGAAAGTTTTTGTTGAAAAACATGTGCTGCATCCATGCCAGTAGTTGTCAGTATGAAGTCTGTCATATGGCCAGTAGGTTACAGTCCAGCTTTGGTTCGGTTCTGTCTCGATCTTCAGCCCAAATGGACGCAGGAGCTAAAATGAGAAGAATACACACCACATTAACACACAAGCTGGAATACTCAACTGCTATTGGTCAGTTGCACTATCAAGTAGCCATATAATAATGTCCATTCAGCCAGTGTTTTCATAACTAACCCATACATTATTAGGGCTCCAAAGGCCAAGCAGAAAGAATGTGCATTATATGATCAGCTGAGTGTATTCTCCTTTACTTATACTCTTGAAAGGTTAAACAAAACAAAAAGTACTGGTACTAGAGTAAGTCTCATATATACATCATTTCACAAAAGATAAAATGGGTTGTAATAAAGGACAAAAGAGATGGAGAAAGTATTGGTTTGAGTAGAGACATCTGTAACTAACAAAGGGATAGAGCTCTAGACACTCAATTCAATCTGAAATGCATAATAATAAAGAATTGAGAAATACCAAGACAGATAATCAAGAAAGGGGTTTTCTCACACAAAGCTATTGTATTGTTTCAACCTGGAAAACATGAGTCATGTGGACCTATTTTATGGTTATTTTTTATTCCTTTTACAGTTTAAAAAAAGAGTTGCCTCTGTTAAATTTCACTAGATGGAAAGAACAGATCAGAACATTCTTCCAAAGTTCTCGTTTTGTGTTCCACACAGTCATAAAGGTCTGAACGTGAGAATAGATGACGACAGATAAATAAAATATTTTTTTGTTAAGTTATTTATCCCTTTAATGTTTACCATATTTAATTTGGAGAGTTATACTGACATAGACTAAAATTAATTGTTTTGTAAATGTACTTACCACTAATACACATGAATTGCCAATAGAACTCACTTTCTTCCAGTTCAAGAATTATTTTTTTGGCATGCTGGGGACAAAAACAAACAAACAAAAACACATAAAGACAAAAAAAATTTGTTATACAGTACATACCATATAATCATTATATGTTTATTAATGGTATTCACTACGACTTCACTATTTACCTGGCAGACAGCTGATGGTTTCACACACTCTCTTGTCTGTATAAAAGAAGATGAAAATTAAACATTACATTTAATGGCTTTGGACAACTTGTGACAGGCAAACATGTAATTTCTAAGATCTGTGCAATTCTGTGTGGATGTCGAAATATATTAATAATACGGAACAAAATTTTAGATTCAATTCAATTTGTTTTGGTTATAGATCTGCCAGGTTCACACCAGCCGATCACAGCACACTCCCTCTCCCACTTCGGTTCACCTTCGGAACACAAATGAAGATATTTTGGTAAACACTTTGTTTACTAATGATTGATAGCGTGCAGTTATTATAGTTAATTCATCATTTATAAAGCATTAATAGACATTATAAAACATTAACAGTTTATAAATACAGCTATAAATGCTTTATTGTTGATTTAAAAGCATATCTATAATGTGTTTACTAATTGTATTTTCATACTTTATTAATTTCATATTTCATAATTATTAATCAATTTATCATTTCTAAATGAAGTATTGCATTATTTACAAACCAGTTATTTAAGAGTTGTCAGTGATTCATAAGATCACATAGAAAGTGTGAGTAAATGGACTGAATTCAGGTAGTTATAAAGCATTTAGTAGTGGCCAGTTAAATAATAATTCCGGTATTTAGCACTTTGAGTCTATGTTCTAGTGTGTTTTGGATGAACTAGAGTGGTGGACAGAAATGTTGACGATGGGTCCTGTCTCGACTTTTTGACTCTTTTAGAATCGCCTCTGAGTGCTTCAGAGTGGCTGTCTATGGGCATGCACAAACATGTGCTTTGAAACAACCCTTAACATTCGTTTTCAAAACTGTGACTCTCATCGAGTGGTTAGTGGTGTTCGTTGATGATTAAAAACAAATATATCGCCGCAATGTATGCTTTCAATCCCTGTTATTTACTATAGTGGAACTATATTTTCAGATACCTCAGTTGCTCTGCTCACGCTAGCCTTCTGAGAGACGGAGAACCGAGCGAAAACACTACAACCAGATGTAAACAGACCCTTTCGGTATCCGGTAGCGCAGTAATACCAACGAGCAATGAGTCCAACAGACATCAATGGAGTTTTAAAAAATGCCAAATAAAACACTACAGAAACTGTATTTCGCTACGCTACTTGTTTTGGATCATCAACGAACACCACGGTGAGAGTCACAGTTTTGAAAACGAATGTTAAGGGTTGTTTTAAGGACATGTTTGTGCATGCCCATAGACAGCCACTCTGAAGCGCTCAGAGGCGATTCTAAAATTGTCAAAAAGTCGAGACAGGACCCATCGTCAAAATTTCTAAGTCCACCACTCTAGTTCATCCAAAACAAACTAGAAAATAGACTCAAAGTGCTAAATACCCAAATTATCCTTTAACTATATTTGTGAGCTCATCTAAAGTGAGGACTATGTATGCCTTGTAAAGCATTTATAAAGGAGATTTAAAGGCTGTTAAATAGAAGATAACTGAGTCTTTAAATCTCCTTTATAAATGCTTTACAAGGCATAACTAGTCCTCATTTTAGATGAGCTCACACAATAGTTAACTGGCCACTACTACATGCTTTATCACTACCTGAATTTACTACATTTTACTGTGTGAATTTACTACACTGACAACTCTTAAACAACTGGTTTGTAAATAAATGGGCACTGACACGCCGAATCCCACGAGATTCACCCCCGCTCACTTCCTCTGCGCAACCCGTCATAGAGAAGCTGAGCGCGGCCAGGCTGCCCGCTGTAATCAGCGCGCGCCTTGCACGCTGTAAACACAGCAGCGTTGATTCAGTCAGCGCGAGCTGACAGTGTTCTCAGTACAGTTAATGTGCCCGCAGTCTCGCGCCCACATTCTGGCACACACGCCGAATCCCACGGGATTCACCCCCGCTCGCTTCCTCTGCACAACCTGTCACAGAGAAGCTGAGCGCGGCCAGGTTGCCGGCTGTGATCAGCGCGCGCCTCGCACGCTGTAAACACAGCATTGATTCAGTCGGCGCGAGCTGACAGTATTCTCAGTGTAGTAAATGTGCCCACATTCTCTAACACACGCCGAATCCCACGGGATTCGCCCCGCTCGCTTTCTCTGCGCGTCCCGCCATAGAGAAGCTGAGCGCGGCCAGGCTGCCCGCTGTGATCAGCGCCCACCCCCCCCCCCCCCCCCCCCCCCCCGCCTCGAACGCTGTAAACAAGGTGTTGTGTTCCCAGTACACAGGGGCTCTCGAGCCGCCGTTCTGCCGCGGCCAGAGCCCAGATTTCATTCTACCCTTAGCTATTCACACAGATGCGTGGTCAAGTCTTCCCGGGGTATCAGAATGGGTGTTGAACACTATAACGAGAGGCTATTCGCTACAATTCGCTCAACGCCCTTGCCGTTACACGGCGCGCGTCGAAACTACGGTGAAAAGCGAAGTATCTCATCTACTTCGAGCCGAGATAGCGAAACTACTGAGGAAAGGGGTTATAGAACCTTTATCTCAGGCTCAGAGCGAAGGGGGCTTATACAGCAGATATTTTCTGGTACCGAAAAAAGATGGTGGGCTCAGACCCATTCTAGATCTGCGACTGCTGAACGGAACGCTCGTGAAGCGCCAGTTCAGAATGCTTATGGCCAGGAAAATCCTCGCGCAAGTGCGCCAAGGAGACTGGTTCATGTCAATAGATCTTAAAGACGCCTATTTTCAAATACAAATAGCGTCCCATCACAGGCGATTCTTGAGATTCGCCTTCGAGGGCCAGGCATATCAATACACAGTCCTGCCGTTCGGCCTGTCCCTAGCACCCCGTACGTTCACGAAGTGCATGGGCGCGGCACTCGCCCCCCTGAGACTTCGGGGCATGCGAGTTTTGAACTACTTGGACGATTGGCTGATTCTAGCTCGTTCACGAACGGAGCTCATAGAACACAGGGCCGCATTACTCGAGCACCTCGAGGAGCTGGGCCTTACAGTCAATTGGGCGAAAAGCTCACTGCTCCCCAGTCGGAGAATTTCCTTTCTGGGAACAGTGTTGGACTCGCTATCCATGACGGCACGCCTGTCACCGGAGCGCGGATTGAATATTCAGCATGTCGCGAAATCCTTCCGCCACGGTTCTATAGTCCCGCTTAGAAGGTTTCAGAAAATGCTGGGTCTGATGGCCTCAGCAGCCTCTGTACTCCAGTTGGGCCTGCTCCGCATGCGCCCACTGCAGCTATGGCTAAAAGCACGAGTTCCCCCCAGGGCGTGGACCGCAGGTCTATTTCGCCTCAGGGTCGACCTTCAGTGCATTTCGGCTCTGAAACCATGGAAAGTAACCGACTGGTATCAGTCAGGTGTGAGTCTGGGGATCCCCTCGAGTGTGAGGGTGGTGTCTACGGACGCCTCCACATCGGGGCGGGGAGCGCTGCTCGAGGGCAGACCGCTAGCTGGCCTATGGTCAGTACGGGAGAAGCTCCTTCACAAAAACTGCTTGGAATTAATAGAAGTCGACAAAGCGCTACGGCGCTTCTGTCCCCAGATAAAAGGCCACCACGTATTGGTCCGGTCGGACAACATGTCAGTGGTGGCGTACATAAATCGCCAGGGCGGCGTCAGGTCCCGAAACCTTTACAGGCTGACGGAGCGCCTCCTGGTCTGGGCTCAGCACAACCTGCTCTCGCTGAGAGCGGCGCATGTGCCTGGTCACCTAAATGTGGGACCAGACAGGCTGTCCAGAAACAACGTCCCAGCAGGAGAATGCTCTCTGCACCCGCAGACTATCCAGCTGCTGTGGGAAACGTTTGGCAAAGCGCAGATGGACCTGTTCGCGTCCCAAGAAAACGCTCACTGCCCGAGATTCTTCTCGAAAAGCCGGGACGCGCTGGCCCTTGTTTGGCCCTGCCACCCCCAATATGCTTTTCCCCCTGTCTCACTCCTGCCTCAGGTGTTGGAGCGAATCAGGAGGGAGGGATGCCCAGTGCTACTCATAGCTCCGCTCTGGACAAACCAGTCGTGGTTCCCTGTCCTGATGCAGCTGACCAGCGCTGCCCCATGGCCTTTACCGTTGAGGAGAGACCTCCTCTCTCAGGCGGAAGGCTCGATTTGGCATCCTCGCCCGGATTTGTGGTCCCTGCACGCATGGGCCATCAACGGGTACCCGCTGACCTCCCAGAGGGAGTGTTAAACACGATCGCGCAGGCTAGAGCCCCGTTACCAGACGGCTCTACTCCTCGAAGTGGTCTGTGTTCTCTGCTTGGTGTCAAGCGCAGGGCTTTTCACCTGTAGACTGCGGGGTTACGGAAGGGCTTTCCTTCCTTCAGGAGCTACTGGATAAGGGCAGGTCCCCTTCCACGCTCAAAGTATACGTGGCGGCCATAGCAACGTTTGCAAAACCGGTGTCTGGCCAGTCACTAGGAAAGAACGACTTAGTCGTGCGTTTCCTTAGAGGAGCTCGGAGGCTAAACCCTCCCAGGCCCCTTCAGTCCTGACATGGGACCTTTCCACGGTCTTGGAGGCCATGAAAGGTGCCCCATTCGAGCCAATCCAGTCGTCAGACATGAAACACTTGTCTTTCAAGACAGCGTTTCTTATGGCTCTCGCTTCAGTGAAGTGCGTAGGGGACTTGCAAGCGCTTTCAGTGAGCGCCTCATGCATGGAGTTTGGACCTAATGACTCAAAGGTCATACTCAAACCGAAGCACGGCTACGTGCCAAAATCCCTCAACACACCGTTCAGGGCCCAGGTGATTTCCCTGTCTGCCCTTCCGGTTCTCAATGAGGAGAAGGACGCGAGTCTCCTTTGCCCTGTCAGGGCACTAAGGGCTTATGTGTCCCGCTCGTCTGGTTTCAGACAGACTGAGCAGCTTTTCGTTTCGTTTGGCGGCCGTGCTAAGGGACTTGCCGCTTCGAAACAGAGCCTATCCAGATGGATAGTCAGTGCCATAGCGCTGGCTTACACTTCTAAGGGCCTACAGTGCCCTTTGGGTGTTAGAGCGCACTCCACAAGAGGCATGGCCTCCTCGTGGGCATGGTCTAGCGGGGTTACCCTGCAAGATATTTGTATGGCCGCGGGCTGGGCCTCGCCGTCTACATTTATAAAATACTATAACCTGGAGGTTCCCGCCTTACAAGCTAAGCTTTTGGCGGTATAAAATTCAGTGCTATCTGCCCGCTGTGCGGCTCGGATACTGAGTTTGACCTGCGTATTGCTCACTGACCGGTACAGCAGCTCATTAAAAATGTTGACACACATGTGGCCACCCAGTTCAGGCTGAATGTTTACCCTGACGGTATGCTCTATTTGTCACATGATTAGCTCCTTTCGGATGCTATTTTACAGAGAATGATGCTTCTAGCCTCTCTTCCCTCACTCTCTGTGAGTTTATGGTGATTATGCACTATATGCGCCCCGGGCTTCGGCCCCTGGGACTTTGGTGTTGGATCCCTACCAGCACGGCGTGTTGCATTGTGTTCCCCATAGCGTAAGATATTACGCAGTACGAGAGATACTCTCGTAAGAGAACGTACTCGGTTACTAACGTAACCTCGGTTCTCTCTAGAGAGGGAACGAGTACTGCGTATCTTGCCGTGCTTGGAATACGCTCTGGTTTGCTTCGGCGATGAAAACCAACGTAAGAGCAGCTATCGAGCCTATTTCTAGGGCGAGACCACGCCCTTTCTGGCAGGACGTGACGATATGGGCGCGAAAGGCCTCTCTCGATAGGCTGCTGCTGTTGCCGCAGGGCAGCCAATAGGCGCGCGAGCTGTCTCGCCTATGTCTGCTTGCTGCCGCAAAGCGTTTTACATTAATAAAAAATTAAGGATAATTTTTGGCTTCAATATCTCGTGGAAAAGAGTTTTCCCCCTTAGCGTAAGATATTACGCAGTACTCGTTCCCTCTCTAGAGAGAACCGAGGTTACGTTAGTAACCGAGTACGTTTTAAATGATTCACTTAAAGCTTCATATAAAGTAAACTGTTAGCTGCAGCCCTATTTTACAGTCTAAATCCTCTCCATACTTTGCACTTCTATGATAGAAGCTTGTTCTCACATTTGAGAAATTTGGTTAACACAAATATTTATTGCTTTCACTTTAAGCATCATTTAAGCATGGCCATTGTGAACAGGATTTAATGTATGGTGTATGGTTACAGGGCTACTGTATGGTGAAAGGCAAGATGCTCACTAAAAAATAAGATGAACAAGTCACATGGACAATATTTTTGATACTTTCAGAATTTAAATTAAGTAAATAAAGGGTTAGTTCACCCAAAAATGGAAATTCAGTCATTAATTACTCACCCTCATGTAGTTGTTCATCTTTGGAATACAAATGAAGATCTTTTAATGAAATGGGAAAGTTTTCTGTCCTTCCATTGAGAGCTAAGCAACTACCACTTTGACACTTCAAAAAAGTTAATAGAGATTGTAAAACTAATCCATTTGAATTGAGAAGTTAGTTTTTTTTTGTGAAGAGACTACCACTTTATATAATAAACAGATTGAATTTAGGATTTTATTCACATGTAAACATTAAACAAACAGAAGCTCAACCGCACTTGCTTTGACAAGCGAGCACAAACCTCATTGGTTCTTGCGTAAGCTCAAACTGGCTGCGAAACACACCGCTTACCACAACTGACGTGTGAATTGATGAATATTTATATGTGAATAAAAGCCCAAATTAAATCTGTTCATCATATAAAACGATTGTATTTCTACAGAAAAATGTTGACTAAACTGCTCGATTCAAATTATTTTACGATCTCTTTTTAATGGTAGCACACAGGTAGCAAAAGAGAGGTAGCAAATGTAAAATGGCAATGTATTTAAATTTACATTTTCCATACCATGTGCAATGTTTGGGGCAAAGTGACAATTCAAATTCAATAATATTATTAAATTAGCCATTTCCTACACTTGTTTTAACATATAATTTTAACATATATTTAACATTTTTATAAATTGCAAAATTTTAATTAAAATGTATTACAAAAATTATTAGAGATGTTTAAAGGGATAGTTCACCCAAAAATGAAAACTCTGTCATTAATTATTCACCTTCATGTCTTTTCAAACCTGTAAGACTTTCGTTCATCTTCAGAACACAAATGAAGATCTTTTTAATGAAATCCAAAAGTTTTCTGTCCCTCCACTGACAGTCTAAGCAACTAAAACTTTGATGCTTCAAAAAGTTCATAAAGAGATAGTAAGACCAATCCATTTGAATTGAGCAGTTTAGTTCAAATTTTCTGAAGAGACTCGGTTGCTTTATATGATGAACAGATTTAATTTAGTCTTTTCTTTACATTTAAACATTGATTAATGAACATAAACAGAAGCTCAAGCGAACATGCTTGACACGTGAGAACAAACCTCTTTCTCAAACGTGCTGCGCAACACACAAGAGTGAACCTCATTTGTTCTCGCATGTCAAGCGAACATGCTTGAGCTTCTGTTTACCGTTTCTGATGTGTGAAATGATTAATGTTTATGTTTGAATAAAAGCATAAATTCAACCTGTTCATCATAAAGGAAGCAATCATGTCCTCACAAAATTTAGACTAAACCACTCAATTCATGTGGATTAGTTTCACGATCACTTTATGAACCTTTTAAACAATAAAGTGGTAGTTGCTTAGCTGTCTATGGGGGGTCAGAAAGCTTTCAGATTTCATTATTAAGATCTTCATTTGTGTTCTGAAGATGAACGAAAGTCTTACAGGTTTGGAACGACATGAGGGTGAATAATTAATGACAGAGTTTTCATTTTTGGGTGAACTATCCCTTTAACATGTTCAAGCTAAAATTGTAGCAAAATGATCATTTAAAAGCTATTTTTTCTTAATTGCATTTACACTCACAGTTAAGACACTTATGATTGCATTTTTATTAAATACCCACGATGAACGTAGCAAAATTAAATGTGGATTTGAAAATGCAATCATTGCATCAAGCGCCTTAACTTTGAGTGTAAATCCAACTAGGAAATATAACTTAATTATCATTTTGCTACAATATTTGCTTGAACATGTTAAACATCTAATTTCTGTAATAGATTTTAATTGTAATTTTTAAAAATGTATAAAATGTTCAAATTTATGTTTAAACTATATGTTAAAGCTAGTGTAGTAATGCAAAATATTATATTGTTGATTTTGAATTTTTTTTTTTGCTTCAGATGTTGCACACAGTATGGAAAATGTAAATTCAAATACAAAAATACATTGCCATTGTACACATTGCATTGCCATTGTGCATGTTACATTTCAAATTGACATTTGGTACCTGTATGCTACCATACTTTATGAATGTCAGAGTTTTATGTGAATATACTTTTAATTAAGTGACAGAAATCTTTCAGATGACAGATTTCATTTGAAGTGCAGTTTTACTGTGCTTTATCAAGATTGACATCAATTTGTCCTTATGGCAAACAAACTCTTAGGACTAAAAATTCAACCTCATCAGAAAAAATTATATCCTAAGATTAAGAACCTCAAATAACTCATTGTACTGATACTTGCCTCACAGCTGAGGACCCAGGCAGACTTTCAGATGACATGTGATCAGTCAGTTTACCTCATCATCTTCATGATCTAAAATATCAAAGACACATTTGCTGAGTTTCAATAAAAGTTATCTGATAAAATAAATGACATGTATATCACAGGGCAGAATCAGGTAAAAGCATTCATTTAAACACAGAGAACGAGTGATCAACTATTTTATCTGTTTAGAGTTCAATCACGTTGTTCATTCAACAACTGCATACAATATTATGGATTAATGTAAAATACATGGCACCTCTGGTTAAGCATTCATTTACAATAATTACGTATTAAATGTGTACTTACGGCACAGAAATTCAATAGCTTTACAAGCAGACGGCTGATATCACTGACTAGATTCTAACGTCAATTACGCTATTTACACTCGCTAGTGTCATGTTGACTGGCTGTACAGCTTTATACATTTTGTATTAACTTAAACATAAAACCCACCTTTGAATTTCCTCTTCTCTTCGTCTTGTAATTCGAGTCCAACCTCTTAAGTTATTTTGACGATAAAGCGGGCAAAGCCATGTTTGTGGTGTTGTGCTCTGCTTCCCGCTCTCGTCTATTTGAAAATGCAGTAACAGCTGCAGCGGCCTTCGTCATTCAGTTTCATGTTGCACTAAGTGTCTGAAACATTTATATTTTCGACTTGTGAACTAAATATAAACATAAATTATCAGAACTCACCTTTAAACTTTGTCTTCTTAAAGTTTGTTAAAATTAAAGTTAGTTAAAATTTAAAATAAACCCTGTAAGGCTGTACCGCGCTGCAGTCGTGTAGCTGCTTCCGCAGTCAGTTCGGAAAATTCAATAACGGCTGAAGTGATTTCGACCAATCAGCAATCAGCGTCTTGTTGCTATGCCAAATATACTCAACACAGCAAACAATCATGAATGAAACAGTAATTTGGCCTATCGCTGTACCCTTGGTGAGAACATGTACCTTAATTTCAATCAGGGCCGGCTCTGTAAATCTGGGGGCCCTAAGCAGGAAAATTTTGGGGCCCTGCCTTGCAGTGAATAATGGAGTATTGCCACCGCAAATCAGTAACTGTATACAATCTAACCCCAATCTAACAAATCTTCAATAAAGTTGTTGCATATATACTACAGGTGTTGCTGGAGTCTCGATCGTTGAACTTCTTTTCCCTTTTCCACACTTTAAAAAGAGGGAGAAGTTAGACCAGTAATTTCTTTGCTTCCTTCTAAAGTGATTTAAACATTCTTGTATTGATGTATCAAAGAGATTACAAATTCTACAAAAAATTCTAGTTTGAGTTGGTATTTATTTTTTTATATATTCCAACTACACAAACACTATTTCAGCGAACAATCATTAGCCAAATGTGCATATAAAATATTAACAGTGTTTAAAATGCAATGAATGATACATAAATTGATCAAATAAATAAGCAAATAATATAAAATAAGAAAAAAAAGGAAGAAAATAAGTCTTAAAAAACGGGTACTTCACCCCATCTGCTTGTTATTCCCTGTTCCTTCTAATGACTTTTTCTCTCAGAATGTGTGTCTTCTTGCTTTTTGAGATGCAAAGTCCTCTATAATGTCATCATAGGACATCTTGCTTCCAACCTGGTGGTTGACACTGATGATTGACAGACCACTGAGGCGTTCTTGTGCCATGGAGGACCTTAGGTACGTTTTTATAAGCTTCAGCTTTGAGAAACTCCTTTCTGCAGAGGCTACTGTCACTGGTAGTGTGCAGGCTATTCTCAGTGCAACCCAAAGGTTTGGATAAAGCCCAGTCAGCCCTTTTTTGTGGAGAAAATTAAGAAGTTCAAATGCTGTCATTGCCTTTGGTAAGTTTGGAACTGGAAGACTCTGGATTTCTGCGGTCAGTTCTTGCCAGTCAAGGTCAGTCTCCTCCCCATCAGTCAGTGTGTTGCCAAGTAGCTCACAGTGCTCTCTGAGTGCCTCGTCATCCATGTCAGTGAAACTGAGCAAAACACTGAATTTATCTCTTACATTCTTTAGTGACTTGAAGCGATCTTCCAGTGACTGGATGGCAGTGTCAACAACAACATTAAAGAATGTTACCTCCATTCTTTTTACTGCATCATTCACAGTCTCATCTGCTGCCTCGTAGCTAAACTGCCTTTTTGAGCTTCGAATCCTCTTCTGTGCCAGCACTGCCTCAACATTCATGTTCTCACATGATTCTCTAGCATTTGACAGGGCATCAGAGAAACCGGTGTCCCTGTAGTTCAACAGAGATTGTTTTGTTTTGTCAATTAGATTGACAGCAACATCAAGCTGCATGTTGGTAGATTGCAGGAGTTTACTGGTAATGTTGATTTTGGATAGGATATCAAACCAGACCACTGTACAGATTTAAAATCTGAATGACCCTATTTCTTCTGCCAATGACTGGGCCTCAATTCTTCTTCAAGTCAAGGCCTCTCTGACTTTGTCAGTTTGGTACCGTAAAGGCTCAATGCTGTTGACTCTACTCTCCCATCTTGTCTCACTCCATGACTTCAGCGTGATCTGGACATGCTTCTTAAGAATGGCCCACCTCTGAGGAGCAGCAGAAAACAAGTTGTAAAGCTTCTGGACTATGCCAAAGAAGCTGATGGCATCTACTGACTGCTTTGCTGAATCTGCAACCATTAGATTAAGGGTGTGTGTTCCACATGGAACATATAGAGCACGAGCATTTCTTTCAAGTAGTCTGGCCTGCACTCCTTTATTTTTCCCCTTCATGTTGGAGCCATTATCATAAGACTGACCCCCGCAGTCTTGAAAACGGATGCCTAGCTCCTCCAGCTTGTTCAAAATCAATGAAGATAGGCCAAGGCCAGTGGACTCTGCAGCAGGTAGGAAACCCAGAAAGTGCTCTTTAATCTCTGGGGTTGTTGACGTGGTGACAATTCTGACAACAACCGACATTTGTTCCTGGTGACTTATGTCTGGGGTGCAGTCTAAAATTATCGCAAAATACTTTGACTGTTTTATTTCTGCCACCATAGTGCTAAGTATTTTCCCACTAATACAAGCAATGAGTTCATTTTGGATAATTTTCCCCAAGTAGGTAGTGTGATTTTCACCAGAGCTGATGCGTCTGACGTGGGCATTTAAAACTGGATCATACTTTGCAAGAAGTTCTACCTCTTTCAGAAAATTGCCATTGTTTGGACTGTTGATGGTATCTGCTGATCCTCTGAGAGCAAGGTTTCTTTCAGCCAGTGATTGAATGATGCTGATCAAACGTTTGAGTACCTCTCTCCAGCGATTCTGCTCTGCTTGCAAGAGAGCTATCGCAGTGTGGTCAATTGTTTTTCCTGCTTTAAGTCGACACTCTAAATCCTTCCATGCTAACAAATGTTTAACATGATCTGGGCTGGTTTCATGGGACTTTAATATTGCACTGATATTGACCCAGTCATTCTGACCCTCTGTGGCAAGCTTTGATGACTTTCTCGAAAACAACTTGCAACAAAAGCAGTAGACTGCATCACTCTGCTTTGAGTATGTTAACCAGTCACGTTTAACTTTCTCGCCATTTGCAAGGTTTCGAAACATGTGATGGTAGTGAAAGCTTCTGTGCAAATGGGACCTGGGGAATTCAAAGTCTCTGTCTACCTTTGCAGGACCTCTGTAAACTAAGTCATCCTTTACTTGGTCAGACAGTTTTGATGGCCACTGAGCAGGATCAGTTGGTGGTGGAGCAGGGATCCAAGTAACCGAAGAGGTTGGTTGGCTTAGATCAGCAGTTGCAGTTGGAGCTGTGGGAAGATTAGAAGGGAAATGTTTAGCTACTTGTGTACATAACATTTGAGTTAATAACAAAGGTAGAAACATATTCTGGGAACAAACTAAACTTACCAACTGTATCACTGGAACCAGCAGGGATAAACACAGGTCGGGATGAAGATGTCGTATCACCTTTAGTGTAGGGATGCACCGATCCAAATTTTTTCACTTCCGATCCGATCCCGATACCTGAATTTGGATATCGGCCGATACCGATACTTTTCCGATACCAGAGCTGTGTTTGCTTTAATATAATTATTATCATTATTGTGGATTTTTTATGATGCTAAAATAAACTCCTCTCTACAGGCAAGTATGATATGCACGTATGTATGCATTTATACCACTATATATATATATATATATATATTAAACAATGGATAAACAAAAGATAGACAAATAAACAAAGATACACATTATACAGGCCTACACAGTGCTTTAATTTCAGGAAGGTCTACTAACATTATTCAGGTATGGTCTAAAAATAATTATAATAAAATAATCAAACGTAAAATAGCACTGCAAAGTTTATCATAGATAGATTTATGCTTATTAAAGCTAAAGTTATTCATTCAAGAGCTGTGAGTGATTTTATCTTTGCCTTTTGTTGTTTGATTTTCAGTAATGGTGCAATCGTCAGCATGTTTATTAGACTGCTTTAAGAACGAGTGCAGATCTTAATAGTCTACTGATGATGCATCATATTTTCTCCCAACTATTTCCATAACTACGTCCATTTTAGACATAAAATGTTTAAGTGAATCTCCAAGCCGGTCATTTTTACATATTTTTGTGTACATTTGATCGTTTAGACGCGAACATGAAGCCCAAAGTATAATTTGCTTGTCTCGTTGCGGTCTGTTTCGAGCGCGCGCCGCATTGGGAACAGCATCTCTTCTCTTGCGCATTTTTGTGCTTTTAATAGCTCTTTTTATTATTAAAAGCGTCCCGCAATTTAGCAACAGTTTAGACTGCATTTTACAACAATCACCGATCGTGCTGATTCTGTCTTAAAGTTTGAGTTTTAAGGAGAAATGACAGCACTGCTGCAAAGGGAAGAAAGTTGCGCTAGACAGAATGCGGCTATAGTTTTTAATGGTTTTACCTCAATATATTCTATAATCTTTGGAAATCAGACTAATATGACAGCTCTAAAGTGTAACCATATAGGCTACGTTTGAATGTTTAGTTCTGTCCTCCGTCGTCACTCATGAAGCAGGGCTGTCGTGTTGTGCGCGCTGTGGCACCGCGTGAGATCTCTCTCTTTCTCTTCTGGACTGCGAACATGCATCACAGACAAATGGTTTAATTAATACGGCTTTGCAAACATTGCATTTTGCTGTCTTGCTCTGCTGCGGTGTTTCCAGTGTGAAGTATTTCCACCATAGGATTTCCACACACAGCGAACATGTTGGCAGTTCAATGGTATCCTGCTAGCTGGCTGCAAACTGCGGAATGGATTTCCTGAGGGGGGTCTCTGTGTCTCATTGAGCCGCGCCTCCGTTCAAGACATCCATTCCACAGTTTGCAGCCAGCTAGCAGACTAGCCGGCGGGCCACGGGAATCACTTTTGGAGTCATTTCAGCAGACAACGTTAAAGCGCAGACATGGCTCATGGATATCGGATATCTACGCAGGTTGGATCGGGAAAATCCGATACGTGAATTACGCTGGTATCGGCCCCCGATACTGATACTGGATCGGATCGGCCCCATCCCTACTTTAGTGTGGCATGATAATGATGGGCCTGTCATGAAATAAAAACATCAACATCATTGTGATTAGGCCTAGTTGTTTTCTTTGTTTTAAGTGTGTTAGTATTAATCATTATATTGACATCATACATAAGGTCAATTTGTTAACAAATAAATATTATTAATTTAGCATTAACAATATATAGCTAACTTACCAGCAACATTATCCATTGTGGTATGCCGCTCGCTGTGCTCTACTGAAACAGCAGTAGAGTCACATCCTCCAGCTGTTGAGATTATAATATAAACATAAATAGAGTATGCAGATTAGATAAAACACATTCATCTTAAATTAATAATTAAGTACAATAAGACAACATAGTGAATTGTGATTATAAAACAAATAATTGTATTGGCAAGAGGATAATTAGCTATGTTGAAGTTGCACACAAAACTATTCAAAAGAAAGGCAGTGGGACATATTTACTTGTGACATCTTTGGTCACGGTGTCAGCCTCCTGAGCTGTTTCTCCACGACCACCAAAATATTTAAGAATGGCTCCTCCTGAGAAAGTGAAATTTAGTTTTTTACATTGTGAGCAGAAAATAATGTTAAAAGTAAATTAAAAGAAATCAAAGGTTAAATGATATTACTTAATTATGTTGATTAACTCTTATTTCATAAGTTCATATTTTAAACCTTCACAGCATGGAGTGAGACATTTTTCACCTTTTATGATTACATACAGTAATACCTTCTTACCTAAAATGTACCACGAATCCATTTTACTTTTAGATATCTTGTATCGATCATCATTCAATAATGTTTCAGAGAGGACACCGAGTGTTTTAGCTTAACAATATATAAAATATTTCATATTAGTATATAGATTAATGTTTATTAATAAGCTTTAATTACATATTCAATAAAGACCAGAAGAAAAAGCTTGTATTTAACCGCTTTTATTTTAAACTTAATTTTGATTTTGACTGTCAAATTATTGCCCTTTCTATTCTTTTTTACTTTCTTTCTCTCTAATGTTTAATAATCAAACTATTTGTATTGTAATAAGTGTCTATTAACACAAGTTTTTTTTCTTTCCCAGAACTAGTGTAGGTCATGCAACGTTAACTGTTAAAAAGAAAATGCATTCATATGAGCTGGGCCTGACGGCTGGACCGTCCATAACGTTACTGCAAGCAAGCAATGTTGATTCAGCATAATTGACGGACAGCTACCGACTTTTTTCATTAGTTACTCTGTCTCTATTAATGACTAAACATCAACTTGCAAATTAAATAAGTAAAGATAAAGTAATAACAACTAACAGTTTAAGGACGTGTCCGTTAATATTAGGCCTGAGTCACCTGGTGTAACGTTACCGTACACGCCTTAACTTAAACTAGCTACATTATTAAAAATTACCTTACCTTGCACTTGTCTCTTCTCATCATCATCCTTCTTCTTTTTCCTTTTTTCTGCACCCGATGGATAGACTCGTTTCATTTTTCAAAGTTCATTCGGTCAAATTTCAAAGTTCAGGGAAGACAACGATTTGACAGTTGGTTATTGACTTCTTTTACTGTCTATGCTTTAACCGCGGTTAAAGCATAGACAGCTAAGCAGCCGCTTAGTTCGCTTATAGGGAGAGCCGGCTCTGATTTCAATTGTATCAAACAGTATCATCAGAGGTCTATCCTTTACCATTAAAGGTACTATTATTGAAAAGGTACAAAACTGTTCTTTGAGGAATATTATTTGTACCATCGTGTAACTTTTTTTTTCTGAGAGTGAATTTTAACTAAATTAACCATGTTTTTTATTAAAGGGTACAAAACTGTTAATGTGTGTTATTGAGGAACATTATTTATACCATCGTGTACCTTTTTTTTCAGAGAGTGAGTTTTAACCAAATTAACCATGGTTTTTACTATAGTAAAAACAAAAACCATAGTTCATTTTATGGTTACAATGGTTTTACTACAAAAACCATGGTTAAACCAAGGTTACTGTAGTAAAACCATGGTTCATTTTGTAGTAACTATGGTTGTACTGCAAAAACCATAGTTAAACCATGGTTACTACAAAAAGATCATGGTTTAACCACGGCTATTGTAGTAAAACATTGGTTCATTTTGTAGTTACTATGGTTTTAATGCAAAAACCATAGTTAAACTATGGTTCATTTTGTAGTTACTATGGTTTTACTACAAAAACCATAGTAAAACCATGGTTACTATGAAAAAACCATAGTTACTACAAAAAAAACATGGTTAATTTTCGTAAGGGGCTGTCATCATAGTCCATCATTGTTGATACGCTGGAGCAGAATGGCGTCCAAGCGATTGTGGTGTTCTGTTCTTGGGTGTAATAACGAACACAGCAGTCATTTTGATGTTCCTAAATCCAAACCGCTGAAGACACAGTGGCTGAGTTTTGTTTGAAAAAGGGAATATTCCCCACGAGCAACGTCAATGCGTTCATGTTTGCGTGAATCATTTCACACACCAGACTGCTTTATAAACGAGGAGGGTCAGTATAAAGCTGGTTTTGCTAAGAAGCTGCTCCTGAAAAAAGGACGACGTTCTCAATTGAATTCATAATCCCACGTTTATAATGAACAACGCGTTATGGTTATCATGTTATTATAGCGTTCGTATCTCACTACTCTACCCTGCCAATACATACAAAGATAGATCAAAGTGACATTATGTTAACCAACCATTCAGAAACGTCCTGTTCGAGCCTTAATTGTCGAACTTCTAGGGCCGTCATCTTGTTCCGGGTCCGACTCCGGTTCAAACTGATACGGTTGCACAGATGTGTTCTCAGAGACTCCCGCTGCCATTCTTTCTCAAAATATACCCTCAACTGTTGTCAAGGCACCACTCCACGTGCGTTGTGTAAAAACGCCTGCAGAACAGAGGGGTGGAGTGAGCGAGGCTCATTATCATTTAAAGACACATTCACTTAAATGGCGTGCTGAAAACAGCTGTTTTTGACCAGGTAAAATTAGTGTTTTCTTACAATACTAATGAGAATTTTTTTATTAAAGTATATTACACACTTTTAATTTAGACTCTAAAAAATCATATTAACTCGTACAAAAATGGCATACCCCTTTAATATGAAAGTTATGGGGCGCTCTTTCCCTGGGTGTAATTCAATGTAGAATAGCCACTGATCGAGATGCAGTCTTGGTCAAAATCTAGAAGTAATTTGTAATTTTCTGTGCTTATGATGAGGCCTGAATCCTGACTTAAATTTTACACAAATATATATTTTTTTTTTTTGTGCAAAAAAAAACACAATTGAACAGACTTTGAGCAAAACATTTTCTAGTATTTTCTAAGGCTGCAACAACGAATGGATAACATCGATAAGACTCGATTATTAAAAGAGTTGGCAACGAATGTCATTATCGATTCATTGTGTCGCGCGATTTGCTATTGTAGAAATATCGTAGTATCGTGCATTCAATTGCAGTTCTGGCGCCTCCGTCTCAACATCCTACTGTACAACGCGACATATATTCACATCAAATGTCAATGCAGAGGAACGTGACAATGCAGTTCACAAAAGTTCATTATTTGCCTGTGCTTTAAAGCCTTGCCGGTTAAACATATCCATCGCTGCTGATGCGCTGTTTTAATGTGCGCTTTTCTGAGCACTGTATATGCCTGACGCGGCCATGCACTAAAAGCCCGTCTAACTGTGCGTTCACACCAGACGTGAATAGCACATCAAATTTGCAGCTACCGCGTCTAGTTATACGCTTGAACACTTTGAATCCATTCGCGCGTCAAGAGTGAAATTGACGCGCATAAAAAACAAAAGTTTAAAGCGAAATTAAGACGCAACACGCGTCAGAGGAGAAACCCGTTGGCGGCCATCTTTTTACAAGATATAAACACGTTATCTTGTTAGCGAAAAGTAGGTATATTAGCGGGAAAATAGTTGTAATGGCAGCTTGCTAGCTGGTTAGTAGGTCAATAACGTGACTCAAAAGTGAAATTTGTTCATCTACAAAGAAGTTTTTTGGTTTTATTTTTTAAATGACATTTATATCTGAATTTATGTCATAACCTAGACCAGGTGTGCCCAACCCTGCTCCTGGCGATCGACTGTCCTGCACAGTTCATCTCCAACCCTAATCAAACACACCTGAAGGTCTTCAATTAAGGTCTTAACAACCAATTAAGGTCTTCAGGATTACTTGAAAATTAAAGGCAGGCGTGTTTGATCAGGGTTAGAGATAAACTGTGCAGGACAGTCGATCGCCAGGAGCAGGGTTGGGCACACCTGACCTAGACTTTCAAACATCAAAATGTAATTTATTAATATGTATTCGTTTACAAAATGTCATATAAACATAAACATATTTTGCCTGGAAACTCTTCCAACACGCTTGCGTGTCGCGTGAAAAATAGGCGTCGGTTCTATTTCTAGCATGCACGCGTTTTCCGCGTGGCTCAAGCTGTCTGCAAGCTCTAACGGCGCCTTCACACTGGCAGTTGAAATCAGCTCCGATACGGCTGCGGTGCGAAGAAAATCGTGTCCGTTGGTCATCCGGATGCGTTCAAAAAATTGAACTCTTGCGAAAAGCTACGGACGGTTCCTATCCGACAATTCCAGCAGAAGTTAAACCTTGCTATGGTACTGATAAACAAACCTGAATTCTTAATTTTTAATAAAATAAATAATGATTTTATAATGATAATTTTTCATGTCATTTTTTATTTTCATGATTTTCTAACGTTATTAGGGCAGTTAATACAATTAAAATGTCATTTTAAAGTGTAAATTGCAGGTTAATTTTTTTACGAGATAATGAAATGTGCTTAAAGATAAGAACCGCCTACCATTGTTTTGTATGTTTTTTATACCAAAATGCTGAATATAATATGAAAATTTGCTACTTTTTACAGTGGTTTTTAGCACTCCCCCTACCTTCCGTTAAGCTGGGCGTGACGTCATATAAGGGACTCCAAGCGGCAAGCGTCTAACGCAAGCTTTCTTTTTAGATTCAGCAGCAGTGATAAATGAAATAACTCAATTGTAAACATACTCGTGTGTGCTGGCTTCATGAGGGCCGTGATCCTGCTGTCACAGTGCGTGTTGGAATAATTCCGTGGATTCAAGTGCAGAGTGCAAGAGTGTTTTAATAAAGACAAAAACATAAAATAAACAAACCAAAACAACATCCAACAAGGCAGGCAAGGCAAGACAGGCACGGCGCAGACACAAAAACAACGTAACAAATACAACGAACGAGCACAGGACAGCAAACACAGGAAGACTAAATAGGGAGGCAAACAAGGAGGGTAACGAGGCAGACAGGTGGAGCAAATAAACCAATAATCAGATAACAAGAGGGAGGGGTCAAACAATGACGAGAGCACATGACTCAACATAACAAACACCCATGTGCAACACAAGACCAGACAGACATGTGACATAACCCCCTCCCTACGGAGCGGCTACCAGACGCTCCATCAGGCCAAGGCGGGACAGGAAGGAAGCATCAGGGCGGGACGGGAGGGACAGACCAAGGGGGAAACTGGAGGGACAGACCAAGGGGGAAACTGGAGGGACAGACCAAGGGGGAAACTGGAGGGACAGACCAAGGGGGAAACTGGAGGGACAGACCAAGGGGGAAACTGGAGGGACAGACCAAGGGGGAAACTGGAGGGACAGACCAAGGGGGGAACGGGAGGGACAGACCAGGGGGGAACGGGAGGGACAGACCAGGGGGGGAACGGGAGGGACAGACCAGGGGGGGAACGGGAGGGACAGACTAGGGCAAAACAGAGTTCATCGGGCGGCCAGGGCGAAACAGTTCATCGGGCGGCCAGGGCGGTGAAGACCCCTCGGGCGGCCACGGCGGTGAAGACCCCTCGGGCGGCCACGGCGGTGAAGACCCCTCGGGCAGCCAGGGCGGTGAAGACCCCTCGGGCGGCCAGGGCGGTGAAGACCCCTCGGGCGGCCAGGGCGGTGAAGTCCCCTCGGGCGGCCACGGCGGTGAAGACCCCTCGGGCGGCGAAGATGCCTCGGGCGGCGAAGATGCCTCTGGCGGCCCCGGCTCTGGAACAGGCGACACTGGCTCCGGCTCTGGAACAGGCGACACCGGCTCCGGCTCTGGAACAGGCGACACCGGCTCCGGCTCTGGAACAGGCGACACAGGCTCCGGCTCTGGAACAGGCGACACAGGCTCCGGCTCTGGAACAGGCGACACCGGCTCTGGAACAGGCGACACCGGCTCCGGCTCTGGAACAGGTGACACCGGCTCCGGCTCTGGAACAGGCGACTCCGGCTCTGGAACAGAAGACACTGGCTCCGGCTCTGTAACAGAAGACACTGGCTCCGGCTCTGTAACCGACTCTAGCTCTGGCTCTGAAATAGCAAATACAGGCATATCCAGAATCCGCGCCAGACGTTCCAAGTAGTCCGTAAGTTCCTTGGCGGCCACGCAAATGGGCACTTCCGGATCTGTCTCAGACTGGGCAACCTGGATGTGCTCAGTCTCTGACTGGGCAGACAGAGCGTGTACGGTCTCTTGCTGGGCAGACGTGACTTGAACAGTCTCTCGCTGGGCAGACGTGACTTCAACAGTCTCTCGCTGGGCAGACGGGACGTCAACAGTCTCTCGCTGGGCAGACGGGACGTCAACAGTCTCTCGCTGGGCAGACGGGACGTCAACAGTCTCTCGCTGGGCAGACGGGACGTCAACAGTCTCTCGCTGGGCAGACGGGACGTCAACAGTCTCTCGCTGGGCAGACGGGACGTCAACAGTCTCTCGCTGGGCAGACGGAACGTCAACAGTCTCTGACTGGGCAGGCGTGACTTGAGCGGTCGTTGGCTGGGCAGGCGTGACTTGAGCTGTCGTTGGCTGGGCAGACGTGACGTGTCTCCTTCTCCTTCTCCGACCCTTTTGACGGATCTGTGCAGCCTCGAGGTTGGTCAAAACCATAGACGGACTCCCAACGCTGGACGGATCCGACGATGATGATCTCATTCCAAGAGAGACCAGTGAGGAAGACTCAGCTGCCCTCCTCTCCTCATTTCTCTGGGCACACAGGGAGAAATATTTGAGAAGAGAGATCCCATTCTCCCTCTCATCCGGACAAAGTTCGCTCCGCTGAATCCACATGAGGCTCGTTCGTTCTGTCACAGTGCGTGTTGGAATAATTCCGTGGATTCAAGTGCAGAGTGCAAAGAGTTTTTAATAAAGACAAAAACATAAAATAAACAAACCAAAACAACATCCGGCAAGGCAGGCAAGGCAAGACAGGCACGGCGCAGACACAAAAACAACGTAACAAATACAACGAACGAGCACAGGACAGCAAACACAGGAAGACTAAATAGGGAGGCAACCAAGGAGGGTAACGAGGCAGACAGGTGGAGCAAATAAACCAATAATCAGATAACAAGAGGGAGGGGTCAAACAATGACGAGAGCACATGGCTCAACATAACAAACACCCATGTGCAACACAAGACCAGACAGACATGTGACACCTGCCTGAAATGAGATTAATGCCGCGTTCTAGGCAACCTGTAACCAGTGTTTTTCCAACCTTATACCTGTGAAAGTGCACTGGAACGGCAGTCAAACCCGTGACTTCCCACCCGTGAATTCGTACTAGATCGATGCACTCCCAGTTACGAGTTGAAAAAACACGGGTTACAGGTTTTCCTGGAACGCGGCATAAGCTATTCGCAAAACAAACGGGCATGCGTCATAACCATAGACTGTAAAACAATACCAGGATGCTGCGTGAGGCACGTCATATTTGCCGGTCGCGGGTCGAGCTGCTCCACTAAACTCCAAAACGCATTCACCTCATGGCAGCACACCTCCACTGCTGATTCCATTGGGTGGCATAGCCCACACAAACACCTGTCTATGTTTCTTTCTGACAACGAGCATCGCAAATTAGTAGCGTTTTAGCACAGGCAATATCGCGTTCTGTCAGCAGTATGCCAGCAAAAGCGCCATTGTGTCTGTGCATCTCTACAGCTCTGATTAGGACTAACGTTACTAACACCATGTAAGTAAATAATGTCTTCAGTCGTTGCCCCTCCTTGCTATTCTACATGACGGCATGATTTTGAAAAGACTTTGGCTTGTTCCCTAATGTTATCCGGGTTAGCTCCAGGCTAACCTAGGCTAGCTTTAGCTACTCGCCTGACCAACCCTCCACTCATTTTCCACACACCAAGCATTAATTACTCTTTAAGGGCTATGATTTCTGTCAATTTCCTCCCTCTCTCACGCCTGACTAGTTAAAAATTATAAGGCTGTGGTCCATCAAAGATTTGATGGTTTTCTACCTCCCCGTTCTCGATAGATAAGCCACAAACAGTGGTAATCTAGCAGAGTATAGGTTGCGCCTCCCTGGTATGACGTCATCACAGTTACTGTAAAAAACACGCTACCTTTGAAAAAACCCCAATAAATGTTATTTTAACGCATTTTAACACAGAAATGTTTAAATATATACATATTGAGCACTTTATTTACACATTAATTGATTGTGATGGTTAACCTGCAATTTACACTTTAAATGACATGTCAACGTCGTGAGCAGCTTTCCTCCACGCAGCAGCCTTCCTATTTATGTCTCTATAACCCTCATCAGAGTGATCATACAGAATTGTACATTCTGACACTGACAGAATCAACCTTTCTAATATCTCCACCATTTTTGTTCTACCCACTTCCGATGCTTTTCATGGTGTAGTACGACGTCCGCTGGGGGCGTATTGTGTATTACGGAGCTGATTTCAACTGCCAGTGTGAAGGCGGCGTAACCTGTTATGGGAGCCGAAATAAAAATGGACACGCCACACAGCTGAGACGCTCTATTCACGTCTGGTGTGAACACACCATAACAGCGCCTGGTTACTGGACTAAGTTATCTTTCAAGTCTTATTGCGCTAATACTATTAATAAATATATACTATGGAAGTCACTGGGGTACATCAACTATTTGGTTACCCACATTCTTCCAAATAACTTTTATTTTCAACAGAAGAAAAAAAATGTATTCGGGTTTAAAACAACTTGAGAGAGTAAATTATGACAATTAAATATTTTGGGAAAACTATCCATTTAATGTTAATAAAACAACAAAACACAAAGAGGAAATCACTCACTTCTCGTGACTGAGAACTTTAATAGTAGCTTACATGTGCATACATGTGTATGTTTTTTGTGTTAGTCCATTTTTAAATTTTTCATTATTATTACTTTAACAGCTTAGAGATGTTTAAGGAGCAACCCGTTTGTGCACTTTCTGAAGATTATTTGCACTGTCAGTTCTGTTTTTAATAAAGGTTTGGAAATTAATGTTTTTTATTTCAACCGAATCATTGATTAATCGAAAAAATAATCAACAGATTAATCGATTATTAAAATAATCGTTAGTTGCAGCCCTAGTATTCAACATTAATGGAAGACTTGAAATGGTCTGTAATTAATTAATTTGGATCTAGTTGTGGATTTTTATTGAGAGACATGACCCAGAGTTAGAGACGAGTTAATACTATTGAGAAAGGGCTCTTCTGCTACAGGGAACAACTTCTTCAGTAATTTATTGAGTATTGGATCTAATAAACATGTTCCATTTCAATCATTTCAGCCTCCTAATATAGTTTGATAAAAGTCTACCTAGTAAAATGTGTATAAATGTATGTAAGCTAACAATAACACGTTAATTAATGTAAGAATAATTTTAAAAAAATGATCAGAAATTATATCCTCTGCTGGATCAAGTCGCACATTCTTTTTCTTCAGTAAATTCAAGGCAAATTCCTTACATTGCATCTTCTTCCAAACTCAATAAAATACAGATGAAACTGAAAAAGTTTGATTATTTGTTTAGTGAGGTGATGGGTGCGTTTACAGGTTTGCATGGCTCACATGGACGATTACCATGTGGTCACATTACAGATAATGAGCAGAGAAGTGATAAACTGTACTCTTGTTGGTTTCATACGGATTACATAAAAAGAGAATATTCATTTTCAATATGACACTGCAAGCTTTCTAAAGACACATCTATTTGTATCTACAAGTATTTGCTGATTTTCAGTACATTTTTGTGACGTGTTTCAGAAAGAAAATCACAGAGACGGCAGAAAACAGACCCTCCTTATTTTCTTTATTTTCCAAAAGCACAAAGTTGGGTTATTATTGAGTACAAAAAGTAGACAATTTAGACTAATTTAGAATGATGTTTTACACTTATCTGTATAACCAAAAATTATGGAATATTTTAAATTGTTTCCACTGTTATGAAGAAAAAATCCAGCAGAATGTGCCGGTGCGTCTGTCGACCCCAGGGAATTAATACTTTGCTTTACATTGCTAACATATTATCTTGATTGTTTATTTATTTACAATCATTGGAAGCCAAAAATATAACTGAAAATATAATTTGATTAATTACCCAGCCTTCCACTCTCCTCTCTCTCTTTTTGTGTGTGCATTTTCTGATTTAATGTGGCTGTGTGTGTTTTATAGTTTGGATCATGGAGGATATTTCCGGATTACAGCCGGACTGTACAAATGTACGTACACACACACACACACACACACACACACACACACACACACACACACACACACACACACACACACACACACACACACACACACACACACACACACACACACAACACACACACACACACACACACACTCTTTGGTGATTGTTGTCCTGTTATAAATGTCTCTCTGTTTTGTGTTCAGATCCCTGTGATCTCACACTAGATCCAAACACTGCAAACAGTCGTCTCATTCTGTCCGAGGAGAACAGGAAGGTGACGCATGTAAGAGAGTATCAGCCATATCCTGATCTTCCAGAGAGATTTGATGAGTGGTCTCAGGTTCTGTGTAGAGAGAGTCTGTCTGGACGCTGTTACTGGGAGGCTGAATGGAGTGGAGATGCTGTTATATCAGTGGCATATAAAGGAATCAGTAGGAAAGGAGGCAATAGCTCTGTGTTTGGACGCAATGAAAACTCCTGGTGTCTGATCTGCTCTGATGACGCATTCGTTGTCTGGCACAATAATATGTTTACTGGCATACATGTTCCTTCCCGCGCATGTAGGAGAGTCGGAGTGTATGTGGATGTGTCGGCCGGCACTCTGTCCTTCTACAGTGTCTCTGGCACACACACACTAACACACTTACACACATTCACCTCCACATTTACTCAGTCTCTCTGTGCTGGATTTGGGGTTTATGGCTCAAACTCCTCAGTGTGTCTGTGTGAGATTGAAAAGCCTATGAGTTACAACACAGACATCACACACACAATTGTCTGAAATACTATCGCTTTATATACTGTAGTGTGGTCAGTTACCCAGCATGCTTTGCAACCCAAACAAACCAATTGTAAATATTTTCACGAGTGTTAATCTATTAAATGTAATCTACAAATCATTAAATACATTTAAATATGAAGTGTATGTGTATGTATAAGTTGTGTCATTTTATGAATTTGTACATCTTGTTTTATTGTACTCAAGTATTTATCATTAAAAGTGAACCTATACATAAAACTGTCCTTAATTAGTTCAAACTAAGACTCTGGTTCATAAAAGTATTGATGGTCATTGATCTGAAGATGATTCTATGTTCCTTTCATTGAATTTCAACATATGCTTCATCAAAACTCCAGATATCAAAAATATATCAAATAAAAGATTTCTCAGAGATATGGGGTAATTACATTGAGACACGAAGTTATGGACTTTCAAAAAGATAAAATAATGTTAGGATCTCAATTTCTAATAAAAAGTGTAACATTTCTATTAAAAAGGTTACTGCCTGCATATTTTTGTACCTACAATATTTGCCATGACAAATATAAAGGTTTACCACAAACACAGTGTATGCTGTATTTAGATAATTTGGCTAAAATGATTTTTATGAGATTTTTATTTATGTACTGGCTCAGATCAGTTAAAGACCATACTTTGAATGAAATGTGGGAGCTTCAAGAGTTAAATGAATAAAAAGTACAATATTAAATTAAGGTCATCAAATATATAGTTTTGTATTATATCATTAAGCAATAAGGTACTCAAGGCTGTGCTGCATCGTGAATAAGTCACGGCTGAAGGGCGTTGTTAGGCACGACGCAAAGCGGAGTCACGATACAGCACTAGCCTCAAGTACCTTATTGCTTTTATAAAATGGTTGCCACACAATACAAATATTAAAGCCGAAAAATGTGTATCTATGCAACTTTCATGAAGTAAAATCACTAAAAACAGCAACAGAAGTTACATACATTATTTCGCCAATAGATGGCAGCAAAGACTTTTTGAGTGAGTCAGTCAGTAGAGAAGACTTTTACACTGAAAGGACTCAAACTTGTGATCAAGGAGAAGGAAGACGCAACTGACAGATGACTATAAGCATGGGAAGACCCTTTAACTGTTAAATAAGGCTACAATGATAAATGAGACAATATAGACCTACAAACATGTTAAACTATATTGTACATAAAATGTTTATGTTAAAGTTGTTGTATGTATGTATATACATTATATATATATATATATATATATATATATATATATATATATATATATATATATATATATATATATATATATATATATATACACACACACACACTATATATGTAACCGCTAAGCCTAAGCTTAAAACAGCTAAGGGTTATGCAGAGGGTTAAAGTAGGTTAGTTGACGCGCTTAACCTTGGTCGCTTAGTTTGGCTTCAGTAATGCAACAAGAGTTAAAGTTCTGTTTTCTTCTCTGTCGTGAGAGATATGATTTATTGGATTTACACAAGGTTTTCATTTTCCATAACGGAACAATATTCCATCTTCACCAACACAGTCACAGTATCAAGCATCCAACCACAGCCTCGGTGGCGGTTAAAAACTAGTTGGCCCTTATGTAAGGGTTAATGCCCGACGAGGTGTCCGTTGTCAGGTTTTAATGGACGACGGCGAGGTGTAGCCCTCCGCCGAAGTCCATTAAAACCTTACAACGGACACCTCGAAGGGCATTAACCCGCTTATACCATGGTCACTTGCCAAATAAAACATTTTTAAAACATTAGTTTATATTTTAATTAGGCTAAATCTCTAGTTTTTACAAAAAATAACTTGCCTGACGGTTTATTTAGCAACCGGAGATATTTATAGTCCGCTCAGCTTGTAGAACCCTGGCTAGAACCCTTCAGGTTCAAAAATGCATTTTTTTTTTCATGAAACACAAAGGTAGTCATAGTTATTTTTTTATTACACATAAAACAATTAATCAAACAACAAGCAAACAAAACAAAAAAAAACAATTAGTTCTGCGCTCCAGCGATTTGCGTCAGATGGACATTTGGACACATAGGACGTGAAACTTTTTACCGGACACAGCGGATCCGGGTCTGGCAAACATAAAACCTCGGAAAATTTCCTTATCTGGGTCATTCGGATCGTTGTGGTTTTTGGTGTGCGGATTGTAAGCCACGGTGACAAACTCAACCCCATCCTCGTCTCTCTGGACTTTAAAAGACTGCATGGAGAGCTCCCGTTACCCTCCCTGCCACGCCGAGCCAAACACAGCTGGATGTCAAACCAGACTTTTCTGACCAGGCCAAGTGGCGTATCGGGAGACAGTACAGGTGAATTCTTTATGATTTCAAGATCAGACTCAGAAATACGTGGATGGTGAACGCTGGTATCTTTACCGCTTTTTCTGTAACGCTTAATTATTGCTTTAAACACAGCGTTACAGGTCATGAATCTGGTGTCAGTTATAATATTGAATTCCCTTATCTGGCGGTTGATACCGGCTCTCAGGCTCCTTAGGCTTGACACGCTGTACTCTCCTGTCTTGCTGATAGAGCAAATTGTTAACGGATAGTTTGACTGCCTGTTGCTATGGTTACTCACAGCTGTTGTAGGCAGCGCATTTATTTATTAATTTCGAATGGTAAACAGGCAGTTTCACCAGAACTACTTTACTAGGTGTCCTCTATCCCTTTTTAACGGACACCCTGCAGCCAATCAGAATCAAGTATTCACCCAGACCATGGTATAAAATATATATACACTATATACAGAGCTGGATTAGTACCCCCAGGGACCCCTGGGCACTGAAGCTCGAGGGGCCCCCTCCCTTACCTGACAACCACACCACGCTACAAAATATATTGACAACCAGCAAAGGCAGCTGACCTTCTACACACACACACACACACACACACACACACACACACACACACACACACACACACACACACACACACACACACACACACACACACACACGGTGTGGGATTTGACATGCCAAATGACTATTGGCCAAAAGCTGAATGACTAGTTCACGAGAATCATACAATGCATAAAAATTATCCCAAGGCAGTGTATGGCTCAAGAGAATATTTATATGGCAATATAGTGTTCACTTAAACTCACCAAAGCAGAAAGCACAACAGTAATTACGAAATGTGATTGACTAAAGATACAACAAATTAGGGCTGACTTCTAATAGTCGAGGATTCGACGATTCGATTCGGAGAGGTCTGATTCGACTATGAACCTCATAGTCGAATAGTAGGGGGTCTGTTCACATATCGCGTCTTTTGCGCTCAAGTTCGTTATTTCAAAATAGGCGCGCGGTATGCAACGAATGAGCAGCAGCACACTACATGCCTGTAACGTCCGGACCACATTTGTTAGCATTTACGGATTTATTGACTCACAATGGCTTCTAAAAAATCATCAAAAGTGTAGGAGTATTTCGAGAAGGTTAAAGATGACCCAAAGAAAGTTAATTGCAAGTTGTGCCAGCAGCTTCTTTCATATCACACGACGACAACTAGCATGGCTCATTTGAAACGGGTAAGGCTTGTTAACTTTACAAACAAAAAACAAACAAACAGTTCTACCACTCTTTTGTCAATACAGACATAAACCCTATATTTTGGGGAAGACGCGTGCGTATTAATGAGTAGCCTACTCTAGCACACACACGCAAGGTCTCTCGCGTTCTGTCCTGCGCGTGTAATTAATGCGGACTCTAGCACACACACGCAAGGTCTCTCGCTCTCTCTCCCTCCCTCTGTCTTGCGCGTATTCAACGAAACCTAATATATAAAAATACATATATGTTAACGATGAAATACGGGACAAATCATGATTTTTTTCATAATAGCCTAAGTCGGGACAAATTAAAGTTGAAATATGTCCCGGGACGTCTGGTGACCCTACGTGTGATATGTTTTGTTCATCAGGCTTTAAATGAATAAAAGGTATTTGTTACACACCATGTTTTTCTTTTAATTTTTTTTTAGCTCTTTTGTTTGAAATGGAAAAAATCTAGCTGCTATCTAAAAAAAAAAAAAAAAAAAAAAAGGTTCGACTATCAGTCGACTATGGCAAAATCTAACGAATCAGATTCGACTATGAAAATCCTTAGTCGAAAACAGCCCTACAACAAATATAGATACATTCGATTCAATAAAATATTTTCATTATCTGGTCACGCAGTCACAACAGATTATATAAAAGTACTCAACAGATAGCATGATAGCTTTTACCTTTAGAAGTTCTTCTTTCTTGTCTTTTTCTTTGCAAAGTCGCAGATCAAATCCTCAAAGTCCAGTTCCCTCACCAGCCCACCCATATGGAAAAGGTTTGCTAAAAACACCTGTGATTCTTATATGATCCAACAGAATATTGTAAGGGACATATATGCTGCAAAATCCACATATATAAATTGCATAATATTAATGTATTTTTAATCATATATGTCATATACTGTATGTCCTACATACAAAAGCCATATAGATTTTCATGATGTAAAAACATAGGAAAATAATGCTAATCTAATATTCATGTCCAGCATATATCTTAAAGTATTAGTTCACTTTCAAACTCACCCTGATGTCATCCAAGATATCCATGTCTCTCTTCCTTAAATTTGATGGAATGGAATTTGATGGAATGGAATGGAACACAGAATGGACTTCAATGGCAACCAACTATTCAAATATTAAAAGAAGTTTCAAAAGTTTCAAATGTGTATATATATATATATTTTTTTTTTAGAAAATGACCGATCGTTTCGCTATATAAAACCCTTATTCTCGACTGGGATCTTGTCGAGACTTTGAAGCTACATTGAGACGGACATTTAAACCTTTGAACATTGGAATATTTGGTTACCATTGAAGTCCATTCTGTGTAGAAAAATCCTGGAATGTTTTCCTCAAAAACCTTAATTTATTTTCGACTGAAGAAAGAAAGACATTTTTTTTTGTGTGTGAAAGTGAACTAATCCTTTAAGAGGTATAAAACACAGTGCAGATAACCAATCAGTGTTAGCCTAAACCAATTGTTTTAATGATTTGACAGGTAGATGTTTTCTTGCTGTTTAATTTTAGACTCCACTGATAGGGAAATCTCTGCCCATCACCTGTCCAACATCACAGCCACAAGAAGGGAACACAGATTCTTCCGGCGGCTGACTATTAGTGAGATTTCTTAAGGTGCGTGTCTTCATTTATTCTTAAAGGGTTAGATCACCCAAAATGGAAATTCTGTCATTAATTACTCACCATCATGTCGTTCCAAACATGTAAAACTTTCTTTCATTTTCACAACACAAATTAAAGGGATACTCCACCGTTTTTAATTAAAAATATCTTCATTAAGTGTTCCGAAGAGCAAAACTCTTACTGGTTTGAAACAACATGAGGGTGAATAATTAATAACAGAATTAACATTTTTGGATGAATGAAGTCTTTAATTTACTTGGAAATCAGTAAATTCAAGTCTTAATCTAAACAAAATAGTTTCTTGTTTGAGTCACGAAAGTCTAAGATGATTGAACTTTTTCCACCATAAACTTGCTGTATTTATAAAACACATTGGCCCTCATTTATCATTATTGCGTAGAAACGGGCGTATATGGTGGCGTAAGATTATGCTTACACTCCTCTCACCGCCTGATGTATGAAGCTGTGCGTACCTTTGAAATCTAGGTGTACGCAATACCTGTCCTTGATAAATGCAGTGGCTGAAAACGATCGTCATTAGAATAACACGCCTCTAAATATTCAAGTCTCCGCTTCCCCCATGCCCTCATTTTACGCCATGGACACACGGAAGACGGCAAAGAAGAGAAACTTCTCCGACGTGGAGATCAAATTACCTATCACAATGCATTATTTTACAGCACGTGTTTTGAAACAATTAGCATTTATCATATCACGTACAATAGTGATGATGATGTGTGGAGTACCATTCATTCACATTAATAATTGCATGTCCATTTGTAATATTCTTATTCTTATTAGTGTTCGCATTTATGAGGAAAAAACAATGATACGGACGTGAGCGCTCTGAAAGCGGCACTAAAATATATTTTAAAACTTTCACAGAGACATCAAACAGAAAGCACAAAACCTTTCTTTAAACTGAATTTCGTTTTGTATTAATTGTATCTTAATTTTACTTTAAGTTTCAATTCAAAACGAAAGAAAACAGACTGCTCTCTGCTTATGTAATCTGAAATGTGCATTTCTCTCTGGCGCGTTCACGCTGCGAAGATCGCGAGTCAGCATCTCAACTTCATCTTTGCAGCACAAAGAAAACACTTCTTTATTAATAAACAATTAAAATATCTCCTTGCTATATTTTACATATTCATAATCATTACTTTTGCCGGTTCTTTGTGACAGATTTTTACACTGAAGTTTATAATTAGCCTACTATGTTTTTTTTTTTTTGTCATATGTTTTAGTTTGTCAGTGCGTTTTGTGGTGTTAGGAATTGTTTTTCTGCGCATTTCTGCACTAACTCAAACGTGCGTACACCACCTCCTGAGCTGGCGTGGGATTTGAGCGTGCCGTACGCCAACGTCCATATTGATAAATCTCAAAGTCACCGTGGTTTTGGGTGTACGCCAGGTGTACGCTGGAAATTTGGTGTACGCACTTTTGATAAATGAGGGCCATTGTATTAATTGTAATTGGTCTGGTTTTGTGTTGTGTTGTTTAGAGAATCAGCACTCCAGGATTGTTCAAGAAAGTTGGATCTGCACAGCCGTTTCTGCTATCTGAAACTTTACTGTTAGCAACTGGACACAACTGATCCACTCGTATCCTGCAACTGATCTTCATCTGCTGAATGTTGTTGACTCAAGCACTGCTGTACTGTTGCTGAAGGTACTGAATCAACTTCACTGACACAGGACTTAACATTCACTGACGTACAGAACTTGAAGTATTACAGACCATTTGATAAGCAGCTTTCATATTCTGATGACAGAAATGCCTATATTGGTCATTCATTGTTTATTTTAAAGGTTAAACTATGATGTAAAAGGTCTTGTTCGTTAATAAAATAAATAGTTTGTTTAAACCACTGTTTGCATTTTTTCCTTTATTTATTTCCTTTACAATGAACAGAATTCTACTATGATCCCAGACTAAGGTTACAATATAACTTTCTGGATTGTTTTGAAATAAAGTTTTAAAAGAGTAATATAGAGTGATGTTTATTTCAAAGTGAATTTATTCTTTTCAGATTAAACGATTTGTCAGTTTATTTTACAGTTCTTTAAAGTAGGTAATGCAGAACCCTAATAAGAAAAACTGGTAACTCCCTTAGTGTTGTTTTTCTTTGTAAAAAGGTGTTCTATCAACACCAGGGTGGTGTAATACTCGACTCCTAAGGCTGAGAAGAATACCATGATGAGTGATTTTCATTTTCATGTGTTTTTCTCTTTCTCTCCCTCTCTTCGTAGGAGAATGGTTTCCACCTGAAGCCAATTATTAATGCCCTGCTGTGATTGGATGCTGGGAGTGGAAGGAGACTATTTAAACTGCAACCATCATCAGAGCTGTGTTGGTATATTTTCCAACAAGAAAGTAGATAATGTGTGTAGGTTAAAGATATACAACAATGAAATGGCACGAGTGGCATCAGTTAGATTCTTGGGAGTATGGCTGGATACTAGACTTACGTGGAAAGAGCATATTCATAAGATAGTAAATAAGTGCAAAAGAGTTATAAATGTAATGAAATGTATGGCAGGACAAGAGTGGGGAGCAGATAGAGGGGCGCTTCAAACAGTATATGTAGCAATGATACGATCTGTGCTAGATTATGGAAGTGTGGCATATGGGTTGGCGGCAAAGTCACAGTTAGTGAAGTTAGACAGAATTCAAGCACAGGCAATGAGAATTTGCTGTGGAGCATGTCCAACTACACCTATAGCAGCAATGCAAGTGGAGGTAAATGAAATGCCGCTTAATATCAGAAGGCAACAGTTAATGGCTGTTTATTGGACAAATCTAAATAGTCAGGATGAGAGGCATCCAACAAGGAAAATATTAGGAATATGTTGGGAACAAGGGATGAATAGACACAAGAGTTTTGGATGGGTGGTAGAAGAAGATATTAAAGAGATGGGGATAGACAATTATAGAAGTGTGCCAAGAGTAATGTATCCGCATACCCCTCTATGGATTCTTCCTCAACCAGAAGTAGATTTAACATTACTGAAGATAAGACAGAGTGAAGGAAATAAGGAGATGGAAGTAATGAGAGCAAATGAGTATTTAAGAATTAGGTACGGAGATCATATACAGATATACACGGATGCTTCCAAAAAAGGAGAGAGAATAGGAGTGGCAGTATATGTACAAAAGTTACTTGTGAGGAAAAAAGCTAGAATTAGTGATCAGTTATCAGTATATACTGGTGAGCTGATGGCCATTTTGTTAGCAGTGCAACTAGTTAAAGAAAGGAGAATTAATAATGCTATCATATGTTCAGATTCATATTCAGCAATAGTCAGTATTGATAATCAAAAATCAGAAACAAGACCAGATTTAATGATGGAAATCCTGCAAAATCTCTTTGAGTTGAAGCAAAGTAAAATACAAGTACAATTTATGTGGGTGCCAGCACATGTGGGACTTAAAGGAAATGAAGAAGCAGATAAATTGGCTAAACAAGCAGTAGATGAGGAAATGGTAGAAATTGAGATACCACATAGTATAAAAGAAATAAAATCAGTAATAAAAGAGAAAGTGATTAAAAAGTGGCAACAATATTGGGATAATGAGAGTAAAGGGAGACATTTATATGCAATACAAAAGAAAGTGGGAGAAGGGAGGAAAAAAGGGAGAAATAGAAGGGAGGAAAGTATAGTTACAAGACTAAGAGTGGGACATACAGGTTTGAATAAAACATTACATTTAATATCTAAGCATCCAACAGGATTATGTGATAAATGTGGACAGAGTGAATCTGTGGAACATGTGATTATAAATTGTAAGGGTTATGAAGAAGAAAGAGAAGTGCTAAGAGAAGAAGTATGGAAAAATGAAGGGAAAGAGTTAACATTAAAGAATATATTAGACTCAAATGTAGGAAATAGTACAGTCAATGTGTTGTTTCAGTTTCTGAACAATACAGGTTTAATGAAAAGAATGTAGGATTAATAAGTATAGGCTTGTAGAGAGATGTGTATGAAGTAAAGTGTGGGATAAGGAAAAAGTTAATCCGAAGGTTAAGTAAGGTTTGGTGAGAAGTGGGAGTTAAAGGGAGGTGGGGTGGAAACTGGAGGAGCTGAACACGCAGCGTCAGTGGGTTAAAAAAATTTTTTTTCTTTCTTTCTCTCCTCCTCTCTTTAGGGGTGGGGAAGGGTAGAAATGTTAAGAAAATAGGAGGTGTTTCTGATCCAAGCTACCTGATGATGGCAGTAATGCACTGTAAAGTGCGGTTGCCAATAAAACAAAAAGAAGAAGAAGAAGAAGAGCTGTGTTGGTGGTGGCTTGGTTGTGTGCAGTGGCTTTGAGGTCCTATCTCCAACCCCAGACCTGATGGATTGTTGTAGCAAGTTGAGAGTATCGTGTAACTCTAACTTTTTGGTGTTCTACTCATTGCTGTTTTCTCTCGGTAGTCCCTTGTTGACCACTCTGTGATTGAGATTCACAAAGGTAGACGTGTTAATTTTCATGATTTATTGTATAGTTTGACTTCTTTCTTTATTTTGGGGTTAGTAGGGAGGTGGGTGCCATTTATTTTGACTTTGACTTTTTCTCCTGTTTATGCTAGCAAGGGAGTTAGCTTATTTTCCTCTACTCTTGTTTTTCTTTTCTTTTAGTTTAAGTAGTTTGCTTAATAGGAGTTAGTTTGATTTATGTTTATTGTTTTGGCAATACTCCCTTCTGAATCTTAAACCCCCTTTTTCTTCTGCTTGATTTGTAAATAAAAACTACTTTCTTTGAGATAATTGTGTTTTATTGTGAAACATTTCTGGGTCTGGAGACGGGGTGGCTTCATGCTGCTGCACATTCATTTCACCACCATCCATTTTCTTTTTGCTTTTGCTTTCCTCCCCTAGACCAATCAGGAAACCGTAACACAATCAACATAACTATTCATCCAGTGAGATTCAAGAACAGGATCTAGAGTTTCAGTAGTCTGCTTACAATAGAGGGAAAACAGGAATGTTAAGAAGGAGCAATTAAGAGTTTCTGGCAAATACAGAAAACAGGATTTGCCAGATTCTCTTGCTGGAAACTGTTTCACAGCTGATATTCTAACCTGAAATGCTAACTTCAACAAACAGAACATTCTCAGTTTATATACTTTGGTATTGGAAAACCCAAATAAAACATTTTAATACATTTGTAATCTTCCAATGTACAACAATATGATTTAATATAAGAACTTTAAATGATTTGTATATGAATATCGGGTGTTTTCTACTAATATCATACACCATTGCATACGTTTGTCATGTAAAACTCATATGACTTTTTACAGTATTCATATATGATGCTAAAATCCCCTACAAGTTTTATGTGTGTTATTTAGTATGAAATGGGCCATAATCGGTCTGATTTTTTATAGGACATGTATTGAAAAGTCTCCTGCCCTTTTCCCTTTCTTACCACCAATCACCTGACCACGCCCACTTCACCTGTTGCCTATAAATTGATTGAGCCTTTTGGCTCATTCTTTGCACTTTCTACTGGCACTCCAATGCATGCTGTGTGTGTCTCTATGAATCAACGTGAGTCCATTTATCAATTTGATTGTGTTTGTTTCTCTTTATGCCTTTTTATGATTTAATGTCACTTTGTTAATATGTGCAATGCCTATTGATTTATTTGTTTGCCAACCATGAGCCATGTGGGAAATTGTTTGTTTGAGTTATGTTTGAAGCCTGTTCAATGGTGATTAGTACATTCATATTTCCTTTGTTCATTTGTATAATGGTTCAGTTCGTGTTGATTGACCATTGTCATTAATTGTATTATTTTTTTGTTATCCCCTTATGCAGCACACAGACAATGCATTGACCCAAAGTCAATCTGCATGATACAATAAAGACTACTGGTGTTGATAACAGCCCTTGCCTTCTCCCTGCCTTATTCATCGCTCCATATCATTTGACGTCTTCTGACCGAGACTCTGTTTGCTCACCAAACCTCACTTTACCTGAACCATTCCCATCACCTTACAGTTCTTACAATGTGGCAATGTGTGCTTACATGAAACACAGAAGGTAATTCTGGCCAATTTAAGTAAGGAAGATATATTCAATTCAATTCAAGTTTATTTGTATAGCGCTTTTCACAATACACATTGTCTCAAAGCAGCTTTACAGAAAGTGCATTTCAGAAATGGACAAAGAAAAATACAGTTAGTTAATCATGTATAAATTTAGGCATAACATATCGCCGGTGTTTAGTCGTCTCTTCACAGGCGTCGAGTCGTCTCTCCACAGGCGTTTAGTCGTCTCATCCCAGGTGTTGGGGCATCTGAAGTCTCTGTGAGAGGCTGGATACAAACTGGAGCTGACGAACGCTATTTACTTCTCCTCTCCAGTCATCCTACCACCTGCCCTCTTGATCCCATCCCCTCACACCTTCTACAAGCCATCTCTCCCACACTTCTACCAGCTCTTACACACATTATAAACTCATCCCTCCACACTGGCATTTTCCCTACAGCATTTAAGCAGGCTTGGGTAACTCCACTGCTTAAAAAACCAACATCAAACACATCACTTCTAGAGAATTACAGACCTGTCTCTCTCCTACCATTCATTGCGAAAATACTTGAACGAGTTGCTTTTAACCAAGTATCATCCTTCCTGTCTCTGAACAGCCAGCTGGATGTCAACCAATCTGGCTTCAAGAAAGGACATTCTACCGAGACTGCATTACTGTCGGTCACAGAAGCCCTGCGGATCGCAAAAGCTGCTTCCAAATCATCAGTTCTCATTCTCCTGGACCTGTCTGCTGCCTTCGACACTGTGAATCATCAAATCCTCTTGTCCGCCCTCTCATCACTGGAACTGCCCTCCACTGGTTTGAGTCCTATCTCACAGGTAGGTCCTTCAGGGTCACATGGAGAGGCGAGGTATCCAAAGCACATCAACTGACCACAGGGGTTCCTCAGGGTTCAGTTCTTGGACCGCTCCTCTTCTCTATCTACACCACATCATTGGGACCCATCATACAGGCACATGGTTTCTCTTACCATTGCTATGCTGATGACACCCAGCTCTACATCTCATTTCAACCAGATGATCCCACAGTAACGGCACGGATCTCAAGCTGTCTGGCGGACATCTCGGGATGGATGAAGGAACATCACCTGCAGCTCAACCTGGCAAAGGCTGAGCTTCTCGTCCTCCCTGCCAATCCGTCTCTACAACACGACTTCACTATCCAGCTAGACTCTTCCTCAATCACCCCATCAAGGTCAGTCAGAAATCTTGGAGGAATCTTTGATGATCAGCTGACCTTCACCGACCACATTACAAAGACAGCTCGATCATGCAGGTTTGCTATGCACAACATCAGGAAAATCAGGCCTTTTCTAACTGAGCATGCAACACAACTTCTCGTCCAGGCCCTGGTCATTTCTAGGCTTGATTACTGCAATGCTCTTATTGCTGGACTTCCATCATGTGCAACTAAACCTCTACAAATGATCCAGAATGCTGCAGCTCGTCTTGTCTTCAACGAGCCCAAAAGGGCCCACGTCACTCCTCTGTTCATCTCTCTGCACTGGCTACCACTCGCTGCTCGCATCAAGTTCAAGGTGTTGACGCTTGCTTACAGATCGACCACAGGTTCAGCTCCCTCCTACTTTCACTCGCTATTACAAGTCTACATCCCTACCAGAAGCCTACGATCGGTCAATGAGCGGCGGCTCGTGGTACCATCACAGCGAGCCACAAAATCACTCTCCAGAACTTTCTCATTCACGGTTCCATGCTGGTGGAATGATCTGCCCAGCCTCATTCGGAATGCAGAATCCCTGACAGCATTCAAAAGACAACTGAAAACTCATCTATTCAGGGAGCACTTAACATAAAAAAAAAAAAAAAAAACTTTCTTTTAAATCCTCCCTTGCTTGGCTTATACTACTCCGAGCTATGTGTGAACTTTGTACTTTGAGCACTTCTTGCGTTGTTTTTGCCTTTTCACGATGACTTGCTTGGTTTTGTCCTCAGTTGTAAGTCGCTTTGGATAAAAGCGTCTGCTAAATGACTAAATGTAAATGTAAGTTGCGGTCTAGCATAACACCCAGGTCTTTTACTGTAGTGGATAAAGTAACAGGACATCCTTCTAAATTAAAGTTGTATTGTACGGATTTTGTGGGTAGTTTTTTAGACCAATAAGTAATACCTCCGTTTTATCTGAATTTAATAGCAGGAAATTACACGTCATCCAGCATTTTATATCTTTTAGACACTCTGTCAAGTTAGATAAGTTAGTGTTTTCATCTGGTCGTGATGAGATATATAATTGAGTGTCATCAGCATAACAGTGAAAATTAATTCCATGTTTTCTTATAATATTACCAAGTGGCAGCATATATATTGAGAACAGCAGAGGGCCTAGGACAGATCCTTGCGGCACTCCATAGTCTACTGATGTTATCTTTGATTTTTCCCCATTTAAACAGACGAAATGGTAACGGTCTGATAAGTACGATCTAAACCAGCTTAATGCCTGTCCCTGAACACCAGTGTAGTTTTGTAGTCGATCTAAGAGTATTTTATGATCTATAGTGTCGAACGCAGCACTAAGATCAAGTAGAACTAGTATTGAGATACAGCCTTGGTCAGAGGCTAAGAGTAAATCATTTGTAATTTTAACTAGCGCAGTTTCTGTGCTATGATGCGGTCTGAATCCCGACTGAAATTTTTCATAGATATCATTTTCTTGCAAGAAAGAGCACAATTGAGCGGACACAATTTTTTCTAGTATTTTAGACATAAATGGAAGATTTGAGATGGGTCTGTAATTTGCTAGGTTATTTGGATCTAATTGCGGTTTCTTAATGAGAGGTTTTATTACTGCCAGCTTGAATATTTTTGGAACATGACCTAAAAATAAAGACGAGTTAATAATATTGAGAAGAGGCTCTTCCACTACAGGTAACACTTCTTTAAGTAGTTTAGTTGGTATTGGATCTAATAAATCCAATGTTGTTGGTTTAGATGCAATGATAAGTTTATTTAGTTCTTCCTGTCCTATAGTTGTAAAGCGGTTTAGTTGTTCTAGAGGGGCCATAATTGAGGCTGAGTCATAAGACACCATAGAGATTGTACATTTACAATAGTGTTTCGGATGCTTTCTATTTTCTCATTGAAGTAATTCATAAAATCATTACTACTATATTGTAACGGAATATTTTGCTCTGGAGATGTCTGATTATTTGTTAGTCTAGCCACGGTGTTAAATAAAAACCTTGGATTATTTTGGTTATTTTCAATTAGTTTGCGGATATGCTCAGCCCTGGCTGATTTTAGAGCCCTTTTATAACGTGACATACTGTCTTTCCACGCAATTCTGAAGACCTCTAAATTAGTTTGTTTCCATTTACGCTCTAAGTTACGAGTTTCTCTCTTGATAGCATGCGTAGCACTGTTGTACCATGGTGTTTTAGTTTTCTCTCTAACCTTTTTTAATCTAATTGGTGCAACAATATCTAGTGTACTAGAGAAAATGTTGCTCATACTGCTAGTCATTTCCTCTAGTTCATCTGTTTGTTTGGGTTTACTGAGCAGCTGAGATAGATCAGGGGCTCGTTCTTCGTACGTTGCTTAAAACATCCGAGATCAAATGAGACATCCAAGATAATATCATCGGGCTAATCATGATCCGGCTAATTGGGTTCTTCGAACACACCTGTTGTTTATGATTAGTATCGCTGGATTGAATTATCTGAGATAACTGCGCGTTCATGCGCTGGGTTAAAAGGGGATATATATCGATAGTAGAAACATTGATCAGCTACGCTGCTATTGGCTGCTCACCGTGGCCAAAGAGCGCGCTCAGTTTTTCTCCACAGAAGAGCAAGAGTTATTGCTGGAAGGATATGCTGAATTTGAAAACTTAATTAAAACGCCAGGGAACACCTTAACGTGTGCAAAAGCCAGGAGAGAGGGCTGGCAAAAAGTAGCAGACAAATTAAGTTTGTAGTTAGATGTTTTTATCACTTATTACAGTATAGTTTTTATATTTGAATAATTTCTAAATAATTAATAACTTTGTTCATTGTAATGTCAGAGTCACCACCCACTACTAAACATAGGAACAAGTAAAAGTGAAGTACTATTATTCTACATAATAGTAATTAAGTTGGCTTGAGAAAGCCAACTTACTGAAATCCTATTTAAACTTAAGTTGGCTTGTGAGAGCCAACTTATTGAAATCCTATTTAAACTTATTAAGTTGGCTTGTGAGAGCCAACTTATTGAAATCCTATTTAAACTTATTAAGTTGGCTTGTGAGAGCCAACTTACTGAAATCCTATTTAAACTTATTAAGTTGGCTTGTGAGAGCCAACTTATTGAAATCCTATTTAAACTTATTAAGTTGGCTTGTGAGAGCCAACTTATTGAAATCCTATTTAAACTTATTAAGTTGGCTTGTGAGAGCCAACTTACTGAAATCCTATTTAAACTTATTATTATTAAGTTGGCTTGTGAGAGCCAACTTACTGAAATCCTATTTAAACTTATTATTAAGTTGGCTTGTGAGAGCCAACTTAGTGAAATCCTATTTAAACTTATTAATGGTGCTTGCCTATGGCAAAGCAACAGTATTGTTATCTCACATACTTATTAATGGTGCTTGCCTATGGCAAAGCAACATTAGTGTTATTGTGCATACTTATTATTAATGGTGCTTGCCTATGGCAAAGCAACATTAGTGTTATTGCTCATACTTATTATTCTTCTTCTTCTTCTTCTTCTTCTTCTTCCACTTTTTTTTCGGCGCGTAACTAGTCCCGCATTTTTTGTCACAGACCCATGAATGAGGTGTCAAATCGTGCGGATTATTCGGGAATGGTGTGCTATGACTTTTATAAGCGATCGGGGGTACGATGTTCGCCCCAGGGGCGAAAAACGGCCCAAAAAAAACGCATAGACTTAACATGGGGAAAAACTTTGACGAATCATAGCTCAGAGATCAGATTTCACAGAAACGTGTGATTTGCCACATTTGAAGAGGCTGACAGGCTCTTTAAGAACATAACCCTAAATGGGGTAAAAGTTGCACCCCTGGGGGGCAGGAGCGGCCCAAAGTTGCCCAAAAAACCCCATTGACTTAACATGGTGAAAAACTTTGAAGAGTCATAGCTCAGAGCTCAGATTTCACAGAAATGTGTGATTTGCCACATTTGAAGAGGCTTACAGGCTCTGTAAGAACATACCTCACAGTGGGGTAAAAGTTGCACCCCTGAGGGGCAGGAGCTGCCCAAAGTTGCCCCCATAGACTTACTATGGTGTAGGACGGCCCATGAAATGGGCCGTCCTACACCATAGAAACCGCTTTTATATTGAACATAACTCTGGATCCCAGTGTCGTAGAGACAAAGGGGCGGGCTTATTTTACTCAGACGGCCAATCAGTGTCTCAAGATCATTGTGAAGCTATCAAGCCACGCCCTAGCAACCATTTAGAGCTCCTTAGCAACAAGTTCCATAGACTTCCATTAAAAGAGATCAAAGGGATATCTCAGGATATAAGTGTCATAGAAACATGAGGGTGGGCTCGTTTGACTCGGGCCAGCAAACAGCCAATCCTGAATCACCTCAACACTTACTGGCCACGCCCTAGCAACCATTATCGAGCACCTTAGCAACCAAAATCCAAAGAGGGATATCTTCCATTCTAAATGTCACAGAGGCATGGGAGTTGGTTTATATCATTCATACTGACAAGCAGCCTTTGGAGTTTCATGATTGGCAGCTGCCAAGCCACTCCCTAGCAACCAAACAGAGTACCCTAGCAACCATTTTGCAAGACCTATATCTCTACATGTAAACATCGTATAGAGATGGGGGTTGGTTTATACATTCACATTGACTTTGGAGCTTCATGATTGGCAGCTGCCAAGCCACTCCCTAGCAACCAAACATAGTACCCTAGCAACCGTTTTGCAAGACCTATATCTCTACATGTAAACATCGTATAGAGATGGGGGTTGGTTTATACATTCACATTGACTTTGGAGCTTCATGATTGGCAGCTGCCAAGCCACTCCCTAGCAACCAAACATAGTACCCTAGCAACCGTTTTGCAAGACCAATATCTCTAAATCAGAACATCGTATAGAGATGGGGGTTGGCTCTTTTGACTCATGCTAGCAAACAGGACTTGCTACATGCTACACATGCTAGCAGTGAATAGCTACATGCTAATATTGATTAGCTAAGTGTTAAATCATGCCAAGAAAATGCTACAAATTCCATAGTAACCATCTGTGACATCTACCAACCACCTAGTAACACCATAGCAACCACCCAGAATACCCTAGCAACCGCCTAGCAACCACCCAGAATACCCTAGCAACCGCCTAGCAACGCCCTAGCAACTACCCAGAATACCCTAGCAACCGCCTAGCAACCACCCAGAACACCCTAGCAACCACCTAGCAACCATCCAGAATACCCTTGCAACCGCCTAGCAACGCCCTAGCAACCACCCAGAACACCCTAGCAACCGCCTAGCAACCACCCAGAACACCCTAGCAACCGCCTAGCAACCACCCAGAACACCCTAGCAACCGCCTAGCAACCACCCAGAACACCCTAGCAACCGCCTAGCAACCATCCAGAATACCCTAGCAACTGCCTAGCAACCACCCAGAACACCCTAGCAACCGCCTAGCAACCACCCATAATACCCTAGCAACCGCCTAGCAACCACCCAGAACACCCTAGCAACCGCCTAGCAACCATCCAGAATACCCTAGCAACCGCCTAGCAACGCCCTAGCAACCACCCAGAACACCCTAGCAACCGCCTAGCAACCAACCAGAACACCCCAGCAACCGCCTAGCAACCACCCAGAATACCCTAGCAACCACCTAGCAACGCCCTAGCAACCACCCAGAATACCCTAGCAACCGCCTAGCAACCACCCAGAATACCCTAGCAACCGCCTAGCAACGCCCTAGAAACCACCCAGAACACCCTAGCAACCGCCTAGCAACCACCCAGAACACCCTAGCAACCGCCTAGCAACACCATAGCAACCACCCAGAATACCCTAGCAACCGTCTAGCAATGCACTAGCAACCACCCAGAATACCCTAGCAACCGCCTAGCAACCACCTGAACACATGAATAAGCCATATCTCAGCACCAGAACATCTGGTTGTTTGGTCGTATGCAATCATGTACCACACCCTAGCAACCGAGCGGCGAGTTTTGCCACTGCAAGCACCATTTCACATTTTCTCCTGGAAATGTACATTCTAGTTCTTATTTTTATTCTTCTGGCCAAAGTTTGGCGCGCTACTCCTCCCGCAGTTTTTGTCACAGACCCATGAATGAGGTGTCAAAACGTGCGGCCTGTTCGGGAATGGTGTGCTATGACTTTTATAAGCGATCGGGGGTACGATGTTCGCCCCAGGGGCGAAAAACGGCCAAAAAAAAACGCATAGACTTAACATGGGGAAAAACTTTGATGAATCATAGCTCAGAGATCAGATTTCACAGAAACGTGTGATTTGCCACATTTGAAGAGACTGACAGGCTCTTTAAGAACATACCCCTAAATGGGGTAAAAGTTGCACCCCTGGGGGCAGGAGCGGCCCAAAGTTGCCCAAAAAACCCCATTGACTTAACATGGTGAAAAACTTTGAAGAGTCATAGCTCAGAGCTCAGATTTCACAGAAATGTGTGATTTGCCACATTTGAAGAGGCTTACAGGCTCTGTAAGAACATACCTCACAATGGGGTAAAAGTTGCACCCCTGAGGGGCAGGAGCTGCCCAAAGTTGCCCCCATAGACTTACTATGGTGTAGGACGGCCCATGAAATGGGCCGTCCTACACCATAGAAACCGCTTTTATATTGAACATAACTCTGGATCCCAGTGTCGTAGAGACAAAGGGGCGGGCTCATTTTACTCAGACGGCCAATCAGTGTCTCAAGATCATTGTGAAGCTATCAAGCCACGCCCTAGCAACCATTTAGAGCTCCTTAGCAACAAGTTCCATAGACTTCCATTAAAAGAGATCAAAGGGATATCTCAGGATATAAGTGTCATAGAAACATGAGGGTGGCTCGTTTGACTCGGGCCAGCAAACAGCCAATCCTGAATCACCTCAACACTTACTGGCCACGCCCTAGCAACCATCATCGAGCATCTTAGCAACCAAAATCCAAAGAGGGATATCTTCCATTCTGAATGTCACAGAGGCATGGGAGTTGGTTTATATCATTCATACTGACAAGCAGCCTTTGGAGTTTCATGATTGGCAGCTGCCAAGCCACTCCCTAGCAACCAAACAGAGTACCCTAGCAACCATTTTGCAAGACCTATATCTCTACATGTAAACATCGTATATAGATGGGGGTTGGTTTATACATTCACATTGACTTTGGAGCTTCATGATTGGCAGCTGCCAAGCCACTCCCTAGCAACCAAACATACTACCCTAGCAACCGTTTTGCAAGACCAATATCTCTAAATCAGAACATCGTATAGAAATGGGGGTTGGCTCTTTTGACTCATGCTAGCAAACAGGAACAGGCCTTGCTACATGCTACACATGCTAGCAGTGAATAGCTACATGCTAATATTGATTAGCTAAGTGTTAAATCATGCCAAGAAAATGCTAAAAACTCCATAGTAACCATCTGTGACATCTACCAACCACCTAGTAACACCATAGCAACCACCCAGAATACCCTAGCAACCGCCTAGCAACCACCCAGAATACCCTAGCAACCGCCTAGCAACGCCCTAGCAACCACCCAGAACACCCTAGCAACCGCCTGGCAACCATCCAGAATACCCTAGCAACCGCCTAGCAACCATCCAGAATACCCTAGCAACCGCCTAGCAACGCCCTAGCAACCACCCAGAACACCCTAGCAACCGCCTAGCAACCACCCAGAATACCCTAGCAACCGCCTAGCAACCACCCAGAATACCCTAGCAACCACCTAGCAACCCCTAGCAACCACCCAGAATACCTAGCAACCACCTAGCAACCACCCAGAACACCCTAGCAACCGCCTAGCAACGCCCTAGCAACCACCCAGAATACCCTAGCAACGCCTAGCAACCACGCAGAATACCCTAGCAACCGCCTAGCAACCATCCAGAATACCCTAGCAACCGCCTAGCAACCATCCAGAATACCCTAGCAACCGCCTAGCAACCACCAGAATACCCTAGCAACCGCCTAGCAACCACCAGAATACCCTAGCAACCACCTAGCAACGCCCTAGCAACCACCCAGAATACCCTAGCAACCGCCTAGTAACCACCAAGAACACCCTAGCCACCGCCTAGCAACCATCCAGAATACCCTAGCAACCGCCTAGCAACGCCCTAGCAACCACCCAGAACACCCTAGCAACCACCTAGCAACACCCTAGCAACCATTCAGAACACCCTAGCAACGCCCTAGTAACCACCCGAATACCCTAGCAACCGCCTAGCAACCACCCAGAACACCCTAGCAACCGCCTAGAAAACACTATAGCAACCATCCAGAATACCCTAGCAACCGCCTAGCAACGCCCTAGCAACCACCCAGAATACCCTAGCAACCACCTAGCAACCACCCAGAACACCCTAGCAACCAACCAAAACACCCTCGCAACCGCCTACCTAGCAACCGCCTAGCAACCACCCAGAATACCCTAGCAACCGCCTAGCAACCACCCAGAATACCCTAGCAACCACCTAGCAACGCCCTAGCAACCACCCAGAATACCCTAGCAACCGCCTAGTAACCCCCAGAACACCCTAGCACCACCGCCTAGCAACCATCCAGAATACCCTAGCAACCGCCTAGCAACGCCCTAGCCAACCACCCAGAACACCCTAGCAACCACCTAGCAACACCCTAGCAACCATTCAGAACACCCTAGCAACGCCCTAGAACCACCCAGAAACCCTAGCAACCGACCTAGCAACCACCCAGAACACCCTAGCAACCGCCTAGAAACACTAGCAACCATCCAGAATACCCTAGCACCGCCTAGCAACGCCCTAGCAACCACCCAGAATACCCTAGCAACCACCTAGCAACCACCCAGAACCCTAGCAACCAACCCAAAACCACACTCCAGCAACCGCCTAGCAACCACCCAGAATACCCTAGCAACGCCTAGCAACCCCTAGCAACAACCCAGATACCCTAGCAACCGCCTAGCACCAACCGAACAGCCTAGCAACCGCCTAAAACACTTTAGCAACCATCCAGAATAGATTAGCAACCCTAGCAACCGTCTAGCAATGCCCTAGCAACCACCCAGAATACCCTAGCAACCACCTAGCAACCACCTAAACACATTAATAAGCCATATCTCAGCACCAGAACATCGTACAGACATGTTTGTTGGCTCGTATGTAATCATGTTCCACACCCTAGCAACCGAGCGGCGAGTTTTGCCACTGCAAGCACCATTTCACATTTTCTCCTGGAAATGTAGATTCTAGTTAATGGTGCTTGCCTATGGCAAAGCAACATTAGTGTTATTGTGCATACTTATTAATGGTGCTTGCCTATGGCAAAGCAACATTAGTGTTATTGTGCATACTTATTATTAATGGTGCTTGCCTATGGCAAAGCAACATTAGTGTTATTGCTCATACTTATTATTCTTCTTCTTCTTCTTCTTCTTCTTCTTCCACTTTTTTTCGGCGCGTAACTAGTCCCGCATTTTTTGTCACAGACCCATGAATGAGGTGTCAAATCGTGCGGATTATTCGGGAATGGTGTGCTATGACTTTTATAAGCGATCGGGGGTACGATGTTCGCCCCAGGGGCGAAAAACGGCCCAAAAAAAACGCATAGACTTAACATGGGGAAAAACTTTGACGAATCATAGCTCAGAGATCAGATTTCACAGAAACGTGTGATTTGCCACATTTGAAGAGGCTGACAGGCTCTTTAAGAACATAACCCTAAATGGGGTAAAAGTTGCACCCCTGGGGGGCAGGAGCGGCCCAAAGTTGCCCAAAAAACCCCATTGACTTAACATGGTGAAAAACTTTGAAGAGTCATAGCTCAGAGCTCAGATTTCACAGAAATGTGTGATTTGCCACATTTGAAGAGGCTTACAGGCTCTGTAAGAACATACCTCACAGTGGGGTAAAAGTTGCACCCCTGAGGGGCAGGAGCTGCCCAAAGTTGCCCCCATAGACTTACTATGGTGTAGGACGGCCCATGAAATGGGCCGTCCTACACCATAGAAACCGCTTTTATATTGAACATAACTCTGGATCCCAGTGTCGTAGAGACAAAGGGGCGGGCTTATTTTACTCAGACGGCCAATCAGTGTCTCAAGATCATTGTGAAGCTATCAAGCCACGCCCTAGCAACCATTTAGAGCTCCTTAGCAACAAGTTCCATAGACTTCCATTAAAAGAGATCAAAGGGATATCTCAGGATATAAGTGTCATAGAAACATGAGGGTGGGCTCGTTTGACTCGGGCCAGCAAACAGCCAATCCTGAATCACCTCAACACTTACTGGCCACGCCCTAGCAACCATTATCGAGCACCTTAGCAACCAAAATCCAAAGAGGGATATCTTCCATTCTAATGTCACAGAGGCATGGGAGTTGGTTTATATCATTCATACTGACAAGCAGCCTTTGGAGTTTCATGATTGGCAGCTGAGCCACTCCTAGCACCAACATCCCTAGCAACCATTTCAACCAAACTTCATAACACGAAGGATGGTGGTATACATCACATTGACTTGAGCTCATATTGCGCTGCAAGCACCAGCAACCAAATATCCCTCACCGTTGCAAACTATATCTTACAAACATCGTATAGAGATGGGGGTTGGTTTATACATTCACATTGACTTTGGAGCTTCATGATTGGCAGCTGCCAAGCCACTCCCTAGCAACCAAACAAGTACCCTAGCAACCGTTTTGCAAGACCATATCTCTGCATCAGAACATCGTATAGAGATGGGGGTTGGCTCTTTTGACTCATGCTAGCAAACAGGACTTGCTACATGCTACACATGCTAGCAGTGAATAGCTACATGCTAATATTGATTAGCTAAGTGTTAAATCATGCCAAGAAAATGCTACAAACTCCATAGTAACCATCTGTGACATCTACCAACCACCTAGTAACACCATAGCAACCACCCAGAATACCCTAGCAACCGCCTAGCAACCACCCAGAATAACCCTAGCAACCGCCTAGCAACGCCCTAGCAACACCCAGAATACCCTAGCAACCGCCTAGTAACCACCCAAACACCCTAGCAACCACCTAGCAACCATCCAGAATACCCTTGCAACCGCCTAGCAACGCCCTAGCAACCACCCAGAACACCCTAGCAACGCCAGCACCCCTAGCAACCACCAGAACACCCTAGCAACCGCCACCCTAGCAACCACCCAGAAACCCTAGCAACCGCCTAGCAACCACCCAGAATACACCCTAGCAACGCCCTAGCAACCACCCAGAATACCTAGCAACTGCCTAGCAACCATCCAGAACACCCTAGCAACCCCTAGCACCTAGCAACCACCCAGAATACCCTAGCAACCGCCTAGCAACCACCCAGAACACCCTAGCAACCGCCTAGCAACCACTCAACACCCAGAACGCCTAGCAACCGCCCTAGCAACCACCCAGAACACCCTAGCAACCGCCTAGCAACCACCAAATACCAGCAACCGCCAGCAACGCCTAGCAACCACCCAGAATACCCTAGCAAACCGCACCTAGCAACCACCCAGAAACCCTAGCAACCGCCTAGCAACCACCAGAATACCCTAGCAACCACGACCCCTAGCAACGCCCTAGAACCACCCAGAATAACCCTAGCAACCGCCTAGCAACCACCCAGAACACCCTAGCAACCGCCTAGCAACCCATAGCAACCCACACCACCCAGAACAACCCTAGCAATGCACACAACCACCAAAACCCTAGCAACCGCCTAGCAACCACCCTGAAACACTAGATAAGCCTACAATCGCACCAGAAACATCGTTTTGTATGCAATCATGTACCATCACCAGCATTAGCAAACGTCGGCGGTCGATTTTGCCACGCAAGCACCATTCACATTTCTCCTGAAATTAATTCCATAGACTTATTTATTCTTCGACAAAGTTTGCGCGCTCTCCTCCGCAGGTTTTGTCACAGACCATGATGATTTCCAAACGTTGAGGCCTGTTCGAGGTCTGGTGCTATACTTTATAAATGGGGGTGTTCGCCCCAGGGGCAGGAAACGCCCAAAAATAACCCCATAGACTTAACATGGTGAAAAACTTTGATGAATCATAGCTCAAGATCAGATTTCACAGAAACGTGTGATTTGCCACATTTGAAGAGGCTGACAGGCTCTTAAGAACATACCCTAAATGGGGTAAAAGTTGCACCCCTGGGGGCAGGAGCTGGGCCCAAAGTTGCCCCAAAAAACCCCATTGACTTAACATGGTGAAAAACTTTGAAGACTCATAGCTCAGACTCAGATTTCCACAGAATGTGTGATTTGCCACATTTGAAGAGGCTTACAGGCTCTGTAAGAACATACCTCACAATGGGGTAAAAGTTGCACCCCTGAGGGGCAGGAGCTGCCCAAATTGCCCCCATAGACTTACTATGGTGTAGGACGGCCCATGAAATGGGCCGTCCTACACCATAGAAACCGCTTTTATATTGAACATAACTCTGGATCCCAGTGTCGTAGAGACAAAGGGGCGGGCTCATTTTACTCAGACGGCCAATCAGTGTCTCAAGATCATTGTGAAGCTATCAAGCCACGCCCTAGCAACCATTTAGAGCTCCTTAGCAACAAGTTCCATAGACTTCCATTAAAAGAGATCAAAGGGATATCTCAGGATATAAGTGTCATAGAAACATGAGGGTGGGCTCGTTTGACTCGGGCCAGCAAACAGCCAATCCTGAATCACCTCATCACTTACTGGCCACGCCCTAGCAACCATTATCGAGCACCTTAGCAACCAAAATCCAAAGAGGGATATCTTCCATTCTGAATGTCACAGAGGCATGGGAGTTGGTTTATATCATTCATACTGACAAGCAGCCTTTGGAGTTTCATGATTGGCAGCTGCCAAGCCACTCCCTAGCAACCAAACAGAGTACCCTAGCAACCATTTTGCAAGACCTATATCTCTACATGTAAACATCGTATATAGATGGGGGTTGGTTTATACATTCACATTGACTTTGGAGCTTCATGATTGGCAGCTGCCAAGCCACTCCCTAGCAACCAAACATACTACCCTAGCAACCGTTTTGCAAGACCAATATCTCTAAATCAGAACATCGTATAGAAATGGGGGTTGGCTCTTTTGACTCATGCTAGCAAACAGGAACAGGCCTTGCTACATGCTACACATGCTAGCAGTGAATAGCTACATGCTAATATTGATTAGCTAAGTGTTAAATCATGCCAAGAAAATGCTAAAAACTCCATAGTAACCATCTGTGACATCTACCAACCACCTAGTAACACCATAGCAACCACCCAGAATACCCTAGCAACCGCCTAGCAACCACCCAGAATACCCTAGCAACCGCCTAGCAACGCCCTAGCAACCACCCAGAACACCCTAGCAACCGCCTGGCAACCATCCAGAATACCCTAGCAACCGCCTAGCAACCATCCAGAATACCCTAGCAACCGCCTAGCAACGCCCTAGCAACCACCCAGAACACCCTAGCAACCGCCTAGCAACCACCCAGAATACCCTAGCAACCGCCTAGCAACCACCCAGAATACCCTAGCAACCACCTAGCAACCCCCTAGCAACCACCCAGAATACCCTAGCAACCACCTAGCAACCACCCAGAACACCCTAGCAACCGCCTAGCAACGCCCTAGCAACCACCCAGAATACCCTAGCAACGCCCTAGCAACCACGCAGAATACCCTAGCAACCGCCTAGCAACCATCCAGAATACCCTAGCAACCGCCTAGCAACCATCCAGAATACCCTAGCAACCGCCTAGCAACCACCCAGAATACCCTAGCAACCGCCTAGCAACCACCCAGAATACCCTAGCAACCACCTAGCAACGCCCTAGCAACCACCCAGAATACCCTAGCAACCGCCTAGTAACCACCAAGAACACCCTAGCCACCGCCTAGCAACCATCCAGAATACCCTAGCAACCGCCTAGCAACGCCCTAGCAACCACCCAGAACACCCTAGCAACCACCTAGCAACACCCTAGCAACCATTCAGAACACCCTAGCAACGCCCTAGTAACCACCCAGAATACCCTAGCAACCGCCTAGCAACCACCCAGAACACCCTAGCAACCGCCTAGAAACACTATAGCAACCATCCAGAATACCCTAGCAACCGCCTAGCAACGCCCTAGCAACCACCCAGAATACCCTAGCAACCACCTAGCAACCACCCAGAACACCCTAGCAACCAACCAAAACACCCTCGCAACCGCCTAGCAACCACCCAGAATACCCTAGCAACTGCCTAGCAACGCCCTAGCAACAACCCAGAATACCCTAGCAACCGCCTAGCAACCAACCAGAACAGCCTAGCAACCGCCTAGAAACACTTTAGCAACCATCCAGAATAGATTAGCAACCCTAGCAACCGTCTAGCAATGCCCTAGCAACCACCCAGAATACCCTAGCAACCACCTAGCAACCACCTAAACACATTAATAAGCCATATCTCAGCACCAGAACATCGTACAGACATGTTTGTTGGCTCGTATGTAATCATGTTCCACACCCTAGCAACCGAGCGGCGAGTTTTGCCACTGCAAGCACCATTTCACATTTTCTCCTGGAAATGTAGATTCTAGTTAATGGTGCTTGCCTATGGCAAAGCAACATTAGTGTTATTGTGCATACTTATTAATGGTGCTTGCCTATGGCAAAGCAACATTAGTGTTATTGCTCATACTTATTATTAATGGTGCTTGCCTATGGCAAAGCAACATTACTGTTATTGTGCATACTTATTATTCTTCTTCTTCTTCTTCCACTTTTTTTTCGGCGCGTAACTCCTCCCGCAGTTTTTGTCACAGACCCATGAATGAGGTGTCAAAACGTGCGGCCTGTTCGGGAATGGTGTGCTATGACTTTTATAAGCGATCGGGGGTATGATGTTCGCCCCAGGGGCGAAAAACGGCCCAAAAAAAACGCATAGACTTAACATGGGGAAAAACTTTGACGAATCATAGCTCAGAGATCAAATTTCACAGAAACGTGTGATTTGCCACATTTGAAGAGGCTGACAGGCTCTTTAAGAAAATACCCCTAAATGGGTTAAAAGTTGCACCCCTGGGGGGCAGGAGCTGCCCAAAGTTGCCCAAAAAACCCCATTGACTTAACATGGTGAAAAACTTTGAAGAGTCATAGCTCAGAGCTCAGATTTCACAGAAATGTGTGATTTGCCACATTTGAAGAGGCTTACAGGCTCTGTAAGAACATACCTCACAGTGGGGTAAAAGCTGCACCCCTGAGGGGCAGGAGCTGCCCAAAGTTGCCCCCATAGACTTACTATGGTGTAGGACGGCCCATGAAATGGGCCGTCCTACACCATAGAAACCGCTTTTATATTGAACATAACTCTGGATCACAGTGTCATAGAGACAAGGGGGCGGGCTCATTTTACTCAGACGGCCAATCAGTTCCTCAAGATCATTGTGAAGCTATCAAGCCACGCCCTAGCAACCATTTAGAGCTCCTTAGCAACAAGTTCCATAGACCTCCATTAAAAGAGATCAAAGGGATATCTCAGGATATAAGTGTCATAGAAACATGAGGGTGGGCTCGTTTGACTCGGGCCAGCAAACAGCCAATCCTGAATCACCTCAACACTTACTGGCCACGCCCTAGCAACCATTATCGAGCACCTTAGCAACCAAAATCCAAAGAGGGATATCTTCCATTCTGAATGTCACAGAGGCATGGGAGTTGGTTTATATCATTCATACTGACAAGCAGCCTTTGGAGTTTCATGATTGGCAGCTGCCAAGCCACTCCCTAGCAACCAAACAGAGTACCCTAGCAACCATTTTGCAAGACCTATATCTCTGCATCAAAACATCGTATAGAGATGGGGGTTGGTTTATACATTCACATTGACTTTGGAGCTTAATGATTGGCAGCTGCCAAGCCACTCCCTAGCAACCAAACAGAGTACCCTAGCAACCGTTTTGCAAGACCTATATCTCTGCATCAGAACATCGTATAGAGATGGGGGTTGGCTCTTTTAACTCATGCTAGCAAACAGGACTTGCTACATGTTACACATGCTAGCAGTGAATAGCTACATGCTAATATTGATTAGCTAAGTGTTAAATCATGCCAAGAAAATGCTACAAACTCCATAGTAACCATCTGTGACATCTACCAACCACCTAGTAACACCATAGCAACCACCCAGAACACCCTAGCAACTGCCTAGCAACCACCCAGAATACCCTAGCAACCGCCTAGCAACACCCTAGCAACCACCCAGAATACCCTAGCAACCGCCTAGTAACCACCCACAACACCCTAGCAACCGCCTAGCAACCATCCAGAATACCCTAGCAACCGCCTAGCAACGCCCTAGCAACCACCCAGAACACCCTAGCAACCGCCTAGCAACACCCTAGCAACCATTCAGAACACCCTAGCAACCGCCTAGCAACGCCCTAGCAACCACCCAGAAAACCCTAGCAACCGCCTAGCAACCACCCAGAACACCCTAGCAACCGCCTAGCAACCACCCAGAACACCCTAGCAACCGCCTAGTAACGCCCAAGCAACCACCCAGAATAGCCTGGCAACCGCCTAGCAACCACCCAGAACACCCTAGCAACCGCCTAGCAACCATCCAGAATACCCTAGCAACCGCCTAGCAACGCCCTAGCAACCACCCAGAACACCCTAGCAACCGCCTAGCAACCACCCAGAATACCCTAGCAACCACCTAGCAACGCCATAGCAACCACCCAGAATACCCTAGCAACCGCCTAGCAACCACCCAGAACACCCTAGCAACCATCCAGAATACCCTAGCAACCATTCAGAACCCCCTAGCAACGCCCTAGTAACCACCCAGAATACCCTAGCAACTGCCTAGCAACCACCCAGAACACCCTAGCAACCGCCTAGCAACCGCCTAGCAATGCCCTAGCAACCACCCAGAACACCCTAGCAACCAACCAAAACACCCTAGCAACCGCCTAGCAACCACCCAGAATACCCTAGCAACCGCCTAGCAACGCCCTAGCAACAACCCAGAATACCCTAGCAACCGCCTAGCAACCAACCAGAACACCCTAGCAACCGCCTAGAAACAGTATAGCAACCATCCAGAATACATTAGCAACCACCTAGCAATGCCCTAGCAACCACCCAGAATACCCTAGCAACCACCTAGCAACCACCCAGAACACCCTAGCAACCACCTAGCAACACCAGAGCAACCACCCAGAATACCCTAGCAACCGTCTAGCAATGCCCTAGCAACCACCCAGAATACCCTAGCAACCACCTAGCAACCACCTGGACACATGAATAAGCCATATCTCAGCACCAGAACATCGTACAGACATGTTTGTTGGCTCGTATGCAATCATGTACCACACCCTAGCAACCGAGCGGCGAGTTTTGCCACTGCAAGCACCATTTCACATTTTCTCCTGGAAATGTACATTCTAGTATTGTAATTACTATTCACCTAGACAAAACTTTGGCACGCAACTACTCCCACATCTTTTGTCGTAGACCCATTAATGAGGTGTCAAATCGACCGGTTTATTGAGGAGAGGTGTGCTATGACTTTTATAAGTGATCAGGTGTACGATGTTCGTTTGGCGGGCAAAAAATTTGCCAAAACATCTCCCATAGACTTAACATTGGCACAAAATTTGTAAAATCATATCTTTGGCTCAGAAGGTCATAGAGACTTGGGGTTGGGCTCTTTTGATTAGTCCTATTAAGCAGCCAATGAGTTGTGACATATCAACTTCATAACCACGCCCTAGCAACCAGTTACAGGCCCCTAGCAACCATTGAAGAACATTTACAAGCCATATCTCAGCAACAAAACATTGTAAAAACACAGAGTTTGGCATTTTTTTACCCAGATGTGCAAATACTCTTTAAATATTACCCCATAAACTGTATGAACAAGCCTTAGCAACCAAATGGAGTACCCTAGCAACCGTACAAACACATAAATGAGCTATATCTCAGAGCCAGAATATCATATAGACATGGGGCTTTGATTGTTTGTTTCTGTTGGGAAACCAGTCTTTAAATATCATCATAGTAACTGTGTAACCACACCTTAGCAACCATTTGAAGATACCTAGCAACCATGTTGCAACATATAGAAGCCATATTTCATCTCCACAACATCGTACAGACATGGCTGTTGGCTCGTATGAAATCATGTAAAACACCCTAGCAACCGAGCGGTGAGTTTTGCCACTGCAAGCACCATTTCACATTTTCTTCTGGAAATGTACATTCTAGTGTTGTAATTACTATTCACCCAGACAAAACTTCGGCACGCAACTCCTCCCACATCTTTTGTCGTAGACCCATTAATGAGATGTCAAATTGACCGGTTTATTGAGGAGGGGTGTGCTATGACTTTTATAAGCGATCAGGTGTACGATGTTCGTCTGGCGGGCGATCATTTTGCCTAAAAATCTCCCATAGACTTAACATTGGCACAAAATTTGTAAAATCATATCTTTGGCTCAGAAGGTCATAGAGGCTTGGGGTTGGGCTCTTTTGATTCGTCCTATTAAGCAGCCAATGAGTAGTGACATATCAACTTCATAACCACGCCCTAGCAACCAATTACAGGCCCCTAGCAACCACTGAAGAACATTTACAAGCCATATCTCAGCAAAAAAACATTGTAAAAACACAGTTTGGCATTTTTTGACACAGATGTGCAAATACTCTTTAAATATTACCCCATTAACTGTATTAACAAGCCTTAGCAACCATTTGGAGTACCCTAGCAACCTTACAAACACATGAATGAGCTATATCTCAGAGCCAGAATATCATATAGACATGGGGCTTTGCTTGTTTGTTTCGGTTGGGAAACCAGTCTTTAAATATCATTATAGTAACTGTGTAACCACACCTTAGCAACCATTTGAAGATACCTAGCAACTATATTGCAACATATAGAAGCCATATTTCATCTCCACAACATCGTACAGACATGTTTGTTGGCTCGTATGAAATCATGTAAAACACCCTAGCAACCGAGCGGCGAGTTTTGCCACTGCAAGCACCATTTCACATTTTCTCCTGGAAATGTACATTCTAGTGTTGTAATTACTATTCACCTAGACAAAACTTTGGCACGCAACTCCTCCCACACCTTCTGTCGTAGACCCATGAATGAGGTGTCAAATCGACCGGTTTATTGGGGAGAGGTGTGCTATGACTTTTATAAGCGATCAGGTGTATGATGTTCGTCTGGCGGGCGATAATTTGGCCGAAAAATCTCCCATAGACTTAGCATTGCCACAAAATTTGTAAAATCATATCTTTGGCTCAGAAGGTCACAGAGGCTTGGGGTTGGGCTCTTTTGATTTGTCCTATTAAGCAGCCAATGAGTAGTAACAATCAACTCATAACAACGCCCTAGCAAACCAGTTACACACCCCTAGCAACCACTGAACAACATTTACAAGCCATATCTCAGCAACAAAACATTGTAAAAACACAGAATTGGGCATTTTTTGACCCAGATGTGCAAATAGTCTTTAAATATTACCCCATAAACTGTATGAGCAAGCCTTAGCAACCATTTGGAGTACCCTAGCAACTGTACAAACACATGAATGAGCTATATCTCAGAACCAGAACATCATATAGACATGGGGCTGTGCTTGTTTGTTTCGTTTGGGAAACCAGTCTGTAAATATCATCATGGTAACTGTGTAACTACACCTTAGCAACCGTTTGAAGATACCTAGCAACTATATTGCAAAATAAGAAGCCAAATTTCAGCTCCACAACATCGTACAGACACGGTTGTTGGCTCGTATGCAATCATGTACCACACCCTAGCAACCGAGCGGCGAGTTTTGCCACTGCAAGCACCATTTCACATTTTCTCCTGGAAATGTACATTCTAGTGTTGTAATTACTATTCACCCAGACAAAACTTCGGCACGCAACTCCTCCCACATCTTTTGTCGTAGACCCATGAATGAGGTGTCAAATTGACCGGTTTATTGAGGAGAGGTGTGCTATGACTTTTATAAGCGATCAGTTGTACGATGTTCGTCTGGCGGGCAAAAAATTTACTGAAAAATCTCCCATAGACTTAACATTGGCAAAAATTTGTAAAGTCATATCTTTGGCTCAGAAGGTCATAGTGACTTGGGGTTGGGCTCTTTTGATTCATCCTATTAAGCAGCTAATGAGTAGTGACATATCAACTTCATAACCACGCCCTAGCAACCAGTTACAGGCCCCTAGCAACCATTGAACAACATTTGCAAGCCATATCTCAGCAACAAAACATTGTAAAAACACAGAGTTGGGCATTTTTTTGACACAGATGTGCAAATACTCTTTAAATATTACCCCATAAACTGTATAAATAAGCTTTAGCAACCATTTGGAGTACCCTAGCAACCGTACAAACACATGAATGAGGTATATCTCAGAACCAGAAAATCATATAGACATGGGGCTGTGCTTCTTCGTTTCGGTTGGAAAACCAGTCTGTAAATATCATCATGGTAACTGTGTAACCACACCTTAGCAACCATTTGAAGATACCTAGCAACCATATTGCAACATATAGAAGCCATATTTCAGCTCCACAACATCGTACAGACATGGTTGTTGGCTCGTATGCAATCATGTACCACACCCTAGCAACCGAGCGGCGAGTTTTGCCACTGCAAGCACCATTTCACATTTTCTCCTGGAAATGTACATTCTAGTTAATGGTGCTTGCCTATGGCAAAGCAACATTAGTGTTATTGCTCATACTTATTCTTCTTCTTCTTCTTCTTCTTCTTCCACTTTTTTTTCGGCGCGTAACTAGTCCCGCATTTTTTGTCACAGACCCATGAATGAGGTGTCAAATCGTGCGGATTATTCGGGAATGGTGTGCTATGACTTTTAAGCGATCGGGGTACGATGTTCGCCCCAGGGGCGAAAAACGGCCCAAAAAAAACGCATAGACTTAACATGGGGAAAAACTTTGACGAATCATAGCTCAGAGATCAGATTTCACAGAAACGTGTGATTTGCCACATTTGAAGAGGCTGACAGGCTCTTTAAGAACTTACCCCTAAATGGGGAAAAAGTTGCACCCCTGGGGGGCAGGAGCGGCCCAAAGTTGCCCAAAAAACCCCATTGACTTAACATGGTGAAAAACTTTGAAGAGTCATAGCTCAGAGCTCAGATTTCACAGAAATGTGTGATTTGCCACATTTGAAGAGGCTGACAGGCTCTGTAAGAACATACCTCACAGTGGGGTAAAAGTTGCACCCCTGAGGGGCAGGAGCTGCCCAAAGTTGCCCCCATAGACTTACTATGGTGTAGGACGGCCATGAAATGGGCCGTCCTACACCATAGAAACCGTTTTTATATTGAACATAACTCTGGATCCCAGTGTCGTAGAGACAAAGGGGCGGGCTCATTTTACTCAGACGGCCAATCAGTGTCTCAAGATCATTGTGAAGCTATCAAGCCACGCCCTAGCAACCATTTAGAGCTCCTTAGCAACAAGTTCCATAGACTTCCATTAAAAGAGATCAAAGGGATATCTCAGGATATAAGTGTCATAGAAACATGAGGGTGGGCTCGTTTGACTCGGGCCAGCAAACAGCCAATCCTGAATCACCTCAACACTTACTGGCCACGCCCTAGCAACCATTATCGAGCACCTTAGCAACCAAAATCCAAAGAGGGATATCTTCCATTCTGAATGTCACAGAGGCATGGGAGTTGGTTTATATCATTCATACTGACAAGCAGCCTTTGGAGTTTCATGATTGGCAGCTGCCAAGCCACTCCCTAGCAACCAAACAGAGTACCCTAGCAACCATTTTGCAAGACCTATATCTCTACATGTAAACATCGTATAGAGATGGGGGTTGGTTTATACATTCACATTGACTTTGGAGCTTCATGATTGGCAGCTGCCAAGCCACTCCCTAGCAACCAAACATAGTACCCTAGCAACCATTTTGCAAGACCAATATCTCTAAATCAGAACATCGTATAGAGATGGGGGTTGGCTCTTTTGACTCATGCTAGCAAACAGGACTTGCTACATGCTACACATGCTAGCACTGAATAGCTACATGCTAATATTGATTAGCTAAGTGTTAAATCATGCCAAGAAATGCTACAAATTCCATAGTAACCATCTGTGACATCTACCAACCACCTAGTAACACCATAGCAACCACCCAGAATACCCTAGCAACCGCCTAGCAACCACCCAGAATACCCTAGCAACCGCCTAGCAACGCCCTAGCAACCACCCAGAATACCCTAGCAACCGCCTAGCAACCACCCAGAACACCCTAGCAACCGCCTAGCAACCATCCAGAATACCCTAGCAACCGCCTAGCAACGCCCTAGCAACCACCCAGAACACCCTAGCAACCGCCTAGCAACCACCCAGAACACCCTAGCAACCGCCTAGCAACCACCCAGAACACCCTAGCAACCGCCTAGCAACCACCCAGAACACCCTAGCAACCACCTAGCAACCACCCAGAATACCCTAGCAACCACCTAGCAATGCCATAGCAACCACCCAGAATACCCTAGCAACCGCCTAGCAACCACCCAGAACACCCTAGCAACCGCCTAGCAACCACCCAGAACACCCTAGCAACCGCCTAGCAACGCCCTAGCAACCACCCAGAATACCCTAGCAACCGCCTAGCAACCATCCAGAATACCCTAGCAACCACCTAGCAACCGCCTAGCAACCATCCAGAATACCCTAGCAACCGCCTAGCAACGCCCTAGCAACCACCCAGAACACCCTAGCAACCGCCTAGCAACCACCCAGAACACCCTAGCAACCGCCTAGCAACCACCAAGAACACCCTAGCAACCGCCTAGCGACGCCCTAGCAACCACCCAGAATACCCTAGCAACCACCTAGCAACGCCCTAGTAAACCAACCAAAACACCCTAGCAACCGCCTAGCAACCACCCAGAATACCCTAGCAACCGCCTAGCAACGCCCTAGCAACAACCCAGAATACCCTAGCAACCGCCTAGCAACCAACCAGAACACCCTAGCAACCGCCTAGAAACAGTATAGCAACCATCCAGAATACATTAGCAACCACCTAGCAATGCCCTAGCAACCACCCAGAATACCCTAGCAACCACCTAGCAACCACCCAGAACACCCTAGCAACCACCTAGCAACACCATAGCAACCACCCAGAATACCCTAGCAACCGTCTAGCAATGCCCTAGCAACCACCCAGAATACCCTAGCAACCACCTAGCAACCAACTGAACACATGAATAAGCCATATCTCAGCACCAGAACATCGTACATACATGTTTGTTGGCTCGTATGCAATCATGTACCACACCCTAGCAACCGAGCGGCGAGTTTTGCCACTGCAAGCACCATTTCACATTTTCTTCTGGAAATGTACATTCTAGTTAATGGTGCTGCTGAAAGCAAGGCAACATTAGTGTTATTGTGCATACTTATTTTTATTCTTATTCTTTTTCTTCTGGCCAAAGTTGACGCGCTACTCCTCCGCAGTTTTTTGTCACACACCCATGAATGAGGTGTCAAAACGTGCAGCTTATTCGGGAATGGTGTGCTATGACTTTTATAAGCGATCGGGGGTACGATGTTCGCCCCAGGGGCGAAAAACGGCCCAAAAAAAACGCATAGACTTAACATGGGGAAAAACTTTGACGAATCATAGCTCAGAGATCAGATTTCACAGAAACGTGTGATTTGCCACATTTGAAGAGGCTGACAGGCTCTTTAAGAACATTACCCCTAAATGGGGTAAAAGTTGCACCCCTGGGGGGCAGGAGCGGCCCAAAGTTGCCCAAAAAACCCCATTGACTTAACATGGTGAAAAACTTTGAAGAGTCATAGCTCAGAGCTCAGATTTCACAGAAATGTGTGATTTGCCACATTTGAAGAGGCTTACAGGCTCTGTAAGAACATACCTCACAGTGGGGTAAAAGTTGCACCCCTGAGGGGCAGGAGCTGCCCAAAGTTGCCCCCATAGACTTACTATGGTGTAGGACGGCCCATGAAATGGGCCGTCCTACACCATAGAAACCGCTTTTATATTGAACATAACTCTGGATCACAGTGTCGTAGAGACAAAGGGGCGGGCTCATTTTACTCAGACGGCCAATCAGTGTCTCAAGATCATTGTGAAGCTATCAAGCCACGCCCTAGCAACCATTTAGAGCTCCTTAGCAACAAGTTCCATAGACTTCCATTAAAAGAGATCAAAGGGATATCTCAGTATATAAGTGTCATAGAAACATGAGGGTGGGCTCGTTTGACTCGGGCCAGCAAACAGCCAATCCTGAATCACCTCAACACTTACTGGCCACGCCCTAGCAACCATTATCGAGCACCTTAGCAACCAAAATCCAAAGAGCGATATCTTCCATTCTGAATGTCACAGAGGCATGGGAGTTGGTTTATATCATTCATACTGACAAGCAGCCTTTGGAGTTTCATGATTGGCAGCTGCCAAACCACTCCCTAGCAACCAAACAGAGTACCCTAGCAACCATTTTGAAAGACCTATATCTCTACATGTAAACATCGTATAGAGATGGGGGTTGGTTTATACATTCACATTGACTTTGGAGCTTCATGATTGGCAGCTGCCAAGCCACTCCCTAGCAACCAAACATAGTACCCTAGCAACCGTTTTGCAAGACCAATATCTCTGCATCAGAACATCGTATAGAGATGGGGGTTGGCTCTTTTGACTCATGCTAGCAAACAGGACTTGCTACATGCTACACATGCTAGCAGTGAATAGCTACATGCTAATATTGATTAGCTAAGTGTTAAATCATGCCAAGAAAATGCTACAAATTCCATAGTAACCATCTGTGACATCTACCAACCACCTAGTAACACCATAGCAACCACCCAGAATACCCTAGCAACCGCCTAGCAACCACCCAGAATACCCTAGCAACCGCCTAGCAACGCCCTAGCAACTACCCAGAATACCCTAGCAACCCCCTAGCAACCACCTAGAACACCATAGCAACCGCCTAGCAACCATCCAGAATACCCTAGCAACCGCCTAGCAAAGCCCTAGCAACCACCCAGAACACCCTAGCAACCGCCTAGCAACCACCCAGAACACCCTAGCAACCGCCTAGCAACCACCCAGAACACCCTAGCAACCGCCTAGCAACGCCCTAGCAACCACCCAGAACACCCTAGCAACCGCCTAGCAACCACCCAGAATACCCTAGCAACCGCCTAGCAACCACCCAGAACACCCTAGCAACCGCCTAGCAACGCCCTAGTAACCACCCAGAACACCCTAGCAACCGCCTAGCGACCAACCAAAAAACCCTAGCAACCGCCTAGCAACCACCCAGAACACCCTAGCAACCACCTAGCAACACCCTAGCAACCATTCAGAATACCTTAGCAACCACCTAGCAACGCCCTAGCAACCACCCAGAATACCCTAGCAACCGCATAGCAACGCCCTAGCAACCACCCAGAATACCCTAGCAACCACCTAGCAACGCCCTAGCAACATCCCAGAATACCCTAGCAACCGCCTAGCAACCACCCAGAACACCCTAGCAACCGCCTAGAAACACTATAGCAACCATCCAGAATACATTAGCAACCACCTAGCAATGCCCTAGCAACCACCCAGAATACCCTAGCAACCACCTAGCAACCGCCTAGCAACCACCCAGAACACCCTAGCAACCACCTAGCAACCACCTAGTAACACCATAGCAACCACCCAGAATACCCTAGCAACCGTCTAGCAATGCCCTAGCAACCACCTAGAATACCCTAGCAACCACCTAGCAACCACCTGAACACATGAATAAGCCATATCTCAGCCCCAGAACATCGTACAGACATGTTTGTTGGCTCGTATGCAATCATGTACCACACCCTAGCAACCGAGCGGCGAGTTTTGCCACTGCAAGCACCATTTCACATTTTCTCCTGGAAATGTACATTCTAGTTATTCTTCTTTCTTCTTCCACTTTTTTTTCGGCGCGTAACTCCTCCCACAGTTTTTGTCACAGACCCATGAATGAGGTGTCAAAACGTGCGGCCTGTTCGGGAATGGTGTGCTATGACTTTTATAAGCGATCGGGGGTACGATGTTCGCCCCAGGGGCGAAAAACGGCCCAAAAAAAACGCATAGACTTAACATGGGGAAAAACTTTGACGAATCATAGCTCAGAGATCAGATTTCACAGAAACGTGTGATTTGCCACATTTGAAGAGGCTGACAGGCTCTTTAAGAACATACCCCTAAATGGGGTAAAAGTTGCACCCCTGGGGGGCAGGAGCGGCCCAAAGTTGCCCAAAAAACCCCATTGACTTAACATGGGGAAAAACTTTGACGAATCATAGCTCAGAGCTCAGATTTCACAGAAATGTGTGATTTGCCACATTTGAAGAGGCTTACAGGCTCTGTAAGAACATACCTCACAGTGGGGTAAAAGTTGCACCCCTGAGGGGCAGGAGCTGCCCAAAGTTACCCCCATAGACTTACTATGGTGTAGGACGGCCCATGAAATGGGCCGTCCTACACCATAGAAACCGCTTTTATATTGAACATAACTCTGGATCCCAGTGTCGTAGAGACAAAGGGGCGGGCTCATTTTACTCAGACGGCCAATCAGTGTCTCAAGATCATTGTGAAGCTATCAAGCCACGCCCTAGCAACCATTTAGAGCTCCTTAGCAACAAGTTCCATAGACTTCCATTAAAAGAGATCAAAGGGATATCTCAGGATATAAGTGTCATAGAAACATGAGGGTGGGCTCGTTTGACTCGGGCCAGCAAACAGCCAATCCTGAATCACCTCAACACTTACTGGACACGCCCTAGCAACCATTGTCGAGCACCTTAGCAACCAAAATCCAAAGAGGGATATCTTCCATTCTGAATGTCACAGAGGCATGGGAGTTGGTTTATATCATTCATACTGACAAGCAGCCTTTGGAGTTTCATGATTGGCAGCTGCCAAGCCACTCCCTAGCAACCAAACAGAGTACCCTAGCAACCATTTTGCAAGACCTATATCTCTGCATCAAAACTTCGTATAGAGATGGGGGTTGGCTCTTTTTACTCATGCTAGCAAACAGGACTTGCTACATGCTACACATGCTAGCTGTGAATAGCTACATGCTAATATTGATTAGCTAAGTGCTAAATCATGCCAATAAAATGCTACAAACTCCATAGTAACCATCTTTGACAACTACCAACCACCTAGTAACACCATAGCAACAACCCAGATTACCCTAGCAATACCCTAGCAACCACCCAGAATACCCTAGCAACCACCTAGCAACGCCCTAGCAACCACCCAGAATACCCTAGCAACTGCCTAGTAACCACCCAGAACACCCTAGCAACCGCCTAGCAACCATCCAGAATACCCTATTAACCACCTAGCAACGCCCTAGCAACCACCCAGAACACCCTAGCAACTGCATAGCAACCACCCAGAACACCCTAGCAACCACCTGGCAACACCCTAGTAATGCCCTAGTAACCACCGAGAAAACCCTAGCAACCGCCTAGCAACCACCCAGAACACCCTAGCAACCACCTCGCAACAACCTAGCAACCATCCAGAAAACCTTAGCAACCACCCAGAATACCCTAGCAACCGCCTAGCAACGCCCTAGCAACCACCCAGAATACCCTAGCAACCGCCTAGCAACCACCCAGAACACCCTAGCAACCGCCTAGAAACACTATAGCAACCATCTAGAATACCTTAGCAACCACCTAGCAATGCCCTAGCAACCACCCAGAATATCCTAGCAACCGCCTAGCAACACCCTAGCAACCATCCAGAATAACTCAGCAACCACCTAGCAACACCATAGTAACCACCCAGAATACCCTAGCAACCGCCTAGCAACACCCAAGCAACCATCCAGAATACCTTAGCAACCACCTAGCAACACCATAGCAACCACCCATTATACCCTAGCAACCATCTAACAATGCCCTAGCAACCACCCAGAATATCCTAGCAACCGCCTAACAACTACCTGAACACATGAATAAGCCATATCTCAGCACCAGAACATCGTACAGACGTGTTTGTTGGCTCGTATGCAATCATGTGCAACCGAGCGGCGAGTTTTGCCACTGCAAGCACCATTTCACATTTTCTTCTGGAAATGTACATTCTAGTTAATGGTGCTTGCCTATGGCAAAGCAACATTAGTGTTATTGCTCATACTTATTATTAATGGTGCTTGCCTATGGCAAAGCAACATTACTGTTATTGTGCATACTTATTATTCTTCTTCTTCTTCCACTTTTTTTTCGGCGCGTAACTCCTCCCGCAGTTTTTGTCACAGACCCATGAATGAGGTGTCAAAACGTGCGGCCTGTTCGGGAATGGTGTGCTATGACTTTTATAAGCGATCGGGGGTACGATGTTCGCCCCAGGGGCGAAAAACGGCCCAAAAAAAAACGCATAGACTTAACATGGGGAAAAACTTTGACGAATCATAGCTCAGAGATCAGATTTCACAGAAACGTGTGATTTGCCACATTTGAAGAGGTTGACAGGATCTTTAAGAACATACCCCTAAATGGGGTAAAAGTTGCACCCCTGGGGGGCAGGAGCGGCCCAAAGTTGCCCAAAAAACCCCATTGACTTAACATGGGGAAAAACTTTGAAGAGTCATAGCTCAGAGCTCAGATTTCACAGAAATGTGTGGTTTGCCACATTTGAAGAGGCTTACAGGCTCTGTAAGAACATACCTCACAGTGGGGTAAAAGTTGCACCCCTGAGGGGCAGGAGCTGCCCAAAGTTGCCCCCATAGACTTACTATGGTGTAGGACGGCCCATGAAATGGGCCGTCCTACACCATAGAAACCGCTTTTATATTGAACATAACTCTGGATCACAGTGTCGTAGAGACAAAGGGGCGGGCTCATTTTACTCAGACGGCCAATCAGTGTCTCAAGATCATTGTGAAGCTATCAAGCCACGCCCTAGCAACCATTTAGAGCTCCTTAGCAACAAGTTCCATAGACCTCCATTAAAAGAGATCGAAGGGATATCTCAGGATATAAGTGTCATAGAAACATGAGGGTGGGCTCGTTTGACTCGGGCCAGCAAACAGCCAATCCTGAATCACCTCAACACTTACTGGCCACGCCCTAGCAACCATTATCGAGCACCTTAGCAACCAAAATCCAAAGAGGGATATCTTCCATTCTGAATGTCACAGAGGCATGGGAGTTGGTTTATATCATTCATACTGACAAGCAGCCTTTGGAGTTTCATGATTGGCAGCTGCCAAGCCACTCCCTAGCAACTAAACAGAGTACCCTAGCAACCATTTTGCAAGACCTATATCTCTGCATCAAAACATCGTATAGAGATGGGGGTTGGTTTATACATTCACATTGACTTTGGAGCTTCATGATTGGCAGCTGCCAAGCCACTCCCTAGCAACCAAACAGAGTACCCTAGCAACCGTTTTGCAAGACCTATATCTCAGCACCAGAACATCGTATAGAGATAGGGGTTGGCTCTTTTGACTCATGCTAGCAAACAGGACTTGCTACATGCTACATATGCTAGCAGTGAATAGCTACATGCTAATATTGATTAGCTAAGTGTTAAATCATGCCAAGAAAATGCTACAAACTCCATAGTAACCATCTGTGACATCTACCAACCACCTAGTAACACCATAGCAACCACCCAGAATACCCTAGCAACCGCCTAGCAACCACCCAGAATACCCTAGCAACTGCCTAGCAACGCCCTAGCAACCAACCAGAATACCCTAGCAACCGCCTAGCAACCATCCAGAATACCCTAGCAACCGCCTAGCAACCATCCAGAATACCCTAGCAACCGCCTAGCAACGCCCTAGCAACCACCCACAACACCCTAGCAACCGCCTAGCAATCACCCAGAATACCCTAGCAACCACCTAGCAACGCCCTAGTAACCACCCAGAACACCCTAGCAACCACCTAGCAACCATCCAGAATACCCTAGCAACCACCCAGAACACCCTAGTCACCGCCTAGCAACCACCCAGAACACTCTAGCAACCACCTAGCAACACCCTAGCAACCATTCATAATACCCTAGCAACCACCTAGCAACGCCCTAGCAACCACCCAGAACACCCTAGCAACCGCCTAGCAACCATCCAGAATACCCTAGCAACCGCCTAGCAACGCCCTAGCAACCACCCAGAACACCCTAGCAACCACGTAGCAACCAACCAAAACACCCTAGCAACCGCCTAGCAACCACCCAGAACACCCTAGCAACCACCTAGCAACCATTCAGAATACCTTAGCAACCACCTAGCAACGCCCTAGCAACAACCCAGAATACCCTAGCAACCGCCTAGCAACCAACCAGAACACCCTAGCAACCGCCTAGCAACCACCTAGCAACACCAAAGCAACCACCCAGAATACCCTAGCAACCGTCTAGCAATGCCCTAGCAACCACCCAGAATACCCTAGCAACCGCCTAGCAACCACCTGAACACATGAATAAGCCATATCTCAGCACCAGAACATCGTACAGACATGGTTGTTGGCTCATATGCAATCATGTACCACACCCTAGCAACCGAGTGGCAAGATTTGCCACTGCAAGCACCATTTCACATTTTCTTCTGGAAATGTACATTCTAGTTAATGGTGCTTGCCTATGGCAAAGCAACATTACTGTTATTGTGCATACTTATTATTCTTCTTCCACTTTTTTTTCGGCGCGTAACTCCTCCCGCAGTTTTTGTCACAGACCCATGAATGAGGTGTCAAAACGTGCGGCCTGTTCGGGAATGGTGTGCTATGACTTTTATAAGCGATCGGGGGTACGATGTTCGCCCCAGGGGCGAAAAACGGCCCAAAAAAAACGCATAGACTTAACATGGGGAAAAACTTTGACGAATCATAGCTCAGAGATCAGATTTCACAGAAACGTGTGATTTGCCACATTTGAAGAGGCTGACAGGCTCTTTAAGAACATACCACTAAATGGGGTAAAAGTTGCACCCCTGGGGGGCAGGAGCTGCCCAAAGTTGCCCAAAAAACCCCATTGACTTAACATGGTGAAAAACTTTGAAGAGTCATAGCTCAGAGCTCAGATTTCACAGAAATGTGTGATTTGCCACATTTGAAGAGGCTTACAGGCTCTGTAAGAACATACCTCACAGTGGGGTAAAAGTTGCACCCCTGAGGGGCAGGAGCTGCCCAAAGTGTCCCCCATAGACTTACTATGGTGTAGGACGGCCCATGAAATGGGCCGTCCTACACCATAGAAACCGCTTTTATATTGAACATAACTCTGGATCACAGTGTCGTAGAGACAAAGGGGTGGGCTCATTTTACTCAGACGGCCAATCAGTGTCTCAAGATCATTGTGAAGCTATCAAGCCACGCCCTAGCAACCATTTAGAGCTCCTTAGCAACAAGTTCCATAGACTTCCATTAAAAGAGATCAAAGGGATATCTCAGGATATAAGTGTCATAGAAACATGAGGGTGGGCTCGTTTGACTCGGGCCAGCAAACAGCCAATCCTGAATCACCTCAACACTTACTGGCCACGCCCTAGCAACCATTATCGAGCACCTTAGCAACCAAAATCCAAAGAAGGATATCTTCCATTCTGAATGTCACAGAGGCATGGGAGTTGGTTTATATCATTCATACTGACAAGCAGCCTTTGGAGTTTCATGATTGGCAGCTCCCAAGCCACTCCCTAGCAACCAAACAGAGTACCCTAGCAACCATTTTGCAAGACCTATATCTCTACATGTAAACATCGTATAGAGATGGGGGTTGGTTTATACATTCACATTGACTTTGGAGCTTAATGATTGGCAGCTGCCAAGCCACTCCCTAGCAACCAAACAGAGTACCCTAGCAACCGTTTTGCAAGACCTATATCTCAGCACCAGAACATCGTATAGAGATGGGGGTTGGCTCTTTTTACTCATGCTAGCAAACAGGACTTGCTACATGCTACACATGCTAGCAGTGAATAGCTACATGCTAATATTGATTAGCTAAGTGTTAAATCATGCCAAGAAAATGATATAAACTCCATAGTAGCCATCTGTGACATCTACCAACCACCTAGTAACACCATAGCAACCACCCAGAATACCCTAGCAACCGCCTAGCAACCACCCAGAATACCCTAGCAACCACCTAGCAACCAACCAGAACACCCTAGCAACCGCCTAGCAACCAACCAGAACACCCTAGCAACCGCCTAGCAACCACCCAGAATACCCTAGCAACCACCTAGCAACGCCCTAGCAACCACTCAGAACACCCTAGTAACCGCCTAGCAACCACCCAGAACACTCTAGCAACCACCTAGCAACACCCTAGCAACCATTCAGAATACCTTAGCAACCACCTAGTAACACCATAGCAACCACCCAGAATACCCTAGCAACCGCCTAGCAACCACCCAGAACACCCTAGCAACCGCCTAGCAACCACCCAGAACACCCTAGCAACCACCTAGCAACACCCTAGCAACCATTCATAACACCCTAGCAACGCCCTAGTAACCACCCAGAATACCCTAGCAACCGCCTAGCAACGCCCTAGCAACAACCCAGAATACCCTAGCAACCGCCTAGCAACCACCCAGAACACCCTAGCAACCGCCTAGCAACCACCCAGAATACCTTAGCAACCGCCTAGCAACGCCCTAGCAACAACCCAGATTACCCTAGCAACCACCTAGCAACCAACCAGAACACCCTAGCAACCGCCTAGAAACACTATAGCAACCATCCAGAATACATTAGCAACCACCTAGCAATGCCCTAGCAACCACCCAGAATACCCTAGCAACCGCCTAGCAACCACCCAGAACACCCTAGCAACCACCTAGCAACACCTTAGTAACACCATAGCAACCACCCAGAATACCCTAGCAACCATCTACCAATGCCCTAGCAACCACCCAGAATACCCTAGCAACCGCCTAGCAACCACCTGAACACATGAATAAGCCATATCTCAGCACCAGTACATCGTACAGACATGTTTGTTGGCTCGTATGCAATCATGTACCACACCCTAGCAACCGAGCGACGAGTTTTGCCACTGCAAGCACCATTTCACATTTTCTCCTGGAAATGTACATTCTAGTGTTGTAATTACTATTCACCTAGACAAAACTTTGGCACGCAACTCCTCCCTCATATTTTGTCGTAGACCAATGAATGAGGTGTCAAATCGACCGGTTTGTTGAGGAGAGGTGTGCTATGACTTTTATAAGCGATCAGGTGTACGATGTTCGTCTGGCGGGCGAACAATTTGCCGAAAAATCTCCCATAGACTTAACATTGGCACATAATTTATAAAATCATATCTTTGGCTCAGAAGGTCATAGAGGCTTGGGTTGGGCTCTTTTGATTCGTCCTATTAACCAGCCAATGAGTAGTGACATATCAACTTCATAATCACGCCCTAGCAACCAGTTACAGGCCCCTAGCAACAACTGAACAACATTTACAAGCTATATCTCAGCAACAAAACATTGTAAAAACACAGAGTTTGGCATTTTTTGACCCAGATGTGCAAATACTCTTTAAATATTACTCCATAAACTGTATGAACAAGCCTTAGCAACCATTTTGGATTACCCTAGCAACCGTACAAACACATGAATGAGCTATATCTCAGAACCAGAACATCATATAGACATGGGGCTGTGCTTGTTTGTTTCGTTTGGGAAACCAGTCTGTAAATATCATCATAGTAACTGTGTAACCACACCTTAGCAACCATTTGAAGATACCTAGCAACCATATTGCAACATATAGAAGCCATATTTCATCTCCACAACATCGTACAGACACGGTTGTTGGCTCGTATGAAATCATGTAAAACACCCTAGCAATCGAGCGGTGAGTTTTGCCACTGCAAGCACCATTTCACATTTTCTTCTGGAAATGTACATTCTAGTTATTATTATTCTTCCACACAAATTTCGGCGCGTAACTCCTCCCGCAGCTTTTGTCACAGACCCATGAATGAGGTGTCAAAACGTGCAGCTTATTCGGGAATGGTGTGCTATGACTTTTCTAAGCGATCGGGGGTACGGTGTTTGCCCCAGGGGCAAAAAAGCGGCCAAAAAATCCCATTGACTTAACATTGCAGCAAACTTTGAACACTCGTAGCTCTGAGCGAGAATATCGCAGAAACATGTGGGTCACCACATTTGAAGAGGATAACGGGCTCTTTAAGAACATACCTCACAATGGGGTAAAAGTTGCACCCCTGGGGGCAGGAGCTGCCCAAAGTTGCCCCATTGACTTACAATGGTGTAGGACGGCCCTGAAATGAATGTGTTAGTAGTGTCACAGACCCATGAGTGAGGCGTCAAATCGACCGTCTCATTGAGGAGAGTTTTGCTATGACTTTTCTAAGCGATCAGGTGTACGATGTTCGCACAGCGGACAAAAAATCGGCCAAAAAAGTCCCATAGACTTAACATTGCGGAATGTTCAAAAATTTAAATCCAAACCGACTTTTTCACACACACCCACAGAAAAGGGCCTGACAGCCCTGCTGTCAGGCCCTCTCTCTCTCCCTCAGAGGATTTATTTTATCAAGCAGCCAATAAGTAATGGCCTAAAATCTTCAAAGCCACACCATAGCAACCAGTTACAGCACCCTAGCAACCGTGGGCGATAGGCACGAGGCCGCAGGCCTCGTGCCATACTAAACAACTCTATAAAAACTGTATAAAAACTCCTTTTAAAAACTCCATAGTAATCATCTGTTAAAAAATACACGCCGACATCACAGACCCCTGATTGAGGCGTCAAATTGTGCGGATTATTGAGGAGAGGTGTGCTGTGACTTTTCTTAGCGATGGGGGGTACGGGTTTCGCCCCAGGGGCAAATCATTGGGTAAAAAAAATCCCATAGACTTAACATTGCCACAAACTTTGACGACTCGTAGCACTGACCGATGATTTCACAGAAACTTGTAATTTACCACATTTGAAGAGGCTGGCAGGCTCTGTAAGAACATACCTCACAATGGGGTAAAAGTTGCACCCCTGGGGGGCAGGAGCTGCCCAAAGTTGCCCCATTGACTTACTATGGTGTAGTCCTACACATTGCATAGGGATTTTGTTTTGAACATAACTCTGGATCACAGTGTCGTAGAGACAAAGGGGCGGGCTCATTTTACTCAGACGGCCAATCAGTGTCTCAAGATCATTGTGAAGCTATCAAGCCACGCCCTAGCAACCATTTAGAGCTCCTTAGCAACAAGTTCCATAGACCTCCATTAAAAGAGATCAAAGGGATATCTCAGGATATAAGTGTCATAGAAACATGAGGGTGGGCTCGTTTGACTCAGGCCAGCAAACAGCCAATCCTGAATCACCTCAACACTTACTGGCCACGCCCTAGCAACCATTATCGAGCACCTTAGCAACCAAAATCCAAAGAGGGATATCTTCCATTCTGAATGTCACAGAGGCATGGGAGTTGGTTTATATCATTCATACTGACAAGCAGCCTTTGGAGTTTCATGATTGGCAGCTGTCAAGCCACTCCCTAGCAACCAAACAGAGTACCCTAGCAACCATTTTGCAAGACCTATATCTCTACATGTAAACATCGTATAGAGATGGGGGTTGGTTTATACATTCACATTGTCTTTGGAGCTTCATGATTGGCAGCTGCCAAGCCACTCCCTAGCAACCAAACATAGTACCCTAGCAACCGTTTTGCAAGACCAATATCTCTAAATCAGAACATCGTATAGAGATGGGGGTTGGCTCTTTTGACTCATGCTAGCAAACAGGACTTGCTACATGCTACACATGCTAGCAGTGAATAGCTACATGCTAATATTGATTAGCTAAGTGTTAAATCATGCCAAGAAAATGCTACAAATTCCATAGTAACTATCTGTGACATCTACCAACCACCTAGTAACACCATAGCAACCACCCAGAATACCCTAGCAACCGCCTAGCAACCACCCAGAATACCCTAGCAACCGCCTAGCAACACCCTAGCAACTACCCAGAATACCCTAGCAACCGCCTAGCAACCACCCAGAACACCCTAGCAACCGCCTAGCAACCATCCAGAATACCCTAGCAACCGCCTAGCAACCGCCTAGCAACCATCCAGAATACCCTAGCAACCGCCTAGCAACGCCCTAGCAACCACCCAGAACACCCTAGCAACCGCCTAGCAACCACCCAGAACACCCTAGCAACCGCCTAGCAACCACCCAGAACACCCTAGCAACCGCCTAGCAACGCCCTAGCAACCACCCAGAATACCCTAGCAACCGCCTAGCAACCACCCAGAACACCCTAGCAACCGCCTAGCAACCATCCAGAATACCCTAGCAACCACCTAGCAACGCCCTAGCAACCACCCAGAACACCCTAGCAACCGCCTAGCAACCACCCAGAACACCCTAGCAGCCGCCTAGCAACCGCCTAGCAATGCCCTAGCAACCACCCAGAACACTCTAGCAACCAACCAAAACACCCTAGCAACCGCCTAGCAACCACCCAGAATACCCTAGCAACCGCCTAGCAACGCCCTAGCAACAACCCAGAATACCCTAGCAACTGCCTAGCAACCACCCAGAACACCCTAGCAACCGCCTAGAAACAGTATAGCAACCATCCAGAATACATTAGCAACCACCTAGCAATGCCCTAGCAACCACCCAGAATACCCTAGCAACCACCTAGCAACCACCCAGAACACCCTAGCAACCACCTAGCAACACCATAGCAACCACCCAGAATACCCTAGCAACCGTCTAGCAATGCCCTAGCAACCACCCAGAATACCCTAGCAACCACCTAGCAACCACCTGAACACATGAATAAGCCATATCTCAGCACCAGAACATCATACAGACATGTTTGTTGGCTCGTATGCAATCATGTACCACACCCTAGCAACCGAGCGGTGAGTTTTGCCACTGCAAGCACCATTTCACATTTTCTCCTGGAAATGTACATTCTAGTTATTAATGGTGCTTGCCTATGGCAAAGCAACATTAGTGTTATTGCTCATACTTATTATTAATGGTGCTTGCCTATGGCAAAGCAACATTACTGTTATTGTGCATACTTATTAATGGTGCTTGCCTATGGCAAAGCAACATTACTGTTATTGTGCATACTTATTATTCTTCTTCTTCTTCTTCCACTTTTTTTTCGGCGCGTAACTCCTCCCGCAGTTTTTGTCACAGACCCATGAATGAGGTGTCAAAACGTGCGGCCTGTTCGGGAATGGTGTGCTATGACTTTTATAAGCGATCGGGGGTACGATGTTCGCCCCAGGGGCGAAAAACGGCCCAAAAAAAACGCATAGACTTAACATGGGGAAAAACTTTGACGAATCATAGCTCAGAGATCAAATTTCACAGAAACGTGTGATTTGCCACATTTGAAGAGGCTGACAGGCTCTTTAAGAAAATACCCCTAAATGGGTTAAAAGTTGCACCCCTGGGGGGCAGGAGCTGCCCAAAGTTGCCCAAAAAACCCCATTGACTTAACATGGTGAAAAACTTTGAAGAGTCATAGCTCAGAGCTCAGATTTCACAGAAATGTGTGATTTGCCACATTTGAAGAGGCTTACAGGCTCTGTAAGAACATACCTCACAGTGGGGTAAAAGTTGCACCCCTGAGGGGCAGGAGCTGCCCAAAGTTGCCCCCATAGACTTACTATGGTGTAGGACGGCCCATGAAATGGGCCGTCCTACACCATAGAAACCGCTTTTATATTGAACATAACTCTGGATCACAGTGTCATAGAGACAAGGGGGCGGGCTCATTTTACTCAGACGGCCAATCAGTGTCTCAAGATCATTGTGAAGCTATCAAGCCACGCCCTAGCAACCATTTAGAGCTCCTTAGCAACAAGTTCCATAGACTTCCATTAAAAGAGATCAAAGGGATATCTCTGGATATAAGTGTCATAGAAACATGAGGGTGGGCTCGTTTGACTCGGGCCAGCAAACAGCCAATCCTGAATCACCTCAAAACTTACTGGCCACGCCCTAGCAACCATTATCGAGCACCTTAGCAACCAAAATCCAAAGAGGGATATCTTCCATTCTGAATGTCACAGAGGCATGGGAGTTGGTTTATATCATTCATACTGACAAGCAGCCTTTGGAGTTTCATGATTGGCAGCTGCCAAGCCACTCCCTAGCAACCAAACAGAGTACCCTAGCAACCATTTTGCAAGACCTATATCTCTACATGTAAACATCGTATAGAGATGGGGGGTGGTTTATACATTCACATTGACTTTGGAGCTGCATGATTGGCAGCTGCCAAGCCACTCCCTAGCAACCAAACGTAGTACCCTAGCAACCGTTTTGCAAGACCAATATCTCTAAATCAGAACATCGTACAGAGATGGGGGTTGGCTCTTTTGACTCATGCTAGCAAACAGGACTTGCTACATGCTACACATGCTAGCAGTGAATAGCTACATGCTAATATCGATTAGCTAAGTGTTAAATCATGCCAAGAAAATGCTACAAATTCCATAGTAACCATCTGTGACATCTACCAACCACCTAGTAACACCATAGCAACCACCCAGAATACCCTAGCAACCGCCTAGCAACCACCCAGAATACCCTAGCAACCGCCTAGCAACGCCCTAGCAACCATCCAGAATACCCTAGCAACCGCCTAGCAACCACCCAGAACACCCTAGCAACCGCCTAGCAACCATCCAGAATACCCTAGCAACCGCCTAGCAACGCCCTAGCAACCACCCAGAACACCCTAGCAACCGCCTAGCAACCACCCAGAACACCCTAGCAACCACCTAGCAACGCCCTAGCAACCACCCAGAATACCCTAGCAACCGCCTAGCAACCACCCAGAACACCCTAGCAACCGCCTAGCAACCATCCAGAATACCCTAGCAACCGCCTAGCAACGCCCTAGCAACCACCCAGAACACCCTAGCAACCGCCTAGCAACCACCCAGAATACCCTAGCAACCACCTAGCAACGCCATAGCAACCACCCAGAACACCCTAGCAACCGCCTAGCAACCACCCAGAATACCCTAGCAACCACCTAGCAACGCCATAGCAACCACCCAGAATACCCTAGCAACCGCCTAGCAACCACCCAGAACACCCTAGCAACCGCCTAGCAACCATCCAGAATACCCTAGCAACCGCCTAGCAACGCCCTAGCAACCACCCAGAACACCCTAGCAACCACCTAGCAACCACCCAGAACACCCTAGCAACCACTCAGAACACCCTAGCAACCATTCAGAACACCTTAGCAACCACCTAGCAACGCCCTAGTAACCACCCAGAACACCCTAGCAACCGCCTAGCAACCTTCCAGAATACCCTAGCAACCGCCTAGCAACGCCCTAGCAACCACCCAGAACACCCTAGCAACTGCCTAGCAACCAACCAAAAAACCCTAGCAACCGCCTAGCAACCACCCAGAACACCCTAGCAACCACCTAGCAACACCATAGCAACCACCCAGAATACCCTAGCAACCATCTAGCAATGCCCTAGCAACCACCCAGAATACCCTAGCAACCACCTAGCAACCACCTGAACACATGAATAAGCCATATCTCAGCACCAGAACATCTTACAGACATGTTTGTTGGCTCGTATGCAATCATGTACCACACCCTAGCAACCGAGCGGCGAGTTTTGCCACTGCAAGCACCATTTCACATTTTCTCCTGGAAATGTACATTCTAGTTATTCTTCTTCTTCTTCTTCCACTTTTTTTTCGGCGCGTAACTCCTCCCGCAGTTTTTGTCACAGACCCATGAATGAGGTGTCAAAACGTGCGGCCTGTTCGGGAATGGTGTGCTATGACTTTTATAAGACGATCGGGGGTACGATGTTCGCCCCAGGGGCAAAAAACGGCCCAAAAAAAACGCATAGACTTAACATGGGGAAAAACTTTGACGAATCATAGCTCAGAGATCAAATTTCACAGAAACGTGTGATTTGCCACATTTGAAGAGGCTGACAGGCTCTTTAAGAACATACCCCTAAATGGGGTAAAAGTTGCACCCCTGGGGGGCAGGAGCTGCCCAAAGTTGCCCAAAAAACCCCATTGACTTAACATGGTGAAAAACTTTGACGAATCATAGCTCAGAGATCAAATTTCGCAGAAATGTGTGATTTGCCACATTTGAAGAGGCTTACAGGCTCTGTAAGAACATACCACACAGTGGGGTAAAAGTTGCACCCCTGAGGGGCAGGAGCTGCCCAAAGTTGCCCCCATAGACTTACTATGGTGTAGGACGGCCCATGAAATGGGCCGTCCTACACCATAGAAACCGCTTTTATATTGAACATAACTCTGGATCACAGTGTCGTAGAGACAAAGGGGCGGGCTCATTTTACTCAGACGGCCAATCAGTGTCTCAAGATCATTGTGAAGCTATCAAGCCACGCCCTAGCAACCATTTAGAGCTCCTTAGCAACAAGTTCCATAGACCTCCATTAAAAGAGATCAAAGGGATATCTCAGGATATAAGTGTCATAGAAACATGAGGGTGGGCTCGTTTGACTCGGGCCAGCAAACAGCCAATCCTGAATCACCTCAACACTTACTGGCCACGCCCTAGCAACCATTATCGAGCACCTTAGCAACCAAAATCCAAAGAGGGATATCTTCCATTCTGAATGTCACAGAGGCATGGGAGTTGGTTTATATCATTCATACTGACAAGCAGCCTTTGGAGTTTCATGATTGGCAGCTGCCAAGCCACTCCCTAGCAACCAAACAGAGTACCCTAGCAACCATTTTGCAATACCTATATCTCTACATGTAAACATCGTATAGAGATGGGGGTTGGTTTATACATTCACATTGACTTTGGAGCTTAATGATTGGCAGCTGCCAAGCCACTCCCTAGCAACCAAACAGAGTACCCTAGCAACCGTTTTGCAAGACCTATATCTCAGCACCAGAACATCGTATAGAGATGGGGGTTGGCTCTTTTTACTCATGCTAGCAAACAGGACTTGCTACATGCTACACATGCTAGCAGTGAATAGCTACATGCTAATATTGATTAGCTAAGTGTTAAATCATGCCAAGAAAATGATATAAACTCCATAGTAGCCATCTGTGACATCTACCAACCACCTAGTAACACCATAGCAACCACCCAGAATACCCTAGCAACCGCCTAGCAACCACCCAGAATACCCTAGCAACCACCTAGCAACGCCCTAGCAACCACCCAGAACACCCTAGCAACCGCCTAGCAACCACCCAGAATACCCTAGCAACCACCTAGGAACGCCCTAGCAACCACTCAGAACACCCTAGTAACCGCCTAGCAACCACCCAGAACACTCTAGCAACCACCTAGCAACACCCTAGCAACCATTCAGAATACCTTAGCAACCACCTAGTAACACCATAGCAACCACCCAGAATACCCTAGCAACCGCCTAGCAACCACTCAGAACACCCTAGCAACCGCCTAGCAACCACCCAGAACACCCTAGCAACCACCTAGCAACACCCTAGCAACCATTCATAACACCCTAGCAACGCCCTAGTAACCACCCAGAATACCCTAGCAACCGCCTAGCAACGCCCTAGCAACAACCCAGAATACCCTAGCAACCGCCTAGCAACCACCCAGAACACCTAGCAACCGCCTAGCAACCACCCAGAATACCTTAGCAACCGCCTAGCAACGCCCTAGCAACAACCCAGAATACCCTAGCAACCACCTAGCAACCACCCAGAACACCCTAGCAACCGCCTAGAAACACTATAGCAACCATCCAGAATACATTAGCAACCACCTAGCAATGCCCTAGCAACCACCCAGAATACCCTAGCGACCGCCTAGCAACCACCCAGAACACCCTAGCAACCACCTAGCAACACCATAGTAACACGATAGCAACCACCCAGAATACCCTAGCAACCATCTACCAATGCCCTAGCAACCACCCAGAATACCCTAGCAACCGCCTAGCAACCACCTGAACACATGAATAAGCCATATCTCAGCACCAGAACATCGTACAGACATGTTTGTTGGCTCGTATGCAATCATGTACCACACCCTAGCAACCGAGCGGCGAGTTTTGCCACTGCAAGCACCATTTCACATTTTCTCCTGGAAATGTACATTCTAGTTCTTCTTCTTCTTCTTCTTCTTCTTCTTCTTCCACTTTTTTTTCGGCGCGTAACTAGTCCCGCATTTTTTGTCACAGACCCATGAATGAGGTGTCAAATCGTGCGGATTATTCGGGAATGGTGTGCTATGACTTTTATAAGCGATCGGGGGTACGATGTTCGCCCCAGGGGCGAAAAAACGGCCCAAAAAAAACGCATAGACTTAACATGGGGAAAAACTTTGACGAATCATAGCTCAGAGATCAGATTTCACAGAAATGTGTGATTTGCCACATTTGAAGAGGCTGACAGGCTCTTTAAGAACATACCCCTAAATGGGGTAAAAGTTGCACCCCTGGGGGGCAGGAGCGGCCCAAAGTTGCCCAAAAAACCCCATTGACTTAACATGGTGAAAAACTTTGAAGAGTCATAGCTCAGAGCTCAGATTTCACAGAAATGTGTGATTTGCCACATTTGAAGAGGCTTACAGGCTCTGTAAGAACATACCACACAATGGGGTAAAAGTTGCACCCCTGAGGGGCAGGAGCTGCCCAAAGTTGCCCCCATAGACTTACTATGGTGTAGGACGGCCCATGAAATGGGCCGTCCTACACCATAGAAACCGCTTTTATATTGAACATAACTCTGGATCACAGTGTCGTAGAGACAAAGGGGCGGGCTCATTTTACTCAGACGGCCAATCATTGTCTCAAGATCATTGTGAAGCTATCAAGCCACGCCCTAGCAACCATTTAGAGCTCCTTAGCAACAAGTTCCATAGACTTCCATTAAAAGAGATCAAAGGGATATCTTTGGATATAAGTGTCATAGAAACATGAGGGTGGGCTCGTTTGACTCGGGCCAGCAAACAGCCAATCCTGAATCACCTCAACACTTACTGGCCACGCCCTAGCAACCATTATCGAGCACCTTAGCAACCAAAATCCAAAGAGGGATATCTTCCATTCTGAATGTCACAGAGGCATGGGAGTTGGTTTATATCATTCATACTGACAAGCAGCCTTTGGAGTTTCATGATTGGCAGCTGCCAAGCCACTCCCTAGCAACCAAACAGAGTACCCTAGCAACCATTTTGCAAGACCTATATCTCTACATGTAAACATCGTATAGAGATGGGGGTTGGTTTATACATTCACATTGACTTTGGAGCTTCATGATTGGCAGCTGCCAAGCCACTCCCTAGCAACCAAACAGAGTACCCTAGCAACCGTTTTGCAAGACCAATATCTCTAAATCAGAACATCGTACAGAGATGGGGGTTGGCTCTTTTGACTCATGCTAGCAAACAGGACTTGCTACATGCTACACATGCTAGCAGTGAATAGCTACATGCTAATATTGATTAGCTAAGTGTTAAATCATGCCAAGAAAATGCTACAAATTCCATAGTAACCATCTGTGACATCTACCAACCACCTAGTAACACCATGCAACCACCCGAAACCTAGAACCGCTAGCAACCACCCAGAATACCAACGTCCTAGCAACCGCTAGCAAACACCAATACCCTAGAATACCCTAGCAACATCGACCTACAAGCTAGACCAGAGCTGACGCTCTATGAACCATAGCACAACAACACTGCTACATCTACACACAGACCCCTAGCAATCACCAGAATACCTAGCAACCAGCCAATAGCTACAAACCATGAAACCACTAGAACCTCTAGCCAACCAGCCTAGTAACACACTAGAACACCCAGAAACCCTAGCAACCGCCTAGCAACCCACCAGAACCCTAGCAACCCGACCTATAGCAAGCCAGCAACCCAGAACACCCTAGCAACACCTGCACGCCTAGCAACCCCCAGAACACCCTAGCAACCGCCTAGCAACCACCCAGCAAGTACACCCTAGCAAACCTAGCAACGCACCCTAGCAACCATCCACCAGATATCACCACTAAGCAAACCGCCCTAGCAACACCCGCACCTAGCTAAACCACCCAGAACACCCTAGCAACCGCCTAGCAACCATCCAGAATACCCTAGCAACCGCCTGCAACGCCCTAGCACCACCGACACCCTAGCAACCGCTAGCACCACCAGAATACCCTAGCAACCGCCTAGCAACGCCTAGAACTACCCAGAATACCCTAGCAACCGCCTAGCAACCACCCAGAACACCCTAGCAACCGCTAGCAACCATCCAGAATACCTAGCAACCGCCTAGCACGCTAGCAACCATCCAGAATACCCTAGCAACCGCCTAGCAACGCCCTAGCAACCACCCAGAACACCCTAGCAACCGCCTAGCAACCACCCAGAACACCCTAGCAACCGCCTAGCAACCACCCAGAACACCCTAGCAACCGCCTAGCAACGCCCTAGCAACCACCCAGAATACCCTAGCAACCGCCTAGCAACCACCCAGAACACCCTAGCAACCGCCTAGCAACCATCCAGAATACCCTAGCAACCACCTAGCAACGCCCTAGCAACCACCCAGAACACCCTAGCAACCGCCTAGCAACCACCCAGGATACCCTAGCAACTGCCTAGCAACGCCCTAGCAACCACCCAGAACACCCTAACAACCGCCTAGCAACCACCCAGAACACCCTAGCAACCGCCTAGCAACCATCCAGAATACCCTAGCAACCGCCTAGCAACGCCCTAGCAACCACCCAGAACACCCTAGCAACCGCCTAGCAACCACCCAGAACACCCTAGCAACCGCCTAGCAACCACCCAGAACACCCTAGCAACCGCCTAGCAACGCCCTAGCAACAACCCAGAATACCCTAGCAACTGCCTAGCAACACCCTAGCAACCATCCAGAACACCCTAGAAACTACCTAGCAACACCCTAGCAACCACCTAGCAACCACCCAGAATACCCTAGCAACCACCTAGCAACCACCCAGAATACCCTAGCAATGACCTAGAAAAACCCTAGCAACCACCCATAACACCCTAGCAACCACCTAGCAACCACCCAGAATACCCTAGCAACCGTCTAGCAACCACCCAGAACACCCTAGCAACTGCCTTGCATCATCATAGCAAACTCCAAGAACACCCTAGCAACCGGGTGGTGTTTTTTGCCACTGCAAGCACCATTTCACATTTTCTCCTGGAAATGTACATTCTAGTTAAGTTGGCTTGTGAGAGCCAACTTATTGAAATCCTATTTAAACTTATTATTAAGTTGGCTTGTGAGAGCCAACTTAGTGAAATCCTACTTAAACTTATTATTATTATTATTAAGTTGGCTTGTGAGAGCCAACTTACTGAAATCCTACTTAAACTTATTATTATTATTATTATTCTGTCGCTAAATTTCTATATCTAACTCCTCCTAGAGCGTTAACTCCACATACTCCAAACTCGGCACGGACACTCAGACTGTTCTGACTCGAGTTGCTATATCTTTTCGAACTGATCGGACTTACGGTTTTCCTAAAAAAGACGATCAAACTCGGAATAAACTCCCATTGACTTAACATTGCGGAATGTTCAGATTTTCAAACTGGCCAACTGCCAAAAATTCAAATCTAAATACCTTGAAGCCCTAGACTAAATCAAACTGCCATTCTAAATACTATATGAGCCATTGAGACTCATTTAAACTAATAAACTCATCTATCTATGACACTTATATATCTAATCTTAAACTCATAATAAATTAATAAACTCTAAACTCATAAACTCTAAACTTATAAACTTATAAACTTATAAACTCTAAACTCATAAACTCTAAACTCATAAACTTATAAACTCTAAACTTATAAACTCTAAACTCATAAACTCTAAACTCATAAACTCTAAACTCATAAACTTATAAACTCTAAACTCATAAACTCTAAACTCATAAACTCTAAACTCATAAACTTATAAACTCTAAACTTATAAACTCTAAACTCATAAACTCTAAACTCATAAACTTATAAACTCTAAACTCATAAACTCTAAACTCATAAACTCTAAACTCATAAACTTATAAACTCTAAACTCATAAACTCTAAACTCATAAACTTATAAACTCTAGACTCATAAACTCTAAACTCATAAACTCTAAACTCATAAACTTATAAACTCTAAACTCATAAACTCTAAACTCATAAACTCTAAACTCATAAACTTATAAACTCTAAACTCGTACACGTATAAACTCATACACTTATGAACTCATAAATTCATACACTTATGAACTTAAACTCATAAATGAATAAACTCTGAACTCTTACTCATTTAAACATAAACTCTGAACTCATAAACTCATGAATTCATACACTTATAAACTCATAAACTTATGAACTTTCATGAATTCATACATTTATGAATTATAAACACTTATATATATATACACATACAATATACACTTATAAACTTTTAAACTCATAAATAGTTCACCATAGCAACCACCCAGAACACCCTAGCAACCACCCAAAATATCTTAGAACACCCTAGCAACCACCCAGAACACCCTAGCAACCACCCAAAATACCTTAGAACACCCTAGCAACACCATAGCAACCACCCAAAATACCTTAGAACACCCTAGCAACCACCCAGAACACCCTAGCAACCACCCAAAATACATTAGAACACCTAGCAACACCATAGCAACCACCCAAAATACCTTAGAACACCCTAGCAACACCATAGCAACACACCCAAAATACCTTAGAACACCCTAGCAACACCATAGCAACCACCCAAAATACCTTAGAACACCCTAGCAACCACCCAAAAACACCTAGTAACCACCCAAAATACCTTAAAACACCCTAGCAACACCATAGCAACCACCCAAAATACCTTAGAACACCCTAGCAACACCATAGCAACCACCCAAAATTCTTAGAAACACCCTATGCAACCCCCCAAAATACATTAGAACACCCTAGCAAACACCATAGCAAACCGCACCCCCAAAATACCTCGGGAACACCATAGCAACCACCCAGAACACCCTAGCAACCACCCAAAATACCTTATAACACCCTAGCAACACCATAGCAACCACCCAGAATACCCTAGCAACCACCCAAAATACCTTAGAACACCCTAGCAACCACCCAAAATACATCAGAACACCCTAGCAACACCATAGCAACCACCCAAAATACCCTAGCAACTGCCTAGTAACCACCCAGAACACCTTAGCAACCACCCAAAATACCTAATAACACCCTAGCAACCACCCAAAATACCTTAGAACACCCTAGCAACACCCTAGCAACCACCCATAACACCCTAGCAACTGCATAACAACCACCCAGAACACCATAGCAACCGCCTAACAACCAACCAGAACACCCTAGCAACCAAACAAAATACCTTAGCAACCACCTAGAACACCCTAGCAACCACCCAGAACACCTTAGCAACCCACTAGAAACACCTAGCAACTTTAAATAACTATTCTTTAAATTTAAACTACTATAAACTTTAAACTAATTAAAACTTTACGCTACTTTAAACTACTTTAATTTAAACTTCAAACTACTTTAATTTAAACTTCAAACTACTTTAAAATTTGAACTAATTTAAACTTTAAACTAATTTAAACTATAAACTAATTTAAACTTTAAAATACTTTAATTTAAACTTCAAACTATTTTAAAATTCAAACTAATTTAAACTTTAAACTAATTAAAACTATAAACTAATTTAAACTTCAAACTACTTTAAACTTCTTCAAACTTTCTGGTCCAAACTTTCACAAGCCAACTTAAAGTTTGTCTCGACGAACTTTTTAATCTAGTTATTAAGTTGGCTTGTGAGAGCCAACTTACTGAAATCCTACTTAAACTTATTATTATTATTATTTTCTGTCGCTAAATTTCTATATCTAACTCCTCCTAGAGCGTTAACTCCACATACTCCAAACTCGGCACGGACACTCAGACTGTTCTGACTCGAGTTGCTATATCTTTTCGAACTGATCGGACTTACGGTTTTCCTAAAAAAGACGATCAAACTCGGAAAAAACTCCCATTGACTTAACATTGCGGAATGTTCAGATTTTCAAACTGGCCAACTGCCAAAAATTCAAATCTAAATACCTTGAAGCCCTAGACTAAATCAAACTGCCATTCTAAATACTATATGAGCCATTGAGACTCATTTAAACTAATAAACTCATCTATCTATGACACTTATATATCTAATCTTAAACTCATAATAAATTAATAAACTCTAAACTTATAAACTCTAAACTCATAAACTCTAAACTTATAAACTTATAAACTTATAAACTCTAAACTCATAAACTCTAAACTCATAAACTTATAAACTCTAAACTTATAAACTCTAAACTCATAAACTCTAAACTCATAAACTCTAAACTCATAAACTTATAAACTCTAAACTCATAAACTCTAAACTCATAAACTCTAAACTCATAAACTTATAAACTCTAAACTTATAAACTCTAAACTCATAAACTCTAAACTCATAAACTTATAAACTCTAAACTCATAAACTCTAAACTCATAAACTCTAAACTCATAAACTTATAAACTCTAAACTCATAAACTCTAAACTCATAAACTTATAAACTCTAGACTCATAAACTCTAAACTCATAAACTCTAAACTCATAAACTTATAAACTCTAAACTCATAAACTCTAAACTCATAAACTCTAAACTCATAAACTTATAAACTCTAAACTCGTACACGTATAAACTCATACACTTATGAACTCATAAATTCATACACTTATGAACTTAAACTCATAAATGAATAAACTCTGAACTCTTACTCATTTAAACATAAACTCTGAACTCATAAAACTCATGAATTCATACACTTATAAACTCATAAACTTATGAACTTTCATGAATTCATACATTTATGAATTATAAACACTTATATATTATACACATACAATATACACTTATAAACTTTTAAACTCATAAATAGTTCACCATAGCAACCACCCAGAACACCCTAGCAACCACCCAAAATATCTTAGAACACCCTAGCAACCACCCAGAACACCCTAGCAACCACCCAAAATACCTTAGAACACCCTAGCAACACCATAGCAACCACCCAAAATACCTTAGAACACCCTAGCAACCACCCAGAACACCCTAGCAACCACCCAAAATACATTAGAACACCCTAGCAACACCATAGCAACCACCCAAAATACCTTAGAACACCCTAGCAACACCATAGCAACCACCCAAAATACCTTAGAACACCCTAGCAACACCATAGCAACCACCCAAAATACCTTAGAACACCCTAGCAACCACCCAAAACACCCTAGTAACCACCCAAAATACCTTAAAACACCCTAGCAACACCATAGCAACCACCCAAAATACCTTAGAACACCCTAGCAACACCATAGCAACCACCCAAAATTTCTTAGAACACCCTAGCAACCCCCCAAAATACATTAGAACACCCTAGCAACACCATAGCAACCGCCCAAAATACCTCGGAACACCATAGCAACCACCCAGAACACCCTAGCAACCACCCAAAATACCTTATAACACCCTAGCAACACCATAGCAACCACCCAGAATACCCTAGCAACCACCCAAAATACCTTAGAACACCCTAGCAACCACCCAAAATACATCAGAACACCCTAGCAACACCATAGCAACCACCCAAAATACCCTAGCAACTGCCTAGTAACCACCCAGAACACCTTAGCAACCACCCAAAATACCTAATAACACCCTAGCAACCACCCAAAATACCTTAGAACACCCTAGCAACACCCTAGCAACCACCCATAACACCCTAGCAACTGCATAACAACCACCCAGAACACCATAGCAACCGCCTAACAACCAACCAGAACACCCTAGCAACCAAACAAAATACCTTAGCAACCACCTAGAACACCCTAGCAACCACCCAGAACACCTTAGCAACCCACTAGAAACACCCTAGCAACTTTAAATAACTATTCTTTAAATTTAAACTACTATAAACTTTAAACTAATTAAAACTTTACGCTACTTTAAACTACTTTAATTTAAACTTCAAACTACTTTAATTTAAACTTCAAACTACTTTAAAATTTGAACTAATTTAAACTTTAAACTAATTTAAACTATAAACTAATTTAAACTTTAAAATACTTTAATTTAAACTTCAAACTATTTTAAAATTCAAACTAATTTAAACTTTAAACTAATTAAAACTATAAACTAATTTAAACTTCAAACTACTTTAAACTTCTTCAAACTTTCTGGTCCAAACTTTCACAAGCCAACTTAAAGTTTGTCTCGACGAACTTTTTAATCTAGTTATTATTATTATTTCTGTCGCTAAATTTCTATATCAAACTCCTCCTAGAGCTTTAACTCCACATACTCCAAACTCGGCACGGACACTCAGACTGTTCTGACTCGAGTTGCTATATCTTTTCGAACTGATCGGACTTACGGTTTTCCTAAAAATGACGATCAAAGTCGGAAAAAACTCCCATTGACTTAACATTGCGGAATGTTCAGATTTTCAAACTGGCCAACTGCCAAAAATTCAAATCTAAATACCTTGAAGCCCTAGACTAAATCAAACTGCCATTCTAAATACTATATGAGCCATTGAGACTCATTTAAACTAATAAACTCATCTATTTATGACACTTATCTATCTAATCTTAAATTCTTAAACTCATAATAAATTAATAAACTCTAAACTTAAACTCTTAGACTCATTTAAACTTATAAACTCTAAACTCATTTAAACTTATAAACTCTAAACTCATAAACTCGTACACATATAAACTCATACACTTATGAACTCATGAATTCATAAACTCATGAACTTAAACTCATAAATTAATAAACTGAACTCATAAACTTATAAACTCTAAACTCATAAACTCATGAAATCATACACTTATGAACTCATAAACTTATAAACTCTAAACTCATAAACTCGTACACATATAAACTCATACACTTATGAACTCATGAATTCATACACTTATGAACTTAAACTCATAAATTAATAAACTCTGAACTCTTACTCATTTAAACAAACTCTAAACTCATAAACTCATGAATTCACACACTTATGAACTCATGAATTCATACACTTATGAACTTTCATGAATTCATACACTTATAAACTCATAACTTATAAACTTTCATGAATTCATACACTTATGAACTTTTAAAATCATAAATAGTTCACCATAGCAACCACCCAGAACACCCTAGCAACCACCCAAAATAGCTTAGAACACCCTAGCAACCACCCAGAACACCCTAGCAACCACCCAAAATACCTTAGAACACCCTAGCAACACCATAGCAACCACCCAAAATACCTTAGAACACCCTAGCAACACCATAGCAACCACCAAAAATACCTTAGAACACCCTAGCAACCACCCAGAACACCCTAGCAACCACCCAAAATACCTTAGAGAACACCCTAGCAACCACCCAAAATACCTTAGAAACACCCTAGCAACACCATAGCAACCACCCAAAATACCTTAGAACACCCTAGCAACCACCAAGAACACCCTAGCAACCACCCAAAATACCTTAGAACACCCTAGCAACACCATAGCAACCACCCAAAAAACCTTAGAACACCCTAGCAACACCATAGCAACCACCCAAAATTCTTTAGAACACCCTAGCAACCACCCAGAACACCCTAGCAACCACCCAAAATACCTCAGAACACCCTAGCAACACCATAGCAACCGCCCAAAATACCTTAGAACACCATAGCAACCACCCAGAACACCCTAGCAACCACCCAAAATACCTCAGAATACCCTAGCAACACCATAGCAACCGCCCAAAATACCTTAGAACACCCTAGCAACCACCCAGAACACCCTAGCAACCACCCAAAATACCTTAGAACACCCTAGCAACACCATAGCAACCACCCAAAATACCTTAGAACACCCTAGCAACACCCATAGCAACCACCCAAAATACCTTAGAACACCATAGCAACCACCCAGAAACACCCTAGCAACCACCCAAAATACCTTAGAACACCCTAGCAACACCATAGCAACCACCCAAAATACCTTAGAACACCCTAGCAACCACCCAAAATACCTTAGAACACCCTAGCAACACCATAGCAACCACCCAAAATACCTTAGAACACGTTAGCAACACCATAGCAACCACCCAAAATACCTTAGAACACCCTAGCAACCACCCAAAATACCTCAGAATACCCTAGCAACACCATAGCAACCGCCCAAAATACCTTAGAACACCCTAGCAACCACCCAGACCACCCTAGCAACCACCCAAAATACATTAGAACACCCTAGCAACACCATAGCAACCACCCAAAATACCTTAGAACACCATAGCAACCCCCAAAATACCTTAGAAACACCATAGCAAACCACCAGAACACCCTAGCAACCACCTAAAATACCTTAGAACACCCTAGCAACACCATAGCAACCACCCAAAATTCTTTAGAACACCCTAGCAACCACCCAGAACACCCTAACAACCACCCAAAATACCTCAGAATACCCTAGCAACACCATAGCAACCAGCCAAAATTCCGTAGAACACCCTAGCAACCCCCCAAAATACCTTAGAACACCCTATCAACCCACTAGAAACACAGTAGCAACTTTAAATGACTTCAAACTATACCTTAAAATGTAAACTACTTTAAACTTTAAACTAATTTAACTTTAAAATAATTTAAACTTCAAACTACTTTAAACTTTGAACTAATTTAAACTTTAAACTAATTTAAACTTTAAAATGTTTTAAACTTTAAACTAATTTAAACTTTAAACTACTTTAAACTTTAAACTAATCTAAACTTTGAACTAATTTAAACTTCAAACTACTTTAAAATTCAAACTAATTTAAACTTTAAACTAATTTAAACTTTAAAATACTTTAAACGTTAAACTAATTTAAACTTTAAACTAATTTAAACTTTAAACTAATTTAAACTTTAAACTAATTTAAACTTTAAACTAATTTAAACTTTAAACTAATTTAAACTTCAAACTACTTTAAAATTCAAACTAATTTAAACTTCAAACTACTTTAAACTTCTTCAAACTTTCTGGTCCAAACTTTCACAAGCCAACTTAAAGTTTGTCTCGACGAACTTTTTCTAGTTATTATTATTATTCTTCTTACTCAAAATTTACAACTCTAACTCCTCCTAGAGCTTTAACTCCACATACTCCAAACTCGGCACGGACACTCAGACTGTTCTGACTCGGTATGCTATATCTTTTCTAACTGATCGGACTTACGGTTTTCCTAAAAATGACGATCAAAGTCGGAAAAAACTCCCATTGACTTAACATTGCGGAATGTTCAGATTTTCAAACTGGCCAACTGCCAAAAATTTAAATCTAAATACCTTGAAGCCCTAGACTAAATCAAACTGCCATTCTATATACTATATGAGCCATTGAGACTCATTTAAACTATTAAACTCATCTATTTATGACACTTATCTATCTAATCTTAAATTAATAAACTCTAAACTTAAACTCTTAGACTCATTTAAACTTATAAACTCTAAACTCATTTAAACTTATAAACTCTAAACTCATTTAAACTTATAAACTCTAAACTCGTACACGTATAAACTCATACACTTTTACGAACTCATGAATTCATAAACTCATGAACTTAAACTCATAAATTAATAAACTGAACTCTTACTCATTTAAACATAAACTCTAAACTCATAAACTCATGAATTCATACACTTATGAACTCATCAACTCATAAACTTATAAACTCTAAACTCATAAACTCTAAACTCATGAAATCATACACTTATGAACTCATAAACTTATAAACTCTAAACTCATAAACTCGTACACATATAAACTCATACACTTATGAACTTTCATGAATTCATACACTTATAAACTCATAAACTTATAAACTTTCATGAATTCATACACTTATGAACTCATAAACTTATAAACTTTCATGAATTCATACACTTATGAACTTTCATGAATTCATACACTTATGAACTTTTAAAATCATAAATAGTTCACCATAGCAACCACCCAGAACACCCTAGCAACCACCCAAAATACCTTAGAACACCCCAGCAACCACCCAGAACACCCTAGCAACCAACCAAAATACCTTAGAACACCCTAGCAACCACCCAGAACACCCTAGCAACCACCAAAATACCTTAGAACACCCTAGCAACCACCCAAAACACCCTAGCAACCACCCAAAATACCTTAGAACACCATAGCAACACCATAACAACCACCCAAAATACCTTATATAACACCCTAGCAACACCATAGCAACCACCCAAAATAACTTAGAACACCCTAGCAACCACCCAAAATACCTTAGGACACCCTAGCAACACCATAGCAACCACCCAAAATACCTTAGAACACCCTAGCAACACCATAGCAACCACCCAAAATACCTTAGAACACCTAGCAACCACCCAAAATACCCTAGCAACCACCCAAAATACCTTAGAACACCTAGTAACACCATAGCAACCACCCAAAATACCTTAGAACACCCTAGCAACACCATAGCAACCACCCAAAATACCTTAGAACACCCTAGCAACCACCCAGAACACCCTAGCAACCACCCAAAATACCTTAGAACACCCTAGCAACACCATAGCAACCACCCAAAATACCTTAGAACACCCTAGCAACCACCCAAAATACCTTAGCAACCACCCAAAATACCTTAGAACACCCTAGCAACACCCAGCAACCACCCAAAATACCTTAAAACACCCTAGCAACACCATAGCAACCACCCAAAATACCTTAGAACACCCTAGCAACACCATAGCAACCACCCAAAATTTCTTAGAAACAACCCTAGCAACCCCCAAAATACATTAGAACACCCTAGCAACACCAATAGACAACCGCCCAAAAATACCTCGGAACACCATAGCAACCACCCAGAACACCCTAGCAACCACCCAAAATACCTTATAACACCCTAGCAACACACCATAGCAACCACCCAGAATACCCTAGCAACCACCCAAAATACCTTAGAACACCCTAGCAACCACCCAAAATACATCAGAACACCCTAGCAACACCATAGCAACCACCCAAAATACCCTAGCAACTGCCTAGCAACCACCCAGAACACCTTAGCAACCACCCAAAATACCTAATAACACCCTAGCAACCACCCAAAATACCTTAGAACACCCTAGCAACACCCTAGCAACCACCCATAACACCCTAGCAACTGCATAACAACCACCCAGAACACCATAGCAACCGCCTAACAACCAACCAGAACACCCTAGCAACCAAACAAAATACCTTAGCAACCACCTAGAACACCCTAGCAACCACCCAGAACACCTTAGCAACCCACTAGAAACACCCTAGCAACTTTAAATAACTATTCTTTAAATTTAAACTACTATAAACTTTAAACTAATTAAAACTTTACGCTACTTTAAACTACTTTAATTTAAACTTCAAACTACTTTAATTTAAACTTCAAACTACTTTAAAATTTGAACTAATTTAAACTTTAAACTAATTTAAACTATAAACTAATTTAAACTTTAAAATACTTTAATTTAAACTTCAAACTATTTTAAAATTCAAACTAATTTAAACTTCAAACTACTTTAAACTTCTTCAAACTTTCTGGTCCAAACTTTCACAAGCCAACTTAAAGTTTGTCTCGACGAACTTTTTAATCTAGTTAAGTTGGCTTGTGAGAGCCAACTTACTGAAATCCTATTTAAACTTATTAAGTTGGCTTGTGAGAGCCAACTTACTGAAATCCTATTTAAACTTATTATTATTATTCTTCTGAGCGGAAAAAATTCTGACACTAACTCCTCTTAGAGCTTTAACTCCACATACTCCAAACTCGGCACGGACACTCAGACTGTTCTGACTCGAGTTGCTATATCTTTTCGAACTGATCGGACTTACGGTTTTCCTAAAAATGACGATCAAAGTCGGAAAAAACTCCCATTGACTTAACATTGCGGAATGTTCAGATTTTCAAACTGGCCAACTGCCAAAAATTCAAATCTAAATACCTTGAAGCCCTAGACTAAATCAAACTGCCATTCTATATACTATATGAGCCATTGAGACTCATTTAAACTAATAAACTCATCTATCTATGACACTTATCTATCTAATCTTAAATTCTTAAACTCATAATAAATTAATAAACTCTAAACTTAAACTCTTAGACTCATTTAAACTTATAAACTCTAAACTCATAAACTCATGAAATCATACACTTATGAACTCATAAACTTATAAACTCTAAACTCATAAACTCGTACACATATAAACTCATACACTTATGAACTCATGAATTCATACACTTATGAACTTAAACTCATAAATTAATAAACTCTGAACTCTTACTCATTTAAACAAACTCTAAACTCATAAACTCATGAATTCATACACTTATGAACTCATGAATTCATACACTTATGAACTTTCATGAATTCATACACTTATAAACTCATAACTTATAAACTTTCATGAATTCATACACTTATGAACTTTTAAAATCATAAATAGTTCACCATAGCAACCACCCAGAACACCCTAGCAACCACCCAAAATACCTTAGAACACCCTAGCAACCACCCAGAACACCCTAGCAACCACCCAAAATACCTTAGAACACCCTAGCAACACCGTAGCAACCGCCCAAAATACCTTAGAACACCATAGCAACCACCCAGAACACCTAGCAACCACCCAAAATACCTTAGAACACCCTAGCAACACCATAGCAACCACCCAAAATTCCTTAAGAACACCCTAGCAACCACCCAAAATACCTTAGAACACCCTAACAACACCATAGCAACCACTCAAAATACCTTAGAACACCATATCAACCACCCAGAACAACCCTAGCAACCACCCAAAAATACCTTAGAACACCCTAGCAACACACATAGCAACCACCCAAAATACCTTAGAACACCCTAGCAACCACCAGAACACCCTAGCAACCACCCAAAATACCTTAGAACACCCTAGCAAACACCATAGCAACCACCCAAAATACCTTAGAACACCCTAGCAACCACCCAGAACAACCCTAGCAAACCACCCAAAATACCTTAGAACACACCTAGCAACACCATAAGCAACCACCCAAAATACCTTAGAAACACCCTAGCAACCACCCAGAACACCCTAGCAACCACCCAAAATACCTTAGAACACCCTAGCAACCATAGCAACCACCCAAAATACCTTAGAACACCCTAGCAACCACCCAAAATACCTTAGAAACACCCTAGGAACACCATAGCAACCACCCAAAATACCTTAGAACACCCTAGCAACCACCAAGAACACCCTAGCAACCACCCAAAATACCTTAGAACACCCTAGCAACACCATAGCAACCACCCAAAAAACCTTAGAACACCCTAGCAACACCATAGCAACCACCCAAAATTCTTTAAACACCCTAGCAACCACCCAGAACACCCTAGCAACCACCCAAAATACCTCAGAACACCCTAGCAACACCATAGCAACCACCCAAAATACCTTAGAACACCATAGCAACCACCCAGATCACCCTAGCAACCACCCAAAATACATTAGAACACTCTAGCAACACCATAGCAACCACCCAAAATCTCTTAGAACACCCTAGCAACCCCCAAAATACCTTAGAAACCCTAGCAACCCACTTGAAACACAGTAGCAACATTAAATGACTTCAAACTATACCTTAAAATTTAAACTACTTTAAACTACTTAAAACTACTTTAAACTACTTTAAACTACTTTAAATACTTTAAACTACTTTAAACTACTTTAAACTAATTTAGACTTTAAACTAATTTAAACGTTAAACTAATTTAAACTTTAAATTACTTTAAACTTTAAACTAATTTAAACTTTAAACTAATTAAAACTATAAACTAATTAAAACTTCAAACTACTTTAAACTTCTTCAAACTTTCTGGTCCAAACTTTCACAAGCCAACTTAAAGTTTGTCTCGACAAACTTTTTAATCTAGTTATTATTATTCTTCTGAGCGGAAAAAATTCTGACACTAACTCCTCCTAGAGCTTTAACTCCACATACTCCAAACTCGGCACGGACACTCAAACTGTTCTGACTCGAGTTGCTATATCTTTTCGAACTGATCGGACTTACGGTTTTCCTAAAAATGACGATCAAAGTCGGAAAAAACTCCCATTGACTTAACATTGCGGAATGTTCAGATTTTCAAACTGGCCAACTGCCAAAAATTCAAATCTAAATACCTTGAAGCCCTAGACTAAATCAAACTGCCATTCTATATATTATGAGCCATTGAGGCTCATTTAAACTAATAAACTCATCTATCTATGACACTTATCTATCTAATCTTAAATTCTTAAACTCATAATAAATTAATAAATTAATAAACTCTAAACTTAAACTCTTAGACTCATTTAAACTTATAAACTCTAAACTCATTTAAACTTATAAACTCTAAACTCATAAACTCGTACTCGTATAAACTCACACTTTTATGAACTCATGAATTCATAAACTCATGAACTTAAACTCATAAATAAATAAACTGAACTCATAAACTTATAAACTCTAAACTCATAAACTCATGAAATCATACACTTATGAACTCATAAACTTATAAACTCTAAACTCATAAACTCGTACACATATAAACTCATACACTTATGAACTCATGAATTCATACACTTATGAACTTAAACTCATAAATTAATAAACTCTGAACTCTTACTCATTTAAACAAACTCTAAACTCATAAACTCATGAATTCATACACTTATAAACTCATAACTTATAAACTTTCATGAATTCATACACTTATGAACTTTTAAAATCATAAATAGTTCACCATAGCAACCACCCAGAACACCCTAGCAACCACCCAAAATACCTTAGAACACCCTAGCAACCACCCAGAACACCCTAGCAACCACCCAAAATACCTTAGAACACCCTAGCAACACCATAGCAACCGCCCAAAATACCTTAGAACACCATAGCAACCACCCAGAACACCCTAGCAACCACCCAAAATACCTTAGAACACCCTAACAACACCATAGCAACCACTCAAAATACCTTAGAACACCATATCAACACACCCAGAACACCCTAGCAACCACCCAAAATACCTTAGAACACCCTAGCAACACCATAGCAACCACCCAAAATACCTTAGAACACCCTAGCAACCACCCAGAACACCCTAAGCAACCACCCAAAATACCTTAGAACACCCTAGCAACACCATAGCAACCACCCAAAATACCTTAGAACACCCTAGCAACACCATAGCAACCACCCAAAATACCTTAGAACACCCTAGCAACACCATAGCAACCACCCAAAATACCTTAGAACACCCTAGCAACCACCCAAAACACCCTAGCAACCACCCAAAATACCTTAGAACACCCTAGCAACACCATAGCAACAACCCAAAATACCTTAGAACACCCTAGCAACACCATAGCAACCACCCAAAATACCTTAGAACCCCTAGCAACCACCCAGAACACCCTAGCAACCACCCAAAATACCTTAGAATACCCTAGCAACACCATAGCAACCACCCAAAATACCTTAGAACACCCTAGCAACACCATAGCAACCACCCAAAATACCTTAGAACAACCTAGCAACACCCAGAACACCCTAGCAACCACCCAAAATACCTTAGAAACCCTAGCAACACCATAGCAACCACCCAAAATACCTTAGAACCAGCCCACCAACACCACCCAAAATACTTAGAACACCCTAGCAACACCATAGCAACCACCCAAAATACCTTAGAACACCTAGCAACACCCAAACACCCTAGCAACACCTACCCAAAATACCTTAGAACAACCACAAACCTAGAACACCCATAGCACAAACACACCCAAAATACTTAGAACACCTCTAGCAACCACCATGAACACCTAGCAACCACCCAAAATACCTTAGAACACCCTAGCAACACCATAGCAACCACCCAAAATACCTTAGAACACCCTAGCACCACCAGAACACCCTAGCAACCACCCAAAATACTCTTAGAACACCCTAGCAACACCTAGCAACCAACCCAAAATACCTTAGAACACCCATAGCAACCAAACCACTAGCAACACTAGCAACCCCAAAATACCTTAGAACAACCCTAGCAACACCAGAACATAGCAACCACCCAAAATACTTAGAACACCCACCTAGCAACCACCCAAATCCTTAGAACACCCTAGCAACCACCCAAAATACCTTAGAACACCCCTAGAACACAAACACACCCTAGCAACACCCTAGCAACCACCCAAAATACCTTAAATAACCACTAGAACACCATAGCAACACCCAAAATACCTTAGAACACCTAAACTATAGAACACCATAGCAAACCACCCAAAATACCTTAATAACCTACACACATAGCAACACCCTAGAACACCTAGCAACCCCCAAAACTACCTTAGAACACCTAGCAACACTCGCAATACTTAAACAACCTAAACCAGAACCTTTAAACTACCCTATAGCAACCACCCAAACACCCTAGCAACCACCCAAAATTACCTTAGAACACAATCACCACCAACATACAGAACACCTACAACCACCAGAAAACACCCAATACCTAGAAACCCTAGCAACCACCCAAAATACCTTAGAACACCCTAGCAACACCATAGCAACCACCCAAAATACTTAGAACACCTAGCAACACCCAGAACACCCTAGCAACCACCCAAAATACCTTAGAACCCTAGCAACACCATAGCAACACCAAAACCTTAGAACACCCTAGCAACCCCCAAAATACCTTAGAACACCCTAGCAACACCAAGCAACCCCCAAAATACCTTAGAAACCCTGCAACCACACCCTAGCAACACCCAAAACATACCCTTAGAACACCCTAGCAACACCATAGCAACCACCCAAAATACCTTAGAAAACCCTACAACACCATAGCAACCACCCAAAATACCTTAGAACACCTAGCACACCAACATCAGCAACCACCCAAATACCTTAGAACACCCTAGCACACACCATAGCAACAACCCAAAATACCTTAGAACACCCTAGCAACACCATAGCAACCACCCAAAATACCTTAGAAACACCTAGCAAACAAACACTTAGCAACCACCCAAAATACCTTAGAACACCCTTAGCAACACCATAGCAACCACCCAAAAACCTTAGAAACACCATAGCAACCACCAGAAACCTATGAAAACCACACAAAATACCTTAGAACACAACTCAACACCTAGCACTAAACCACCCAAATAATACCTTAGAACACCCTAGCAACACCATAGCAACCACCCAAAATACTTAGAACACCTAGCAACCACCCAGAAACACCTAGCAACCAGCCCAAAAATACCTTAGAACACCCTAGCAACACCATAGCAACCACCCAAAATACCTTAGAACACCCTAGCAACCCCCCAAAATACCTTAGAACACCCTAGCAACCACCCAGAACACCCTAGCAACTGCCTAGCAACCACCCAGAACAGCCTAGCAACAACTCAAAATACCTTAGAATACCCTAGCAACACCTTAGCAACCACCCAGAACACCCTAGCAACTGCCTAACGACAACCCAGAACTTTTAAGTCATACTTGAAGTTAAACTAATTAAGTTATAAACTCATGAATTCATACATTTATGAACTAATTAACTCATAAATGAATAAACTTTGAACTCATACACTACAAAGTCTAAACTCGTACACTTATAAACTCATCAATTTATACACTCTAGTGTGTGTTTGAGTGAATGTGTGTGTGTATATGTGCGTGTTGTGTTCTGTGTGTGTGTGAGCGAGTTAGTGTGTGTGTGTGTGTGTGTGTGAGCGAGTTAGTGCGTGTGTGCATTTGTGAGTGTATGTGTTAGTGAGTGTGTCTATGTTAGTGAGCGTGTCTGTCTGTGTGTGTGTGTGTGTGTGTGTGTGAGAGAGTTAGTGAGCGTGTCTGTGTGTGTGAGTTAGTGAGCGTGTCTGTGTGTGTGCGTGAGCGAGTTAGTGTGTGTGCATTTTTGAGTGTATGTGCATGAGTGTATGTGTTAGTGAGCATGTCTGTCTGTAAGTGTGTGTGTGCGCGCGAGTTAGTGAGCAAGTGTGTGTGTGTGTGTGTGTGAGTTGAGTGAGCTTGTCTGTCTGTGTGTGTGTGTGAGTTAGTGAGCGTGTCTGTCTGTGAGTGTGTGTGTGTGTGTGTGTGAGTGAATAACTCATGAATTCATACACTTATGAACTTTTAAACTCATAAATAGGTCATCATAGCAACCACCCAGAACACCCTAGCAACCACAAAAAATACCTTAGAATGTAGATCCTATCATTAAATCCTAAAACGTATTTAAAATATATAAAGTGTATGTAAGTGTATATTCAATAAATAAAAAAGTATATAATAAAAAAAGTATAATAAAAAAATTACACTTATAAACTCATAAACTCGTACACGTATAAACGCATGAAATCATACACTTATAAACTCATGAATTCAAAAACTCTGTGTTTGTGAGAGAGAGAGAGAGAGAAGAGAGAGAGAGAGAGGAGAGAGAGAGAGAGAGAGAGAGAGAGAGAGAGAGAGAGAGAGAGAGAGAGAGAGAGAGAGAGAGAGAGAGAGAGAGAGAGAGAGAGAGAGAGGGGAGAGAGAGAGAGAGAGAGAGAGATGTTCCCCCCTTGTTCTCAGAGAGAGAGAGTGTGTGTGTGTATCAAGAAAGACAAAGTCAAGTAATTATGCTTAGAAATCATTTTATTTAGTTAATGCCCATTTGGATCGCACTTAGTCTGGAACCTCACCCTTAAGCAAGTCAAACTGGAGTAAAAAACTCTAGAATTACTCACTCTTGGGATCACTGGAACACACAAGCCTTTCCACCACGTCAAGGTGGCGATCCTTGGAAAGGACATTCACTCTCCATTCATTCCTTATCTAACACACACACACACACACACACACACACACACACACACACACACACACACCACACACACACACACACACACACACACACACACACACACACACTATATCAAACACATTCACACACTCACGCACACAAGTAGTAGACAAAATTTGAACAGTTTTGTGGTATACATTTATTTGTATTAGTCTTAAAATAAAGATGTTATCTTACAGCAGTGTTGAATGTGTGATGCATATTTTTATATATTTGATGAATCTATTCTAAAACACAATACACCGGATCATGATAGCTGTAATACGTCTGTAGAACTCCTGCTCTGACGTTTGAGTGTGCGCCGCTTATGAAGACAGGGTCCAGAAGAGTGTTTTTTTCTGTTGTGCCGGTGCTGATTAGCTGTGTGTATCCTTTATCTTCAAACAAATTGAGAATAGGTTTGTTGCAATGAGAAAGCTGATCTTCATTGAAGTCACCACAAACGATTAGAGGCCTTAAATCGATGATCTCCAGAGATGTCAAGAGGGCGTTCAGATGTGCCAAAAACTCTCCCAAATTATAACTTGGTGGTCTGTAGACCACTGCAAGAAGTGCTTGTTTGGGGGCTTCTATCTTCAAAACCAAATATTCCAAGTCAGTGACATTCTGTATGTACATCAGGGGACAAACCTGAAAGCTGTTCTTCACATAAATGGCCACTCCACCACCATTCTTGTTTGCCAAATGTGCATAGTTTGTGTAGGATGCATGCCTGTTGCGTTTGTACATGGTGTATCCATCCAGATGTAGATGTGCAGGAACATCTGAGCCTGACAGGTGTGTTTCAGTGAGGCACAAAACATCAGCCAACAGAAGCTCATGATGGCATTTTAAATCCTCTATATGACACTCCAGTCCCTCTGTGTTATGATGGATGATTTTGAGAGCTGAATTAAGGTTGGAATCCTGTACGATATGTAGGATGGGCTGGATACTGTGAAAATCTGCTTTTGGCATGTTCTCCAAGGAGGCACTTATTTCTGGATCACAGAAGATTTTCTTTTCATCAAAGTCAGTAATGTGTAGTCCACTGAGTGATGTTGTTCTGCTGAGT